>JAZKJV010007753.1:0-459875 GCA_037367405.1 Ottelia alismoides
TTCTTTTTATTTTTTAAAATAAAAGCATATATATTCATATATTTATTCCTCCTATATGTCATTCAAATTTCATCAGAAACAGAGAGTCATATGCCCTCCATCTAGAACAGGTCGATTACAACAAATTTGAGACCATTAAAATTATCTGTTCAAGATGGAGGGCATAGAAGTCTTTGTTTCTGACGAAATTCGATTGACATGTAGGAGAGATATATAGATGAATGTACATGATTTTATTTTCAAAAAAAAATAAAAAAGGGGGAAACTGCTTATGTAATAGCCAACTTGGCCATTACTCAAAACAACTTCCTTTTCCTATAGTAATATATATATATATAACGAAAATATTAATAATAAAATACCTTATTAAGAAGATATCGATTGTATATATTTTTACTTAGAAATATGAATATAAATAAAATTATTATATCATAGATAATGCATATATACATATACATATATAGTACGAAACAATTGCATGGAAAATAGGTTTTCTAAGATGACATAGGGAAATTTAAAGTAAACCTGAAATTTAGTATTTATAATTTAGAAGTTGTACATATAGAGATTCATAAATATATATATATATATATATATGTATATTTATATTTATATCATTGCAAGCCAATTTAGACATCAAAAGAATACTATTTGGTTCCTAAAAAGCTTTTTTAGGCAGCATAAACATTTTGACGGTTATATATTATCCTTTCTAATTGTATCTGTAACCAAAGTTTAAACCATTGCCTTTGATAAAACTTATATAGTTGTAGAGTTATGCTGACAACTGTAATCAAAATAAGCATGACATGCTAGATTTTATATTATACAATAAAATTTCAACACAAACAAAACTTTCTTACTTTTTATTTTTTTATTAAAATAATAAAAAACAATACAATAAAACTATAAATCCAATTCTAATAAAATATATATAGAAAATATAAAATAAATATAAGAATATAAACAGAATATATGCAAATATAAACGAAACTATAATAAGAAACTTATGATATATATTAAAAATTAATTAATTCAAATAATTAGTTAAATTTCATACATATATTTAATATATATATATATATATATATGTGTGTAAATAAATATAAATATAAAATAAATAATAAGATCATTAGATTTTCTTCCCTTGTCTTAGAGTTATATTTTCTTCCTTACTTTCTATTTTTCTTAATTGATTTGATTTGTTGGTCTACTGCTTTTACTAAAAAATTATATTAAAAATAAGGAATTTTTATACTATGTATAGTCTAAAACAATTGTACGGAAAATAAATTTAATTATATGATATATGAAAGCTTAAATTAAAGATGAGATGTAGATTTGATAAATTGGAAGATGTATATATAGAGATTCATATTTACTGTTTTTTATGTTTCCACGTAAGTTAATCTGGACATCAAAAGTTTGCTATCTTATTTCAAAAAAAGCTTCACAGGTAGCCTCAAAATTTTGATGGATAAATTTTCTCCATTGTGGTTGTACCTATAAGTAAAGTTTATATCACTACCTTGGACAAAACATATATAGTTGTACAGCCACGCTTTCCAACTGTAAACAAAATAAGGCATGACATGATATATTTTACATTTTACATGAGACAATAAAAAATCTATACTAAATCCAGGTAAAGTAAAAAAAATAAGTTTAAGAATTCTTGATTTCGTCTATTCTTGATTTCGTCTACGCGTTTGGGATTCTCGTGCTGGGTGTAGTTTCTTCGAGGAAGAGGTGGCCGCCTCTGAGCTTGCTACTGTGATTTGAGATCTTCTTTCCGAGAAGGCGTTGTCGAATCTGCTGCTAGTGGTTCAAAGATGTTGCTGATCAACTAAGTGCTTCGTTCGGCTCAGTTTCCAGATGTGCACTCTGCAGCTAAGCTTCAAATACTGTTGGAGGCTGATGTTCAAGGCTGTGGTTGTGCCGTTGTGGCATATTGTGTGTGGATGTGAAGAAGCTCCGGGCTTAAGCTGCTGCTTGGATCACTGCTGCAGCTCTGGGCTTCTAGTTTTAATCAACTGTGTGGTCTTCTTGCTAGAGCTTGATCTGTGTTGGCAGCCGGAGGAAATTACCCATTTATTCTTTCCTATGTACATTCCCTGGTTGTTGTGGGTGCAACGTGTGCAATTAGATTCATTTTAATGAGTCATTATAGAAGTAGACATGGGCTGTATTGTAAGCTTCGGGATCATTGTCAGGAGCTCGGGCCCGGCAATGCTCGCTGGGGAGAAGACATTGTTGGCTTCGTGCATATCTAGAGTCATAAATCCATTTTCGTAACCTTCGTCGATGATGTTATGGCGAGGAGGATGGAGTTGGAGAGGCGAGCTTGAAGAAAGGCAAGGGGGTTGGCTGGGTCGGAGTTAGAAGGGCGCGGTAGAGATGGTGTGGCAGAGGAATGGAGAAGGGGGGAGGTCTCTTGCTCCGGACATGAACGCCATGTGCCAAATGCTGCAAGGCAAAATCAAGCTTTTTCGGATGAAAAATTAGGCACCACGTATCCCTCCCAACTCCTCCATTATTTTATACACTACAGCCATGAATTCATGGTCGGCGATGAGTGAAGGACTGGAAGATGATGATAAAATAAAAAGAATAAAAAGGGACAACTGGAGCCAAGGATGAAATTACGGGTAAATGAAAAAACTGGGTTGAGCGCGTGAGAGAAATTTTAAGCTGCGGGCGATGGGGGAAAAGATCCACGTGGTCAAATTAGGAAGAAATGGGCTGCGAGGTTATGGCTGAGAAAGAGCAACGGAAATGGAAAACACATGTCACAAGAAGAGAGAACTGAGGAAAGAATGAGAAGAGTACACATGTCAGAAGGAGGGAAAGAGCTGAGCAAAACTCAGCTTTAGTAAATAGAATAGATTTTCGTATTTATTAAATATTGTTATGTTAGTTCTTTATTGTGAATAAAATAATGCAGAAGTTTTATGTACTATACTCTAGTCCCCCATTGGTTTAGTCCGTTGTGATAAATTATCCCTAATCATCCAATGCCATATTTCATGCTGTCTGTACGTAGCGATGGGTATAATTAATTCAATAGTGCAGAAGAGTAGTTTTTAGACCATGCAACACATTACCTTAATCATACAAATTAAACTGTGCAGTGAAATCGAACCGAAACTACGCATAAATATGAATGCTATAGAAATTCTCAACAAATCTAACTGCAAATATGGTTTTTCCTGTAGTTATTACATTCAACAAATAAGTTACATTCTATTAAGAAAGCACAAATCTAATAGCCCACTCACAAAGTGGTAACATATCAACAGCTCTACGATCTGTAATTTTTGGTCCAGATTTGTTTCCTCGACTTGAGATCTGTAATCTGTAATCTAATAAACGATCTTCAGTGGTCTCATCATCTCGTTATCCTCGTGATCGTATATCTGCGTACATATACACATAGATAACATCAAATCTTAGTGGGGTTCATACTGTAAATACGAGGAAATTTGTGCGATTACGAAAAAAATACAAGTAAAAGTGAGGAGACCGGATTCTTACATGGCAATGGTAAACGTATCCCGGCTCGGCCGATGCATCAAACGGGTAGTTGTAGGATCCATTCATGTCAGGCGAGAGCATGCTAAATCGAACGAGGATGCGGGTGACGTAACCAGGGATCATCTTGTATACGTTCTTCCACCCGCTCTCGTGAGCTGGTGGGAACACCGTCTTCCTACTGCATGCCTCCTTACATCGCATCTGCGTGCGTCATTCTTCTCGTACATGCATTTCTTGAAGTCCTCTAGTCCCTCGAGCGCCCTGGCGTGGAGCACCTGGAAGAGCCCCAGGTGCACGTGCAACGGGTGGTTGTCGTCCGTGAGGTTGATCACCTCCCACATCTCCGTCGTGCCCGCACGTGGCTTCTCTGTGGCCGGGTCGACCAGCCGCTTGCCATTTATGAGGAGGTGTGTGGGCTCGTCAGTAGCCTGATTCGTGTACTCGTAGAGGGTAATGTACCTCTTCTTCCTAACCTGCCATTGGCACTTAACTTTTAGGATGAGTCAATCCTATATAACCTAATTTACTGAATCACTAATCTAGATTTAACAAATTAGCTCCTAATTAACTTCTAGCCAAAGATCCACCCCATCCTGTTCATGTGCACTTAAAAGAAAATTTGGTAAAAGTAATCTAATAATGTGATATTTCATCGAGACATATTATGATACGGTCGTGCCTCTGATTATCTATATCAATTGCAATAGCTTAGATATTATTTATCAAAGATGTTATATTTATCTGTAAATTACGAAAAAAAACCTTGAGGAATTACCTGATGCACCTCCGCCAGAGGGTAACGAAGCAGTCGTCCCGGCACGTGTGACGCATCCACCTCGCTCTCGCCATGCACGACGAACTTCATTACCTTCCCATTAGTCTCCTTATCCACGGCGTCACCACTCGGGTATGGATAATTGGCATCGTTCATGAGCACCATCTCCTCTCCTTGGGCTTCCGCGAAATCCACAACCACGTCCGCAATCTCCGACGGTGCAAGCAGGAACCGTCGCGTTCGTCTCGGCCTCGCGAGGTACACCGAATCCGACCCGACATGCGCAAACCGCATCCCCGGGTCGGAGAAGAAGAGACGGTAGAACCTCGCATTGCTCGCATTTATTATGCGGAAGCGGTACTTCTGTCGACGGACGCGTAGGAAAGGCCAAGCCTTACCATTGACGAGGACGACGTTACCAAAGTACTCCGGCTGCCATTGCGGGTGGATGGAGGGGTTGTTTCCGGTAGTATTCATGTAGATGGAACCGTTGATGCGGAAGTCGCGGTCAAAGATGGTAAGCACACGGTCGAGAAGGGGACCGGATGGGAGGCCGAGAGGGTCCTCGATGGCCGGATCACGAACAATGTAGGCGCCGAAGAGGCCGGCAAGGATGTTCACTCGTGTGAGGCCCCAAGGCATGGTCATGATACCTACATAATGCGCCATAACGATCACCTTTATAGGTAAATTGACCTAAACTTAAGGGCATACATGCAGTACTTCCACAAACAAACCATAATAAAGTTTAATACAATGTTTTAAGATGGATATGGAATCGAATGATTGTGGAAGAAATTGCTCAAAATATATTTATATAATATACACTATAATTCATAGGAGCGTACCGATATATTGGATTTTTGTGTGAAAATATTATTTTTCAAACACTATATATTTAAAAAATCCTGAAAAGGTCCAAGTCTTTGTATATTTTAGTATTTTACAAGGAGATGGAAACTTGGTATTTACCAGAGGCTGCCAGGTTCTTGTACGTTGGGGTAACTATAAACCTCCCGTGACCAGTAGGGGCCGGTGGATTTGAAGCCTGAGGTGAACCACGCTTTCGAGTTCCCGTCATTTGCAGGCGGCACGATAGCGCCATGCACGTGCACTACCGCTGGGACACCACCGTCGCGCGGGGGCGGTATGGCCGTGCGGACCGTGGGATCCCACGGGAGAATGTGATCCGACGGGAGATGATTCTGCCACCGTACACGTGTCTCGATCCCCCGCAAAGCCTCGATTGTGGGGCCCGGCACCGTAGCCTCTCCGCTCGAAGGACCGTAGGCGAATACTGGCGTATACGGAAGGTCTCTATGAAACTTCTGTATGGAATAGCGATAAAACAAGTATTAGATCAACGATTTTGATTTGTCCACGTCTCATTTACATGGATCTAAATATATATGCATGCACCTGTCCATTTAGCCTTCTGAATACACCGGTCAATCCTTTATAGATTGCTCGTAATTTATTAAATTAAATATGACAAAGCCATTGGGTACCGCACTATGACGAAATTAAGGCATGGTCAAATAAACGATATAGCGATGGGTTATGAAAAAACTTCACTACATATCTATTTTATTGTAATGGCAACTATTACTATCTATTATAATAATAATAACAATAGCATAATATAGTAAACTTTGTCTATTGCTAACATCGAACATGTATTCGTTGTTATAACACAAGAAAACAAAATTAGTTTATAATAACAGGTATTTTTTATTGGGATTATTTCATTCCTTTTTATGTATATACTTGAAATTACAAATGAATATATAATATCTATTGATTTAGATGTTATTGATATTTTAGTGAGTCAAAAGTCAGGCTGCATAGCTATGGTTATGCATTTGCATAGTTGTGATTTTTAAATCACAACTGAACATAGAACGATTAGTTAAACATTTAATAATGTCAATTGTTGTACCTGACGGGTTGTCTGCTCATCTCAAATAAAGTTGGGTGCAACGGCGCAACTAAATGCAACCAACACCAAGTCGGTCAACGCAATCATTGGCAGTCCATACTATATTTTCCTCTATGAAATAAATAAATGGGTATATGTCCCCGAGAGGTGGTAATTCACGAAATGAGCAAGGGAATTATAATGCGTGATAGATTAATGGGGGTATCATACGTTTAGCTTTCCCCTGTCAAAGCCGTCGCGGAATTGGATGCCACAAAGAAGAAGAGATCAGAGGATGAGGGAATACGAACAGACAGATATTCGAGATGTAAAAGCATAGTAGGATTTGTCTCCCTGACAGCCATTCTTTTCACTCCCAAGAATATATACTTTAATGTTTTCCCTTCACTTCATCAAGTGGTCGATAGATAGAGGTTAATACGAGCTAGAGAGCTAATTAAAAGAGGAGGTAGGAGGAGGAAGCATGCAGATTTTCAGACGTACCCATTTGGTCTCGAACATGCCGATGATTAGCTCCCGTGGAACTGGAACTCCATCCTTGATGCTGTAACCCATCACAGTTGGAATGATTGGGAGCTCGTCCACGAACATCTCCAGCTTCCTGGGATTCACCAGCACATCTCTCGCCCTTGTGCCTGCCATCAGCATGCAGAGGAAGGCCAAGACTTGGAGGAAACGAAAAGGCAAGACCTTCATTTCGCGGGAGAGAGGGAGAGATAGAGAGAGTATGGGAGGAGGGAAATTTGTATATACAAGAGTTATGGAATAGATATGGAGGGTAGGTAAGATGGGGCTGCAATAAAGTCAGCTATCATCCAATGGCCGTTGGATCAAGATGCAACTGTCAGCACTTGCAACATCCTTTGGCTGGACGCTTTTGATTCAAATATAAGGAAGAGGAGTTTTTCAAATAATTATTAAAATATTTGAATTTAACCGATTTGATCTTAGTCCATTTGACTATTTTTTTATATATTTTAGAAATTTTTATGCTTACCATTTTTTCAAGTTTTTCCAGTAACATCATATGCATAACTTTTTTTATAGTTACACATGTGCCCTTATATTTTTTAGATAAGTCATGGCAGCGATATTTCACTTATCTGTCGTAATATTCTCTAACAATATTCATCGCAATGTTCTCGAAAAAGTTGAGGGCATAAATGTTCTTTTGACACAAAATTGTTGAGTTGAACCACTCCCAAACTCGTTCAAGTATGTTTTATTAGGTCCAAACAAGTCCTTATCCATCGTAATATTATCTAACCCACATTGGACCTTCATGTAGGTTGAAAGAACAGCAAGATGCTATAGATTCATTGCAACTCACATGGCATTAGTCCCTCTCATTCAAACAATACTCTTACACCCCTAGTTAAGAATAAATGATATGCATATTCCAAAAGATGCTATACCTACGGATTAAATTGCATTTCTATAAATTCCTACCACTTCTCATAATGATGTGAATTCGTAGAAATAGCATGGTATTATCCGATTCATGTGAATGTGTATTTTTTTTTCAAAATGAGTGCTAAAAGATTTGGATTATATTCAATATCTAAAAAAAGTAAAACTAAATTGACTTATTGAAACCATTAGATAAAGAAATTATTGCAACATGAAGTCTCACACGTTGATTGTTGTTATTAAGATCCCTCTCCGCTATATCCCGCATAATTCATACCTAAAGAAATTTGTATCATATAATTATAAAAATGAGTTGACCAAAAGAGAACTAACTAAGTCTAATGAATTAACGAAACCTGATGCTCTTAGGGTATGCGTCTCTTGTCATGGCATGCACGGTTGGTCATAGTGATGGAATGGATACATCAAAGAGAGCTTGTTGATTGTGCCATCAAAATACGTAATTGTATCTTCAACTTTTACCTTTATAATCGATGGCAAATTTGTTTATCGTCTATTTCATCCAGATTGTTCCTTCCTTGCATAATCATATCCACCTATTTAATTTATGATTCAATGAATAATAGAATATAGTAAAATTAAAGATAATTAAGTGCAGCATACCAGGCGTCTTTCTATTGGCCCGTAGGTTGGTAAGCTATTGTAGGAGGTGGAATCTACGTCTAGATTCACTTCTTTTTATGATCCAGTATCATTGCATGTACACATCATTTTTTGCATCAAGGACTATCGATTCTTCTCTATCTTCTCATCGGTCTATGTATTGTTGATGTAATATAGACCAATCTAGAATGACATTACTTCGTGCTTTATTGCATCGAGAGACAAAATGTATCCTCTCGACGGAGGTTGGGATATATTGTCGCATCCCAAATTGATGTTTAACACAATCCGGTAAATGCATAGCTATAACATCATAACATATCAATAATACTCTACTCATCCAAACATGTTCCCCACTGCGATAAAGCCCATGCAATTGTGTGATTTCTTCATCGGCGTAGGGCATCCAATTTATCTACATTAAGTAAAGAAGAAAGTCATGTAATAATTATCTGAATTGTTACGATGAACGTGTAATTTATTTCAATATTTACCTGATGAGCCTTCTGTGTATCCAACTCGTTACAGTAAAATACATGCGTTGCAGTCTGCACATTTTCCTTGAAACTTCGCACACCGATCCATTTTAGGGCCAATGATCCTCCTTGGATCCTCACACGATCTCTCATAACTGACCTTCCTATGTGCACGTGCTCCCATGCCTAAACATGCACTTTATCAATGTTAATCAAAATAAATTGAGATAATGAGATGTGTAGTATCGTGCATACCTGTAGAATTGTAAAAAATCTGTAAATTCTGGATGTGCTTATCTTTGCACACATCTTTAGCTTAGAGTACGTGTGTGCTAAAGTAGTAGCACCTTAAGAAAATTGAGCACATTCCTCCAATTCACGTAAATGGATCATGTAGCTATTTGAACAAATGAAACATTATTAATGAGTTGTAGTAAATCAGTTGAGAATTTGATATTAAGGATTGTGTATGCTTACCTAAGAGGCACCATATCTCAACTGCTACCTGCGAGAACACTGCACCCAATATGATAAAAAAATTAGTACCCTCACCCTATACGTTACTTCCTGCACATGTTCAATATCCAGCCATGGATCAGCGTCTCCAAAGAATGTTTCTTTTATCCATGATAGTTTCAACTTACCATTCTTTATGTGATTAGGAATAGCATCTAACCGGCTTAAACAAAGTGATTCCCATCCTCCTTACGGAACATCCGAACAAGTAGCAGACAATCTATCGACCTTCAGCCCATTGATCAATCCAATATCTTTTAATGTAACAGTCGCCTCACCAAATCGAAAGTGAAAAGTATGAGTCGCATGTCACCACTGCTCCAGTAACTAGTCAATAATGAAGGGTACATTTGTACCCTTCTCGTGTTTACTATGCATGAGAATCCTGATAGTTCAAGCAGTTTCTCCATCGCTGCACTCTTCCTTTGAATAATTTCATTGAGCATCTCATTGTGTTATACAAGTCGAATATACACCAATTTACAACATATAATTTCGTTAATTTCTCGTATAAGAAGCCATTATATTAATGATAGAAATACTCTGACGAATATAAATACCAATCAAACTGGTAGGCTTCGAACATTGATGCTCACTCTGCTTGTACAACACAGATGCATCCACGGGACTCGATACTCTATCCATATGTGTCATCTATATTTAACAAGGTATTACGTTAATAAAGAAAAAAATGCTAAATTAAGAAACAATTATAAAGTGACCTCCATCTTTGTTGTCTAAGGCCAATGCTAATGAACCATATCTGAAATCATGACATGTATAAATATTCACATTTTCCTTGTCAGATGAATCATATTCAATTTTAATTTCATCAATATCTTCTTCAGATATGTGTGTCGATAAATCAATATGTTCAATTAATTGTGAGGATACATCGATATTCTCAACCACTAAATCATTTGTTGGCCTGATTAAGTTATATACTTGTCAGTTTAGAGTTGATGAAAACACGATTGTTACTTACTTTAAATTTGATTATATTATCTCAATGATGACGACATGTTTTCGTGAACAAGAGGGGTGGCTTCTTGATGAGTCTCCATTTCATCACCTTTATTCTTTCATTTTGGCCTTTAAATCCTAGCTAAATGCATGTAAATAGCATTATTTTACGTAAATTAACATTCATTATTTATTGTATAAATATTGTATAAAATACATTATTTAAACCAAAATAAAAGAATAAAGAAAAGAAAAAGAAATAAAATGCCAAAGGTACTTATGACCCTAAACCCTAAGACCTAGGCATCATGATGATTGGGTCGATGAAATAATGGAAATCGAGAGGGTAGTGTTCATCCACAAGGGTGGATCAACAGTCGTTGAGTTGACCACTCAAAAAATCCGCTAAATTCAATAATTAACCCTTAATATAAATCAAACAATGAAAAATAAGATGTGGAAAAGGTGTGTATAGGTGCATGTGTGTGTATAGTGTCGAACACAGGAAGAAAACTGTAGATTGGATAAATTAATGCGTAAAATTGTTTTCCTCTTGTCTAAGGGTTTTTATGTAGGTTTTTAATTTATATTTTTTATTGATTTTTATTTTTGTATTATTTAGTTGTTTTAATTTTATATTTTATATTTTCTTTTTATATTTTTTGATTTTTAATTCCTTTTTCTTTTAAATATATAATATAAGAATATATAAACATTTATAGATAATACAAGCTAATATAATTATAAACACTACTAAAAGTAATCAAAATAGAAGAAATAAAATGTTTTTGAATTTATATAATTTTCTACTATTTTGTGATTTTTTAAGCATTTTTTTTATTTTAAGTCTTTTTAAAGTAAAAAACATCCCAAAACATGGAAGAAATAAATAAGACGAATTGTTTTGGAGATTAAAAATAGCAAAAGTATTCAAAATTTTCCAAATCAATTTTAATTACTAGATAATAATATAAAGAAATTTTAGAGATAGAAATAAATATTTTTGAGATTTTTGAGGACTTTTTATATTTTTTACTAGATTTTAGAGCTTTCTATTTTTTATCTTTTCTTGTTTTAGGGATTTTTAGTCTAGATTGTAAAATACTAAAATAAATAAAATATAATTTTTTGAGAAATTTTCAAAAAGATTTTATAATTTTTATATTTTGTAAGTCAAAGAGGGGTAAAAACATGCTCTTTTGATTTTTAATAAAGGGATTTTATCACTTGTGCCCCTCCGAGATATCGCAATTTCAGTTATGCCCCTATCTTTTTGGTAATATCAGTTGTGCCCCTCAAAACTTGCTAATTTATCACTTGTGCCCCTCGGGTTAGTGACCGTCCATCCACAGTGCAAACGGCCGTTAACTTTGAGGGCAAAAGCGGAATTAGCTTTAACTTTTTAGGTTATATCGTCATTTTACATCATCTTCTTCCTCCTTTTTCCCCATCTTCTTCCTCCTCCTCCAACCTCCTCCTCCCCAGCCCGCACCTCCTCCCAGCTCCGCCACGAGCTCCCCGCAACTCCTCCCCAGCTCCGCAACTCCTCCCCAGCCCAACACCGCCCCCTCCCACACGGCGCTGCCCCCTGCGCCCCCTTCCCCTTCCCCGCCTGCTCCCCCTCCTCCTGCCCTGCACGGCTCCACCCCCTCCATGGCCTCCCGCCTTTGTGGGTCTTCTCCTCCTGCGGCTGCTGCTTTGGAGGTGGCGGCGGAGGCATCGACCGGAGAGGCACGACGTCCTCGTTGGGGAAGTTGACCTTGGCCTTCTTGCCGTGGATCTGGCGGACCTCGTGGTCGTAAGCCCGGGCGGCGTCCTCAGCGGTGTTGAATGTGCCGAGCTACACGCGCACGCCCTTCATAGGGTCGCGGATCTCCGTCGCCCACTTCCCCCACGGCCGCTGTCGGATCCCTCTGTACATGTTCTTCCTCTGCCGCTTCTTACCCACAACTGCACACAGTTCGGACAGCTATTACAACTGATCTGAGATTAAAACTTTCTCAATGATCAGCAGATCACACTGTGAATCAACATCATTACCCATCATCATCAGCATCATAAGAAAACCATACACTATTGCAACAGACGACATCACAATCTACGACACAAATCAAACACCAAAGGAACCACGGGCGATCTCAAACAAAGCAAATCTTGATAGCTTCTAAGTCTAGAAGAAGTCTAAGGTGAAACACGGCAATGAAAATCCTTGAAAAGAAATATGGCTCATGTCAATTTACCAATCTTGTGGTCAGTGATGATGAATCGCGGTAAGCCGGAAAGAACCCATGGCAATCGCCACCAATCTCCACCCACACCCCCAACAAAATCACATGAAGGTCACCTCTATTTACATGATCCATAAAAACCCAACAAAGCATCGTACTGTTCTACGAGAACAAGAAGAAGGGGAATCATAAATCGAGTTCTAATATATATCATTAACCGGCGGCACATCGTCGAAGCTCCACAGGTCCAGGGTCGTTGCCACGCCGCCATCGCCGGCATCGCCCGCACCGTTGAGCGGCATCGGCTCCGCCACGGCGACGTCCAGCTCCTCGTCAAAGAACTTCATGTATGATTCCAGCATGAGGAGATCCTCCGGCAGCTTCTCCCGCGCAACGCACGCCATCTCCGGCACCAGCTGCGCGGTGGAAACCGTCACGTCGAAGCAGGGTGCCTGCTGAGGGAGGAGGAGGAGGAGGTTGGAGGAGGAAGAAGAGGCCTCTGGACAATAATACCCCTCTTAAATGCACCAAGGTTTGAAAAAACCATGGTTAAGTCAATTCATTGACGGTCAACCTGACGGAAGGGCACAACTGATGACGGAGAAAGTTTTGAGGGGCACAACTGATATTACCAAAAAGATAGGGGCATAACTGAAATTGCGATATCTCGGAGGGGCACAAGTGATAAAATCCCTTTAATAAATAGTTAAAATATCTAAAATACAAAAATAAAATTATGATGTGAAAGTGTATGCTAACAAACACTTAACTATAATTTTTCATAATTTTTGGAGCACGGTGATATTTTAAGTAAATGAAATACAAACATAAAAATTAATAAACTAGCAAGGGCATTTTTAAATAAAAAATAAATGCAGGGACAAATATGCAAATAACCCAAAATATTACTACTAATATTAAAAGTTCTAGACTAAAATAAAATACAAAAACCAGTGAGGGTCTAACTGCAAAACTGATACCTCACGTGGGACCGCACGTGAGGTGACCTAGCACGGACCTAGATGCAATATCAATAAAGGAAAGAGACTCACATGCGATTTTTACAAAAGTTTTTAAATAGTTAGATAAATTACATGACTAAAACAAAAGGACAAAAATAGGGGGTGAGATTTGTAAATTACCCCCTAATAAGCACGTTAGAGAACATCCTTGCGAGGACCGTCAAGGATAGCAGACTCAAAGGAGTCAAGTCAGGCGGGTCCCAAGATACAACAGATCAGGTGAACCTATAAACAATGGGGATCAAAAGCATATCAGACGACTCGGCTCCGTGCTCCAACAGATAGGAGACACAACCAGTAAGGGAACCGAGCGTAAAGAAAGTGTTGCATTTTCCCGCAGATAGTCCTCGAGGAACAATGCAAACTAAGCAGTGAATAATCAGATCAGATCTCGTCCTTGCGAGGGTCATTAAGGAGAGAGGACTCAAAGGAGTCAATCAGAATGGTCTCGATAGGCGACAAATCGTCTATCAACAGAAGAGACCGCAAAAGCTAGCAAGGTGTCATAGTCTCTCGCAAATAACCCTTGAAGAGCACTATAAACTAGGCATGGAATAGTCAGAAAAGTGAAGCTCGTCCTTGCGAGGACCATCAAGGAGAGAAGACTCAACGGAGTTGAGTACATTGGCCTCGTGCACCGACAAATCGGGCACACAATCAGGATGGAGGCCTAAATAGTCATATCAGATGATACGGTTTTGTACCCCAACAGAGTGGCAGTACAGGCAGTGAGTGAAACCGATCGTAAAGAATGTATCACATGCTCCTGCAGATAGTCCTCGGGGAGTCATGTAAGTAAAGTCAATGAAATCTTGGGATTGCTGGCAAGTCATCTCAGGTCCTCAAAAGCATTCAATCATTCAATCATCCGGAGGGCATAAGATCATGTGAGGGAGCAAATAATCAGGTCAATCACAATACGGTCCCTCAAGTTACTCCAATCAGCTCAGATGGCACAACAGGTAGTCAGAAATCGTCTAGGTGCCAAAGGTAGATGACAGAATCAGGAGATCGAGGATGGTTCAATCAAGAAGATGAGAGATCATGCAGGATCCACACACTTTTATCAGGAAGTCCAAATAAGAATAATCAGTCAATCCTCAAAATCAAGATGGGTGGAACCTCAAGATAGATAGATCAGTCAATGCTCATGAAATCATCATCAAATCATCATATTATATCACATCCTCAATCCAGTATGCGAGATCTAAATCCTCAATAAAGAATCACACTTAATCATCATGCATCATCAAAGAAATCCTCAATAAGCTCTGAGACACAAGTCTCAACTCAGATCCACCAAAAGTGGTATATCAATCTCAGCATCCTCAACATCATGCCTGACTTACTCCAATAATCAATGTAAGTCAAAATCCTTGATGCGGGCGATCTCTGAAAGCACAACAATCCTGGGTAAAAGAAGATACGGGGGACACGAGGAGGGTGGGTAATAAGAGGAACACAAAGGTCGGGTGAAGTTGATTGAGTGCAAGTGCCAATATCATGACTTAATGCAAATGAGGAGATATATTTACAAGAGAGGTAGAGAGACTCAAAGATGAAAAATGCATGACTCACACGGACGGGACCGAAAACTCAAAGAGATGCAAATGGACACCCAGTCTCAATCAATACACAAAGCAAACCCCTGATTCACCTACTCAACACAATGGAGACCAAGATGTGGTCTTTTTATCTTGTCGATTTTAGAGTTAGGTGATCATAGAAAGTTGTACACTGGAATTAAGCTTTGGGATTGGGGCACTAATCCATAGTGTGTACGTAGAAATAAAATGCTCAAATAAGGAGTGGGTTGCTCTCCCCAAGACATGGGATCCATTACATTTTATTTTTAGGTGCAAGTGGAGTTAACAGTCTCGGTTTTATTTTGGTTATCACCTTTTTTTTTGATATTTTCAATGCACGTGCCTATCGAGGTTTCAATTTCCATTAAGAATCCTAGGTTGGCAAAACCAGAGGGAGAAGGTCGGAAAAGCCATGTAAGTCGGAAAACGATGATGCATGCCAAGTAAGAAGACTTACAATGCTTCCCAGCTCTCTCCATGCGGGATGAATAACAGAATTGAAACCTATGCTATATGCAAATGCAATCCGAAGAAATCACCCTAGATACAGGATACTATTAGCGTGAAGAACATTATTTCAAAATTGACTAAGTCCCAAGTCATATCTATAGGTGCATGCATATATATTAGGGATTGGGCCTTGGTCTACGTCAAACAATCCTAAGCTAGGGCCCATTCACACAAAGTAATAAAAATAAAATAAAAGTAAAAGTGTCAAAATCATCGAGGCCCCCAAGGGAACAATCCCTCGGGTACTGGACCTCAGGAAGTCGGAGCGTCTGAGAGTCCTGTATTATTACAATTATAGGGCCACTCTCTCACATAAATATACATAAATAGTAAATAATGCAAAAATTAGTTTGCCTTCCAAAATTCTCCTCCATCTGCCTTCGATGCTCTCTCCTGTTGGCTGGTGTAGAAGAACTAACTCCGCCTCACTCGGGTGCATCGGACTTCCTAGGAATTCCTCCTTCGTTTGGCGGTCCCTCGCATTGAAGACAAATAAAGAAGAGGGTCAAGACAGTCATAATAATTATCAATAATGCAAATAATCAAATAAATGTGGACAAGAGTGAAGAATCAAATAAATAATAAGTATCCCAAACGACGTTGCTCCACGACAATGGCGGCATCCTATAACTGGGATTTGGCGAGGGTCTAAAATAGTCCACATAAGGCGGGACCACAGTATCGATGAGGTGACCGCTCACAAAACCCATATTAGTCAGAGATTAACCCACAATCAAAATAAAGCAATGAAGTCCCAAAATGTGAATTAAAATTTATTATAACTCTACATGTAAATGTGTATAGGTGTAAGCACAAGTAGATGTCGAATACTGGGAGCAAACGGTTGGGGGCAAAAATAAATGCACAAAATTACTCAATTCTCTTCTTGTCCATGTTATTGTTTTTGAGGATTTTTTATTATATATATTGATTTTATATTTTTGTATTTTGATTTTTAATTTTTTATATTTTATATTTTCTTTTTTTTGTATTTTATATTTTTTTATGTTTTCTTCTTCTTTAAATAAAGATATAATATATATGGTAAGAAAGAGGAGGATAAGGTTTTATAAAAATAGGTAAAAATACTCAAAATCAGGAAATAAATTGTTTTTGGGTTTTTTATAATTTTCTACCGTTTTTTGATTTTTCTGGGTTTTTCCTATTTTTGGTATTTTTAAAATAAAAAATACGAGCAAACAGTGAAACATATTGCTGGCCGAAATTAAAATGAGGATGAAAAATATCAAATAGTGCCTAAAATTCCTCAAATTAATTTTAAAACAAAGATAAGAAACAGAAAATTCAGAAATAGACATTGCATTTTTAGGATTTTTCTAGAATTTTTAATATTTTTGTGAAGGTTTTTGGGTTTTCTAATTTTTAGGAGTTTTGCTTTATATTTTTTAGTGATTTTTAGATACAAAATCAAACACACTAAAAGACACAGAATATATTTTTTTGAGAATTTTTCATGAAGTTTTTATATTTTTTAGGATTTTATAATGCAAACATTAGCAAAAATGCATGTTTTTGAATTTTTATAAATATGAAAATATAATAGAAATGCAAAATAAAAATATGACATGATAATATAATGCAACAAGGTCCTATGATAATTTTTTAGTGATTTTTGGAATTTTATAGATGCATGCAATAAATAGGGAAATCAAAAAGAAATTCCAACACTGCAGGGGTATTTTTGCAAATAAAAATAAAGACAAGGTGGTCTGTGCAAAAATCCCAATAGAATAAACATTTATTTAATATTTTAGAACCTTTTTACAATATACAAAACCGCCAGGGGCTTGAGTGCAAAGTTCACAACATATCACGTGGAACAACATGTGATCCAGACTCGGAGGGACCAAATGCAATTTTCAATAACTCCAGGGGTCTCTGTGCAAAATTTCCTAAGTCACGTGGGATAACACATGACTCGACTGGGAAGGATCAAAAAGTAATATACAATTAATACAAGGGGTTTCATGCAAATAACCCAATTATTTATAATGTTACAATTATTTTGTAGAACTAAATAGTAAATACAAAAGTGCAAGGGGCTTAAGGTGCAAATTACCCCCAAAGAGGCGCTGATGAACGGTGATGATGTTTTCACTTATCCACGTGGCCTTCATCCAACGGCTGGTACCGGTTCGACGATGGGCGGTGAAGATTAGATCATCCGAGAGGATCCGAAGGTCTGAACGCTGCTCCATCGGACGGTTGTGCTTCGATCTGGAGAGGCTCCCTTCATCCAACGGCAGGGGACGAAGATGGAAGAACATGGAAGAAGGCTCGCCTGGGCGAGCTTCTTCCGACGAGATCTCGCTCCCTGGCCGATCTTTGTTGCTCCCAAGAGTCCTCCAAGCTTCCTAGAAGGTATCTCTAGCTGCTGGAGGTCTCGGATCGGTCAGAGGCACACTGGAGCGCCCTTGCGAGGTCGGAGAAGTCAAGGTGCTCCAAGTACCTCTGGCGGCACGTAATTTCGACTCCTGGTGCTTATTAGCGCACCAAACCTGCACAAGAAGATCACACGGCTCGAGGCGAAGCTCCTCGACCAGGGGTTTGAAGCTGTTAGCATAAAAATGGATGGGGTGGCGAAGCTTCCGATGAGAGGGAGGAGTTGAAGCTTTGATTCGCAGATCCAAGAGGGATCTGGTTGGTAAAAGGTGGCTGGGAGGTGGAGAATGCATTAAGGAAAGAAATGGAGGTGGACTGGTGGTCGGAGCACAGCGGAATCACAGTGAACTTGTTCGTCGGAGCGGAGCTCCAGCGAACTACGAATCAACCACTTACGCTACTTAACCTTCTAAAGCATGTAATAAAATGCAGCAAATAAAACCTACGATTAATTCTAAGCTAATGACAGTAAAAGAAAGGAGCTCTACCTGGGTTTTGACCAAGGAGCATGGCGAACGCCGGAGCGCCGCCGTGGGTGCTGCTCTCGACTCCTCCGACCGATTCAAGGCGCCGAAGGCGCCCCCTGTCACGAGGAAGTCTCAAGGACCGAATATGAGGAAGGGAAGAGGGTGAAAATAGACCAAATTTGAAGAGGAGGGAGAGCTGGATTATTTATAGGCATTTCTAGGCACCCTTATTAACCGGCGATTTTTGATTGACTAGGCGTATGTACAGGCGATCTAAGATGTTGGCGTGGATCATGATGGTCTTGGGAGAAATTTTCGTGAAGAGATCGGAGGTGATTAAATGCTGCATCGAGCGGAAAAAATGCAAGAATATCGGGGATTCACCAGGTCTGACGGGTCAGACATGCGGATGGGACAGTTGACCAGAGGTCATCGGCCCGCCGCCCCTGATTGGTCCATGTAGGTCGCTACAGGACAAAATAGGGTTTTTATTCGAAAATAATTTATTTAAAATAGTAAATGATTTTATTATTTCTCGATTATAAAATAAAAAATGTTTATTATTTTATGTAGTATTTTAATATGATTTTTATTTATTTTTTTGGCTTTATTTATTAGTAATTAATTTTTATGAGTGTATTTATAGGTATATTTCCCTATGTTTTGTGTATTTTTATTTTTATTTTGTATATTTTATTTTATTATTTTATTTTTCTTATTTTATATATTTATAACTTATTTTTGTGAGTCTAAATATATTTTTATTTGATTTTTATGAGTTTATTTGCACACTGAAATAAATAGGTATCTGATTTAGATAGGTATAGGTATAGGTGTTTTGCCTATGTTCTGTATACTTCTTTTTATTTTAGTGTATTTTAATGAGTTTTATTTTTGTTGTGTATTTTTAATAGAATATATATGATATTTACAATATTATAAAAATATGAAAGAATAAAAGAATTAAAGAATGTAGTTCCCCTTTTATTTATATACATAGGTATTTCATCTATGGTTTGGCATAACTTTATTTTATTCTCCTTTTTATTTTATGTTTAATGCTAATTTTAATGTACACCTATGTTATAAATAATGTTTATAAAATTATAAAAATATGAATTTGTAAAAATAGTAACTGATGAATAAATTGAATATTTTAATCGGTATTATGTACAGTAGAGGCCCAAACCCATCTTTTGCACAGTAATTCCAAAAAATAAAAAACCACCACCTTTAAATAGCTCATGAAAAGTTATATACAATTAAAGGTGATTTTGCTATGTTTTGAGTTTTTATTTGGAAGATATGGGTCTGTGAAGTTTGGTTTCTAGCTTTTTATTCTGGGTATAGAATGTACATTGTATATTATTTTTGTACAAACTCAATTTTGTATTTTTATTTACATTATTATCTACAACTTTTATGTACAAAGTTTCTTTATTTGTTGTATAAATAATTAGATACAAAATAGGTGTCAAAAATGGATAAATCAAGAATGAATAAATGAGGTTTTTCTTGTATTTTTGGCCCTTATCTCCCCCTACTTTATTCCTTGTCGACCAATTCCATTCTGTACTTGGTCCCGGGGTTAGGGTCATAAAATATTTGCAATATTTTATTCCTTTTTCTTTTCTTCACTTTATTCTATAATTTTGGCATTAAAAACCTTATTTTATGTACAATAAATACAATAAATAGTGAATGCTATTATAGACAAATTGATGTTATTTACATGCATTTGCTGGGGTTTTAAGGCCAAAATGATAGAATAAAGGTGATGAAATGGAGATTCATCACCCCCCCTATACTTGCCTTTGCTAGTCCCTAGCAAATACTTATGCAATAAGTACAAAAAGAACAAAGAATAAGAAGAAAAGAAAAGGCAAGAATAAAGAATTTTAAGAATAAATTGAACTGATAATGATTTTTAAACTTATCTGTACAAAATCAAAGTTTGGAGCTCAGGTTAGACCTTAATGTGAAAATGTGTGTGGAACCTGGTTGGGAACCGAATTTAAAACACAACAGCCTCCTAGAGTCACAGAACCCGGTTCAAATCTCCTCAATAGCCAGGTCAGAACTAGCCTACATCATACGCAAACCCTTATGACTATGAAGCTGACTTGTACAGTGTAAGTGATAGTGGCTCTCCCCAACTGAAATGACCAAGAGACTGACTTCTCCAGAATCACAACCCAATGATTCCCTAATCCAGCACTCTGCCCTCGAGGAGCGGGGTATTCCCTTCTAAGTTCAAGTGGCATCCTACTCAAGAGGAGGAAGGGAAGAAGAGAATGGACGGTAGCCAGTGTAGCTACCTATCCTGGGATGCAAGACCAGTGTAGTCAAGTCATCCAGCTGCAGGCTCACAAGGTATAACTTTGATGCTCAAGCTTGTTTATTTTCTATACAACATATATACATGCTCTGGCAGGCACTTTTATTTTTATTTTCAAGCTTGTCCACTTTTTTGGAGTTTTTTTTGGATTTTATCAGTTGTGCCCTTCTGAGATATCGCAATATCAGTTATACCCCTATCTTTTTGGTAATATCAGTTGTGCCCCCGACTTCTTGCCAATATTTCACTTGTGCCCCTCGGAGGGGCATAACTGATAAAAGATTTCTATCAGTTATGCCCCTCCGAGGGGCAAAAGTGAAATATTGGCAAGAAGTCGGGGGCACAACTGATATTACTAAAAAGATAGGGGCATAACTGATATTGCGATATCTCGGAGGGGCACAACTGATAAAAACCCTTTTTTTTGAAATACTATTCACAGCAGCATTTACATAAGGACTTTTTCCTCTTGAGCCAGAAGACTATCACTCTTTTGAAGCTTTATTGCAACCCACACTCTCCTGTCATTCGACTTCATTGAAAGTGGACCCGGTTGGGATGCACTTCCCTCCCTAGACGAGGATGAATGTCTCCACCCGTATGCGTCTCAGACTGGCAAATCCAACCCCCTCACCACTCCAACTGAGTTGAGCCAAGTGAAAGGTGCAAGTGTCCAAGTTAGGTCACGGTCGACAAGAATCATGCGTATGTCTCGAAAAGTTCTATATAGTCAGTTGAGGTGACTTGAACCCAGCCCTGATTTCTCAAAGAATTAAGTCTGAATAGACCTAAAGTACCTTAAACCTAGTTCCCATAGGGTTCCAGTGCAGTTAGGTGCAGTAAGGTCCAACAAAGCTCCAATCTTCAACTTTATTCGACTAGTTCAATCATCAAGCTTAATCAAAAAAATATGAATGCTATGCAAATGCTGTACACAATGAATGATGCAATTTTCACAAAGAATTTAAAAATCAAAGAATCTTTTTACACAAAGAAATTTTTCAAATAAAAATCTTAGCACATAAAAAGTAGATACAACTATTTACACGGGTGTGCCGCTTTATTTTACAAGAATTAAGAATTTTAAAGATTTACAAGTTTTAATAAAGTGAGTTTTTTAGGGTATATTTATACAATTGATAAAGAATTTATATACACATTTTATTCCTATTTCAATGATACATTCATTCCTCAAATTTATTTGAAAACAAATTTTGAAAACTATAGTACAAAATAATTTTTGCAAACTTCTACAATCATTTGAAAGTCATTTTGCAAATATTTTTCGCACGGTATATATACATTTTTCAAAATATTTTTACAAACATTTTCAAAATCATTTGCAAATCGGTTTCCAAACTTTTATTTCACACAAAGAAAGAATTTCTGCAATAAAATATTTTTACAAAGGTTGAAAATATTTCACAAAAAGTTTTCCAAACGGTTCACACCATTTTTCAAATCATTTTGCAAAAAGATTTTTATCCTGATTTATTAATCGGTAAATACAAAAACAATTTGAGGAATGACTGTTGTTTATTAATGGATTATGTGTTTATATATACAGTATATTTAGCCATATTTATTATGAAAGTATGAGTTATGGCTAAAGTATATACAGAGTATATACGACCCCCCTATACTTAGCTTGAGCTATGTCCTCATAGGTCAAGAAGAGAAAGATAAGACATAACTCATATTGAGTATAGAAAAGCCTATACTACAACGACTGACGAAAGAATGAAAGGATATAGATATAAATGAATAAGAAGGTGACCTTCTCCCTATACTTAGGATCAAATAATCCTAAGTATAGCAGACTGTACACAATGCAGGGAGGGTCGCGGGCGGGAATAAATAGACGAAAGAACGAACCAGGGGTGCAACCCCCCTATACTTAGGACAAAGTACATCCTTAGTACATGAAACTGACACAAAGGGACAACACCTTTTTATGTAGATAAAGAAAAAGTGAAAAGGAAAAGATGAAAAGATGAAAAGATAGATATATACAGATAGATGAAAAGATCTTAGAGAATGTACATCACTTCCCCTATACTTAGAGTGAGAGATCCCCAAGTATAGGTAACAACAGAAGTGACAAAACAGGACATAGAACAACGTGGTGTGTACCCCCCTATACCTAGGACAAGGTACGTCCTAGGTATAGTCACAAATATATGACTATAGATTTAGGGCAAACATAACATTCGGGAGAAAGAAGGAATAGAAGACAAAACACCTTTATACAACTAGCACATAGTGTGAGGTACAGGATGGTATCTGGTAAGCGACTACTGTGCTCTCATCGTCGTCTCCCTGTGAGAACGAGGACGCAGTCAGAAGGTGAAAATACACCCGAATCTGCAATCAAGTGGGTGTCAGCTACCAGGGACAAACAGATCGGAAAGTAAAGCAGGGACCGATAGCGTAAATCTGATGATCAGCTCATAAGGAGTGAATGAGTGAGCGGAGTCGATATCGTAAGACTAGGAGAGAGAAAGAGCAGTACAGACTCCTCCAAGTCAATCAAGGTCTCAAAAAGATATGAAAATTGAAGTACATGAGACTGTGTGATGTCTGGTGGTCATAGAGTCAGAAAGTCAAAGGACTACACCGAACACAAGATATGGCTCAACCCTGCGAGGGTCCTCAAAGTGAGCAGGATCAGAGAATAATCAGAAGGCTCGGCTCTGTGCTCCACAGAAAGGAGGCACAACCAGGGAGGAGACAGTACCAAAATCAGCAGACCCGACTTCGTGCTCCAACAGAAAGGAGGCACCAGAAGTGAAGTTGAGTACCTAAAATATGATGTACTCTCCCGCAGACAACCCTCGGGGAGTAGTACATGCTAGTCAATGAATAATCAGAATAGAGGCTCACCCCTGCGAGGGTTGTCAAGGAGAGAGGGCTCAAAGGAGTTGGATCCATCAGACAGATCATACTAGCGGTCTTGGTAGACGACAGATCGGCTACCAGCAGAAGAGACCGTCAAGTCAAGAAAGTGTGGCAGCGTCCCTCAGATAACCCTTGGGGAGTGTACTGCCAACTAGGCACCGAATAATCAGAGAAAGATGGTTCATCCTTGCGAGGACCATCAAGGATAGCAGACTCAAAGGAGTCAAGTCAGGCAGGTCCCAAGATACAACAGATCATGTGAACCTCAAAGCAATGGGGATCAAAAGCATATCAGACGACTGATGAATCTCCATTTCATCACCTTTATTCTATCATTTTGGCCTCAAAAACCCCAGCAAATGCATGTAAATAGCATCAAATTGTACATAATAGCATTCATGATTCATTGTATTAATTATACATTAAATACTGTGTTTAATGCCAAAATTATAGAATAAAGAAAAGAAAAGAAAAAGGAATAAAATATTGAAGATATTTTATGACCCAACCCCCGAGACCAAGGCCAGTATGGTATTGGTCGACCATGAATAAAGTAGGGGGAGATAAGGGCCAGTATACAATAAATACCCCATTTATTTATTCATTTATTTATGCATTTTTGACACCGATTTTGTACATAATTATTTATTCATCAAATAAAGAAACTTTGTTCATGAAAGTTGTAGATAATAATGTAAATAAAAATACAAAATTGAGTTTGTGTAAAAATAATACTCAGTGTACATTTTATACATAAAATAGAAAGCAAAAATCTCAACTTCACAGACCCATATCTTACAAATAAAAATTCCAAATCAACCAAACTCACCTTTAATTGTATATAGCATTCCAAGAACTATTTAATAAACTTGGTTTCATAATTTTTGGAGCTCATATGCAAAAAATTAGGTTTTTGGCCCTCCTTGTACATAATACCTGAATAAAGTATTACATTTATTCATTATTCATTATTATAACAAAATTATAATTTTAGAATTTTGTAAACAATGTATATAATGCATACACATATTAAAAATAAAAGAAAACCAAAAAGACTTTGTAAAATAAAATAAGTCTACAAAATTCATAGACAAAATACCTATACTATATATCTTTTATACAGATAAAAAGGATTTTATTCCTTGGTTCTTTTATTCTTTTATATTTTTATAATAATGTATACATTATACATAACTCATTAAAAACGTAAATCCAAAATAAAAATCAAGAAAATACATTAAATAAATTAAGAATACAAAACACATAGGTAAAATACCTATAAGGATACCTACATATACCTATACCTATTTATTTAAAATTGTAAATAAACTCATAAAAATTAAATAAAAATATCTTTCTACTCACAAAAACAAATTATAAATTTATAAAATAAGTCAATAAAATAATAAAAGAAAATAAACAAATTAAAAATAAAATACCCAAAAATACATGTAAATACATACATATACACATTATTAAATTAAAACCATAATAAATCGCTTCGAAAAATTCAATAAAAATCATAAATAAATACTAGATGAAATAATACACATTTTTTATTTTATAAGAAAAAAATAATAAAATCGTTTGCTGTGTCAAATAAATCAATTTCTAATCAGATCCTCTATTTTGGCGTCTAGCGCCCTGCAGCACCAGCATGTTCGGACGTACAACATTCTGTGGGCGATGATTTTGATGTAAATAAGAACTCTCATTTTCCTGCCAGTGGTGTAAATATTCCTTTTCCTCATGCAATACAAAAATCCAAAAAAATTGCAAAACGAAAAAAGGCATTGTCTGATCCAGGTGTTGTGGATATTTTGGATAAATTGACTGTTGAGATTCCCATGTTGAAGGCCGTGGAATACATGCCAGCCGTAAAGAAAGGACTGAAGGAGGCATGTACTAACAGGCGTCGCCCAGCGCAAGAAAACAGATGCCAGCAAGTCGAGAGGCATGTCCTCACCTTGGCCACAGTAGCAGCCATCAACAATCTCCCCCAGAAGAAGCAAGACACAGGAGCGTCTCTGATCAGTTGTGAGATTTTTGACCAGGTCTTCGAGCGCACTCTCTTGGATAGCAGATCTTCCATCAACCTTCTGCCCTCGTCCATAATGCAAGAATTCAGGCTGGGACCGCTCAAGCAGACATGCATGATCCTTCAGTTCGCTGACCAATACGTCAAGCGGCCCCGAGTTCTGTTGGAAGACGTGGTAGTTAAGGTGCAGGAAATGAATCCCAGCTGACTTTGTAGTCCTTGATATGGACTCGCCTGCACCCCTGCTCCAGACCCCTATCATCCTTGGCAGACCATTCCTTCATACTTCAGGTGCCGTGGTTGATTACGGGTCTGGGAGAATCACTTTCAGCTCGAACACCCAGAAAATCATGATCAACATGAACAAAGAGCAGAATGCCACAACTGATGAGAGCCAGGCGGTATCAGAAGCAGACTGTGATTTTATTGCAGAGATCAGAGACTCGGCTTTATCATTGGATGATTCATGGACCCGAGAAATCCTCACTCTTGAGGAGGACTTGGAAAGCGCAGTCAGCATATGCTCCGATGATTCTTGGGAGACATATTCTCAGATGCAGGCGCATCTTCTTGAGCATTCACTCCAGACCGAACATGATCAGCATAGCCCAGAACCGTTCGGTGCATCACCGGGATCTCAACAGGATGATGAGGATGGTAAGTATCGCAAGGAAATGCATCCCACCACCAGCATGGTATCTGAAGTGACAGATAAAGTGGACAGGTCTAAACCAGAACTCAAGCCACTTCCGACAGGCCTGAAGTATGCTTTCCTTGCGGGTGAAGAACAAATATATCCGGTCATCATTAGCAGCAAGCTGAATCCGGATCAGGAATCTCGACTTCTCGAGGTTCTAGAAAAGAACCGCAAGGCACTTGGTTGGAGCGTATCAGATCTCCGAGGGATAAATCCAGCCTTGTGTTCACACCATATCTATTTGGAAGAAGATGCCAAACCGTCCCGTGAATTTCAGAGAAGGCTGAATCCTCACCTTTGGGACGTCGTCATGAAGGAGATCACGAAATGGTGTGATGCAGGCTTCATCTATCCCATCTTCGATTCGAAATGGGTAATCCTACTGCATGTAGTTCCCAAGAAATCAGGGCTTACCGTGTTACAAATGACAAAGGAGAGGAAATTTCAACTCGGGTACCAACATCCTGGCGGGTGTGTGTTGACTACCGCCGACTTAATGTAGCAACCAAGAAGGACCACTTTCCCTTGCCATTCATTGATCAGGTTTTGGAAAGATTAGCAGGCAAGGAGTTCTTCTGCTTTCTGGATGGGTATTCCGGGTACAACCAAGTGGCGATCGCCCCTGAAGACCAAGAGAAGACTACCTTCACTTGCCCGTTCGACACCTATGCCTTCAAGAGAATGCCCTTTGGTTTGTGCAATGCACCAGCAACTTCCAAAGATGCATGTTAGCAATCTTCGCCGAGATGGTCGGCAGTTTTCTCAAAGTGTTCATGGATGATTTCTCTGTCTATGGTGATAGTTTTGATTCTTGTCTTCAGCATCTAGACAGAGTACTTCAGAAGTGCCGAGAAGTCAATTTAGTGCTCTCAAGGGAAAAGAGCCATTTTATGGTCACTGAAGGTATTGTGTTGGGCCACGTCGTTTCCAAACGTGGCATGGAAGTCGATCCGGCGAAGGTGGATGTCATTTCAAATCTTCAGCCACCTCAAACCGTGAAGAATGTGAGGTCGTTCCTGGGGCATGTGGGATTCTACAGGCGATTCATCAAGGATTTCAGCCGCATTGCCCGACCTCTGACAGAAATCTTGTGCAAGGAGATTGAGTTCATTGTTGATAAGCCGGTTCTCCTTGCTTTCAATCATTTGAAGGAGCTTATCACTCAGGCTCCAATCTTGCAGCCGCCCAACTGGACTCTTCCCTTTGAGATAATGACCGATGCGTCAGACTTTGCAGTCGGAGCTGTTCTTGGGCAGAGAAAAGACAGAGCGCCATATGCCATTCACTATGCCAGCAGAACATTAGACGAAGCACAGAGAAATTATACAGTGACAGAAAAAGAATTGCTGGCTGTGGTTTTCGCCTTAGAGAAGTTCAGATCCTATTTGTTGGGATCAAAGGTCACAATTTTCACGGACTACTCTGCTATCCGGTACCTACAGCAGAAGAAGGATGCCAAGCCAAGACTGATTCGTAGGATCCTTCTCCTCCAGGAATTTGATCTTGATTAGCATGGAGTTCAGAATGTGGTAGCAGATCATCTCTCCAGAATAGAACAGCATGAGCTGCCTCTGAGCAATGCACCTATCACAGAGACCTTCCCTGACGAAGCCATCTTAGCAGTGGATTCTCTTCCTTGGTACGCTGATATTGTCAATTACCTCGCCTCTGGGGTAATACCTTCGGATTGGACGAAGAACCAAAAGAACAAATTCATGTCGACCATCCGCTTTTACCAATGGGAAGATCCTCTTTTATTCAGAGAAGGAGCAGATTGTATTTGGCACAGGTGCATCCCTCAGACGGAGCAATCTAGTGTCCTCGAGCATTGTCATTCGCTCGAATCTGGTGGACATCACTCTGGAGATCGTACGGCAGCAAAAGTTCTACAGTGTGGCTTCTGGCGGCCCACATTATTCAAGGATGCAGCAGAGTTTGTGAAAAGATGTATTAACTATCAGCGACTGAAAGGTACACTCACTGCCAAAGATTCAATGCCCCTGAAAATCATTCAGATAGCAGACGTTTTCGATGCATGGGGCATTGACTTCATGGGACCTTTCCCTAACAGTCAAGGTTTTGAGCACATCCTTCTTGCCGTCGATTACGTGAGTCGTTGGGTTGAAGCTATTCCCGTCCGAGCCGCCGACAACAAAACAGTTTGCCAGTTTCTGAAGAAGAACATCATTTCACGGTTTGGGATACCAAAGATTCTCATATCAGACGGGGGTAGCCACTTTATCAACAAAGAGGTCAAGAAGTTAACGAAGGAGTACGGCATCGATCACCGTGTCACATCTCCTTATCATCCTCAGACCAATGGCATGGCAGAGTTATCAAACAGAGAAATCAATACTATACTGCAGAAACTTGTTAGGCCAAATAGAAAGGACTGGTCTCAACTCTTGGACTCGGTCCTATGGGCTTACCGAACAACCTACAAGTCTCCCTTGGGCATGTCGCCCTATCGTCTTGTATATGGAAAACTGTGCCATCTGTCTGTGGAATTAATTCACAAGTCTTTATGGGCAATCAACAGTTGTAATTTGGACTCACGCAAAAGTGGTCAGAAGAGAAAAGATGATCTGAACAGGCTCTTGGAATTCCGAGACTATGCATACGATAACACCTTGATGTACAAGGAGAAGGTGAAACGCTGGCACGACCGATACATCAGACGAAAGACCTTTGACGTTGGACAGAAAGTGTGGCTATTTGATGCAAAGTTGCGGATATTCCCAGGCAAATTAAAGAGTAAGTGGACAGGGCCATTTCGAGTTTGTGAAGTGCGTGACAATGGAAGCATTGCTATATCAGAATTGTCTCCTGACGCACAACCATTCGTCGTCAACGGTCAACTCCTGAAGCCGTACCTCGAACCAGACACATTCCTGGCCGTTGTTGACTCCGTCCAGCTAATGCACCATGATGACATCTCCTCAGCACCTGCGGCATCGAAAGATTCAGACTATGCAATCCAACAACTGTTTATCTGATTTTCTTCTTTTCTTCTTTTCTTCTTTTCCTTTTCTATTTTCTCTTTGTATCTAAAAGATGCCGCCCTTGTAGACAGATTTCTATACTTAGGACGTACTTGGTCCTAAGTATAGGGAGGATGTGCACCCAGAGTTTTTCATTTCTTTCCGATCATCTCCATTGTCTCCTCTTCTTGTCTATACTTAGGAGTATCTTACCCTAAGTATAGGGGGAGACAATCTGAGTACGATCTGTGTATTCCCACCCTTGACCTTCCCTGCTTTTTATACAGTCTGCTATACTTAGGATTACTTGATCCTAAGTATAGGGGGGACGGTCAACTTCTCATTCATTCATTTCATTCATATATTCTTCAGACTTGTCTATACACAGTACGAGTTATGTCTCTACTTTTCTCTTCGATCTATGAGGACATAGCTCAAGCTAAGTATAGGGGGGTCGTATATACCATGTATATACTATAAGCCATAACTCATACTGAAAAATAAAATATATCATCCTGATATAAATTAAAATGTAAAAAGTAGCTCTATAATAATAAAAGATGATTGTGAGCTCCTCAGGCTCTTTGTACTTATACTGATTAGTAAGTCAGGAAAAAGGTTTTGCAAAAAGTGTTCTTTGAAAAATCTTGTGAAAATTGTTTTAAAATAATGTGTATAAGTATTCAACTTTTGAAAAATCAATTTTGTGTGTAAAATTTATTTCCTTTGCGTGAAATCAAAATGTGTCAAAATCAGTGTGCAAATGATTGTAAAAATTTGATTGTCAAAATTGTTTTGAAAAACCTATCTATGATGTGTAAAACCTTTGTAAAATCATTTTCAAATACGTGTACATCTTTGCAAAATTATTTTGGACTAGAGCTTTCAAACTCTTGTGAAAAATGATTCTTGAATAAGTCTGAGGAGTCTACACAAAAATCTCTCATTTGTAAATAAGGAATAATCACAAATAAAACTGATAAAAACCTTACTATGTAATAAGTACAATTTTTTCTTCTTTTGTATATATACTGATTACTAAATCAGATATCTATACAGTATGACTTGAAAAATAGTGTGACCAGTTTGGAAAATTTTGATGTGAAATAATTTCAACCTGGGTGAAACTGTTTGAATTGCAAAATTTTTCTCTTTGTGTGAAAGAAAGGATTTGAAAAACCTATGTGCAAATATTTTGAAAAATGCTTGTCAAAACTATTGTGAAAATTGTATATATAGAGTGTGAAAAACCTTTGCAAAAATAGTTTTCAAATGTGTGTAAATGATTGCAAAAATTATCGTGTCCTATACTTTGCAAAAATTATTTTCAAAACTAGAACTGAAGCATAAAGAGCATTGATACAGAGACTTGTAAATAAAAAATAAATAAAATGCATAAAATTCTTTCGGTACGCCAATAAAACCTGTAAAGTCTTTGAAAATCCATACAGTTTGTAAATAAAGCGGTACGCCCGTGTAAATAATTGTATGTACCTTTTTGTATAAAGTTTTTATTTGCAAAAAAATTTTATTTGTATAAAAACATTCTTTGATTCTTTTAAATTCTTTGTGAAAAAATTGCATCATTCATTGTGCATAGCATAAGCATACCATTCATATTCTTTTTGAGTGAGCTTGATGATTGAATCAGTCTAATAAAGTCTCAAATTGGAGCTCGGTTAGACCTTACCGCACCTAACTGCACTGGAACCTTACGGGAACTAGGTTTAAGGTACTTCAGGTCTATGCAGACTTAATTCTTTGAGAAATCAGGGCTGGGTTCAAGTCACCTCAGTGGACTAACTAGAACTTTTCGAGACACACGTACGACTCTTGTCGACCGTGACCTAACTTGGACACTTGCACCTTTCACTTGGCTCAACTCAGTTGGAATGGTGAGGGGTTAGATTTGCCAGTCTGAGACGTACACGTGCGGAAACATTCGTCCTCGTCTAGGGAGGGAAGTGCACCCCAACCTGGTCCAATAGCCATGAGGTCTAAAGACAGGAGATTGTGGGTTGCGATAAAGCTTCAAAAGAGGGATAGTCTACTGGCTCAAGAGGAAAAACTCCTTATGTAAAAGCTGCTGTGAATAGTATGTTGGAAAAAAATGGTCAGGCCTGTACAAAAATAAAATGCTTGCAAAGTATGTACAAAGTCAATAAGCAAGCTTGAGTTCCAAAGACAAATATGTGAGCCTGCAGCTGGATGACTTGACTAAACTGGTCTTGCATCCCAGGATAGGTAGCTACACTGGCTACCGTCCATTCTTCTCTTCACCCCCTCCTCTTGAGCTGGTTGCCACTTGAACTTAGAAGGGAATACCCTGCTCCTCGAGGAAAGAGCTGTTGGACTGGGGAATCATTGGGTTGTCATTCTGGAGAAGTCAGTTCCTTTGTCATTTCAGTTGGGGAGAGCCACCATCACTTACACTGTACAAGTCAGCTTCATAGTTATAAGGGTTTACGTATGATGTAGACTGGTTCTGACCAGGCTATTGAGGTGGGTTGAACCGAGTTCTGTGACTATCGAAGGCTGTTGTATTTTAGAGCTGGTTCCCGACTAGGTTCCACACACATCTACACCCAAGGTCTGACAGGAGCTCCAAATTCAGATTTTGTAAAGACATGCATTGCACTGAAAGCACCCCTATTCACTCTATCCTTCTTTAATTCTCCTTTTTCTTTTCTTTATTCTTTTTGTACTTATTGCATAAGTGTTTGCTAGGGACTAGCAAAGGCAAGTATAGGGGGTGATGAATCTCCATTTCATCACCTTTATTCTATATTTTGGCCTCAAAAACCCCAGCAAATGCATGTAAATAGCATCAAATTGTACATAATAGCATTCATGATTCATTGTATTAATTATACATTAAATACTGTGTTTAATGCCAAAATTATAGAATAAAGAAAAGAAAAGAAAAAGGAATAAAATATTGAAGATATTTTATGACCCAACCCCCGAGACCAAGGCCAGCATGGTATTGGTCGACCAGGAATAAAGTAGGGGGAGATAAGGGCCAGTATACAATAAATACCCCATTTATTTATTCATTTATTTATGCATTTTTGACACCGATTTTGTACATAATTATTTATTCATCAAATAAAGAAACTTTGTTTATGAAAGTTGTAGATAATAATGTAAATAAAAATACAAAATTGAGTTTGTGTAAAAATAATACTCAGTGTACATTTTATACACAAAATAGAAAGCAAAAATCTCAACTTCACAGACCCATATCCTGCAAATAAAAACTCCAAATCAACCAAACTCACCTTTAATTGTATATAGCATTCCAAGAACTATTTAATAAACTTGGTTTCATAATTTTTGGAGCTCATATGCAAAAATTAGGTTTTTGGCCCTCCTTGTACATAATACCTGAATAAAGTATTACATTTATTCATTATTCATTATTATAACAAAATTATAATTTTAGAATTTTGTAAACAATGTATATAATGCATACACATATTAAAAATAAAAGAAAACCAAAAAGACTTTGTAAAATAAAATAAGTCTACAAAATTCATAGACAAAACACCTATACTATATTTCTTTATATAGATAAAAAGGATTTTATTCCTTGGTTCTTTTATTCTTTTATATTTTTATAATAATGTATACATTATACATAACTCATTAAAAATGTAAATCCAAAATAAAATCAAGAAAATACATTAAATAAATTAAGAATACAAAACACATAGGTAAAATACCTATTAGGATACCTACATATACCTATACCTATTTATTTAAAATTGTAAATAAACTCATAAAAATTAAATAAAAATGCCTTTCTACTCACAAAAACAAATTATAAATTTATAAAATAAGTCAATAAAATAGTAAAAGAAAATAAACAAATTAAAAATAAAATATCCAAAAATACATGTAAATACATACATATACACATTATTAAATTAAAACCATAATAAATCGCTTCGAAAAATTCAATAAAAATCATAAATAAATACTAGATGAAATAATACACATTTTTTATTTTATAAGAACAAAAATAATAAAATCGTTTGCTGTGTCAAATAAATCAATTTCTAATCAGATCCCCTATTTTGGCGTCTAGCGGCCGACGTGGACCAATGGGGAGCCGGCCTTCGTTCACCCCCTGGTCAACTGTCCCATCCAAGCCCTGCGCCTCTGAACTGTCAACTCCCCGATTTTCCTCCAATTTTTGCGGCCATCCCTTCCATCGTTCAAGCTCGCTTCCTTCACAAGAATTGCCCTCTGATCATCCATGATGCCCGCCAAAATCTTAGATCAATTAGAAACTCATTGGATCAGTCAATAATCGCCGGTCAATAAGGCTACTCGCCAAAGTCTATAAATAAGTAGCTCCGCCTCCTTCCTCGAATTTGGCCACTTTTAATCCAACCTTAAGCCTTGATTCCATTCCTGGGACATTCCTCGTGACAGGGGGAGTGTGCTGGCGTCTCGAATCGGCCGGAGGGAGGAAGATTTTGTCGCGGCGGAGCTCTGGCGTCCGCTCTGCTCCCTGGAGGCCCCCAGGTATAAGAGTTGTCCCTTTTTATGCTTTTTAGTTAGGTTTTAATGCTAGCTTTCAATTCCAGTTATTAGATTAGGTTTTAGTTAATCCCAGTAGCTCAGAATCCCAAATTCGAAGTTCGCCGGAGCTCCGCTCCGACGACTTCTTCACGGTGAAACCGACTGTATCCGCCCGCCATTTGCATCCCATTTCGTTCCTCGTCGTATTCTCCATCGAATGCACATCTTGGTCCAACCCAGGACCTTCGGTCTTGGCGAATCGGGGCTCCTCCTCCGCCGTACGCCGGAGCCCCTCCGCCCCACTTCATCTTGCTGCCAAGCTTCAAAACCTCGGGTCGAGGAGGTAGCCCTCTCGCCCCCGGTTCTTCCTATGCAGGTACCACGAAGGATAGAGCCCATCTGGGCTCGAATCGATCCAGGAAGAGGTTCCTGGGGGTCCCCTTCTTCACCGACCTCGACCGAACGACTCGGACCTCCAGGAGCCATGCGAACACCGTCAGACGACGCGGAAGCTTCCCAGCTACGTCCAGAGCACTTCAGATGCGCGGGAGGTGCCCGGAGGAGCCTGAGCTGCTCGATCGAAGCTCGCCGGGGGCGAGCTTCTTCCCCGTTCTTCCAGTCACCTCCTGCGCCATTGGATCGGGAGGCGAGGCCCAGATTGAACGATGACCGTCCGATGAAGACACGCGTCCACCGTCAGATCTGCGAGGATCGTCTAATCCAAGCCCTTCACCGACGAACCGGTATCCGCCGTCGGATGCTTGACACGTGGATAAGTGGCGCATCCAGCGCCGCAGGATGATGCGCCTTATTTGGGGTAAATTTCACATCTAGCCCCCTGCTTTTTGTATTTGTAGTTTAATCCCAAAAATAAAAAGTCACGTTGTAAATAACTTGTAAAATTTGCAGAACACCCCCTGATGTTTGTGTATTTACGTTTTAGTCCCTCTGCGCCTCACGTGCAGACCCCACGTGAGGCGCATGATATTTGCATTTAAACCCCGCTGGGTTTTTGTATTTGTAAAATGGTCCTGAAAATAAAAGTTAACGTTCATTTTTATTGTGATTTTTGCATGTATGCCCCTGTCAATTATTTTATTTGCAAAAACACCCCTGCCAAGCCATTTATTTTTCAATGCTTTGTCTATTTATTTGGTGCTTCATATTTCTTCGAAAAATTTTGCAAAAATAGACATAAGCTCATGTTAGTGTACCCTTGCACGCTATATTTTTAGTTTTTAATTTTATTGCATCTTCGCATTTATTAAAAATCAAAAACATGCATTTTATTGACTGTCTAGCTTATAAAATACCAAAAAATAGTAAAACACCTCGAAAAATCCCAAAAAAATTAGCTAAGGTGTATTTTGACCTATTTCAGTGTCAATCCAAACATCCATAAAAATCTCAAAAGGAAAACCTTAAAAATTCAAAAATACCCAAAAACTTAAAAAAATGTATAAAATCAAAGAAAAATCAGAAAAATATGAGCTCAGTCCCTATTTCTGCTCTATTTTATTATCTTTATTAGAAAAATATTGTGGAAAATTTTTGAGGTTGTTTGCTATTTTTAATGCCTATTTTTCTGACAGCCAGACCCTATTCCACTGTTTGCTCTTATTTTGCTATTTAAAAATACTAAAAATGTTTTCAAAAATGCCCAAAAATCACAAAAATAGTAAAAAATCATTAAAATTCCAAAAAGACTTTATTCCTGAATTTTTGAATATTTTTGAGTATTTTTACAAATATTATAGTACCCCTTTATGTATATATATGTATTTCCTAGAAAAAAGAAAAGAAAAATATATATACATCTAACTACTTATATGTAAGTATGTATCTATTTATTAACCCTAAAATAAAAAAAATTATTATTATCATACTTATATACACCTGTATATATTGTATGTATTACAAGCTATATACTAATCCTCTATGGGTATACATATATTTATAAATTTATATTTTATATATATACATATATATTACCTAATTATATTATTAAAAACAACACAAAAATATAATATATATAATAAAATAAAAATAAAAAATAAATATAAAAAAATTATAAAATTAAAAACCCACTTCACACAAGGATGACTCTGTAGCTCGTGTAGGCTATTGCATTTTGTATTGCTCTATGTGGTTCGACCTCTACATGCTTGTCGCTGTACATTTTATGGTAGAGTAATAAAGATTAATTCACATTTTTGGGACTCAATTGTTTTTATTCTTTTATTGTGGGTTAGTTGCTGATTAACTCGGGTATTCTACGAGCGGTCGCCTCGGCGACACTTTTTATATTATTATGGTCACCCTTGTAGAATATTCGCGGACATCAACGACTCGGCTCCGTGCTCCAACAGATAGGAGACACAACCAGTAAGGGGAACCGAGCGTAAAGAATGTGTTGCATTTTCCATCAGATAATCCTCGGGGAACAATGTAAACTAAGCAGTGAATAGACAGATCAGATCTCGTCCTTGCGAGGGTCATCAAGGAGAGAGGACTCAAAGGAGTCAATCCGAATGGTCTCGATAGGCGACAAATCGTCTATCAACAGAAGAGACCCGCAGAAGTGATGAATACCCATTCATCACTCTTTATTCTTTTATTTTAGCTACAAAACCTATGCAAAACACATGTAGATATCTATAAATAGCAATAATTACAAAATAGCATGCAATATGCATTATTAGCATGTTTTTATGCATAAATAAAAGAATAAAGAAATAAAAGAAAAAGAGGGAGATATTTAGAATAAATATTGAGCGACCTAATCCCAAGGGAGGGCTCAGCATGGGCCTGACCGCAAAAAGAACCCATGTAAAGAGAGATAAGGAAGCTCATGTTTGTATATATACCTATAAATAAATAAAAATTATTTTCCTCTTATTCAAATGAAAAATGGGTGTGTTTATTTGTATATATTTGTAAATATAAAAGTAAAACAAAAATGAGAAAAATAGAAGAAAACTAAAAAGTAATTAAAATTCCTTCATCCTTGTACATAGACCATGTGTATATAAACCACATACATATTTATTTCACCTTGTAAATAAATAAATAAAATCCCATAAAAATATGTACATATTCCATATCCCATAATGTAAATAAATAAAATAAAAATCACAAAAATAAACATAAAATAAAAAGGAATAAAAATCAAAATCGAAATCAACATTGTATATATACCATGTACATAAATGTATAAAACTATTTATTTACCCTATGTAAATAATTAATAAAAATAAAATAAAAATACCTTATTATTCCAAATTTTATTCTATAAATAAATAAAATATAAAATTGGAATAAAATGTACAAAAATAAATAATTAAAAATCAGAAATCAAAAAAACATAGTGTATATACCTATATATAATAATACTATATTGTAAATACATTATTTTTTATTTCAAAAAAATAAATAAAAATCACTAAAAATAGTTTAAAAATAAATAAACATCTTTCATGTTTTAAGTTTTTCGAAAATAAGTCAATTAGTATTTTTAAATGAATTATCAAATATTTAATAATTGGTGGGCTCTGATTGGTCCACGGGTGATGTTGACCCCGGTCAACTCCCCCCCAGAACCACCAGAGCCGGATTCTTTGAGCCCGACCCGATTCTTCCAATTTCCCCGCTCGACCCGATCGCCAAACACCTAAACCCCAGGCTCCATTTGCTCCTTGATCATCCGAGACCCTCGCCCGGGGTGGGTTCTAGGGATCCGAGCTCCACTTTCCACTGCTCGACCTTGTCTTCTCGGACCCTTCACCATATAAATCTTCAACTCCGGCCACCATTCCACTCTATCTTTGGTCCTGCCCCTCGACGCCAGTGGCCTCCTCGTCTTCTCCAGAGTGACAGCAGCGTGGAGGCGAGTAGCAGCGAGGCTCGGACAGCTGGGAGCCACTGATCCGGCGAGATCACCGTCGTGTGCTGCCGCAAGGTGCACCAAGCCTCGGGAAGCGACGATCCCTTGAGGCCATAACCCCCGGAGCTCCCCGAGCTCCAGCACAGTCGAGTTCACCCGCCAGGTAGCTTCTTTAGCTTGTAGGATAGCTTAATTTTAGGTTTTTCGATTTCAGCCCCTTTTGCTCCGCCACCGCCATTCACCTTCTCCGACTACCCATTTGCCATCCCGACCTGACTACCACATTCGTCATACCCCTTTCCACATTCTTCACCCATTCACCCCCCTGACTAGCCTCGGAGCAGGGACTTCGATCTCCACCACCGCCACCTCTCCGGAGATCACCCATCCGACTCGCCCACACCCCCATTTCACCACTTACAGGGTCGAGGCACTTTGCCCTCGACCCAGGAGTTTGTCTGTGCATTTTGCAGGTCATGAAAGGCCCATCTGAGGGCCTAAGCATTCAGGAACAGTAGCTCTAGGCCACCGCCGTCGTCGGGCCACTCCGGTGGTCGCTGGCCTCATCGGAGGCATCCATCGGCTGCGGAATACTTTGGCGATCATATCCCCCATCTCAGCAGCTCCAGAGGAGGCCCAGTGTGCTCGTGGTGCGCCGGCGAAGTTCGTCGGCATCTTGTTCTTCCTGGACCTTTCTCTGTCGTCCGATCGACCCCTTCAGCTCCAGATCTGATCAGAACCGTTGATTCGCGAGCAGCATTCACCGTTCATCCATCTGGGAGTCGATCTCAGCCATCCATTCAGCGTAGGGCTTTCCACCTCCAGCGAGCGTCAGATCTGCCACGTGGAGAGCCCTCGAGCGTCGATTGCGCGGAGAAGCGCCCACTACTTTCCACAGCTCGATCAGCCGCGTGGCGTTGTCTCAGCCGTCAGATCCGAGCGAGATTCCTTCACAGAGGCGCGGCGCCCCTCAGCCGTTCGATACCACACGTGGCGCGCCTCCAGCCCTCGTATAATAAAGGGTAATTTACCCTTAGGCCCTTCTTTCTTCTGCATTTACTTTTTAGTACTGTAAATATTTTATCTAGTTCTTTTTATTTTGGTTATTTTGCACATTGGACCTTCATGTTTCCCTTATTTGCATATTAGTCCCTGTATATGGTAACCACGTGCATCGACACGTGAGATTCTGGGCATTTTGCATTTCTTGTCTTGTAGTTCTTGGATGTTAATGTTAACCTTTTTATAAATAGGAATTGCAGTTTAGTCCTTCTGTGCCTGATTCACGTGAGTTGCGCGTGCTGTGAGGGATTTTTGTGCTTTTGGCCCTGGTCTTTATTGTCGTGTTACTTTTTGGCCCTAGGATTTAGTTTTTATTGCGAATAGGTCCCTATGCATTGTGTGTTTGTTTTTGATTGAAATAAAATATCAAAATTAACCCAATTTACGTGAAAATTGGACACGTGGCTCCTGCCACTGTGTAAAATTTTTCCTAATTTTTGGGTATATTTCTGAGACTTCTAGTATTTTTAAAAATTCAAAAACCTCTATTTTTGTCGATGTCCAGTTTATAAAATCCTAAAAAAATATAAAAACTCTTTTAAAAATTCTTAAAAAAAATCAGTTTTGTTTGTTTTTGTGTTTTTGATTTTCTATCCATTTTGGGTTATTTTTGGATTTATAAAAACCATAAAAATAAAAAACTCTTAAAACCCATAAAAATTCTAAAAAATTATAGAAAATCCAAAAATTAATAAACTCTTCTCCTGAATTTTGTTTATTGTTTCTATTTTTCATAAAAAAATACCTCCAGGCCTTGATAAGACCATTTGATATTTTTAAGTGGTCTTTGAAGCCTGGCTGGACAGTGTTCTTTTGTTTCAGCCTTCTTTTATTTTTAGAAAATCCTATGAAAATTATAAAATTCTTAAAAAATTCACCAAAAACAGTAAAAAACCCATAAAACATAAAAATATTTTTGTTTGAATCATTGGACCATTTTCGAGTAGTTAAATAATTGGTCAAAGTTGCTTGTTTTTATTGTTTTCTTATTTTCCTTATTAAAAATTCCAAAAAAATTATAAAAAATAGTAAAAACCACCAAAAATTTGTTGTATTTCCTTTTATTTTTCAACTACTTCGTAGGCCGCAAGGCCAACTCGTGCTCCTTGAGACCGACCCTGTGAGCTATACCAGGTTAATCACCTAGCTAGGACTGCTATTTGGTTTTTATTGTTTTTCTATCTTTATTTGGTGGTCCGATTTTGTTTCTTGATCGAGCTCTGAGTCTCGAGTGACTGAGGTCGCAACGACCTTAGTGATTCCTTTACCTTAGTCTATCGGGCGGCTCATCAGAATGGCGCCGTTATCGGGGAGCACGGCTTAGTAGTCTGTTTCATTTTCATTTTATTTTGTTTTCTTTTTCGCGGCTTTCCGTGACTTTTTGTTCGTCCGCGGCTTTTCACGGCTTTTGTTTTCTTTTTGTTTTCTTTTTCTTTTTCTTTTCTTTTCTTTTCTTTTCTTTTGTTTTGTTTTGTTTTTATTTGTTTTGTGTGTTTATTTTTTTATTTTTCTGCATATATTGCTTGTTTTATTTTATCTGCCTTATTTTCTTTTTATAATAATCTGCTTTGATACTCTGATTGTTTCTTGTGAGGGCCCAAGGACCGAGGCGGCTCTTCTCGAAGAGCCGGCGCAACCGCGGGTGTCGGAGGCGGCTCTCTTCTCTACAGAGCCGCAGGAGGACGCGAGGAGCAAGCAGGAGTGCAGGAGCCGCGGAACAGCCGCGGAGATAGCAATAGTGTAGTTTAGCTTAGTTTCCCTTTCAGTTTCAGATATTATATTGTTGTAATAATACAGGTACCCAGACTTTCAGAGACTTGGACTTTGCGGGGTCTGTTTCGCCGAGCACCGGTGTGCTCAGGGGACCCCACCACGGTTTTGTTTTCTCACTTTTCTTTTTATTTGATTTCACGTGGTTTTCTGTGCTTGAGCCCCTAGATTTAGGTTTTTATTTCGTTGAGCCAGGTAGCTTTAGGTCCAAAGCCCTAATTAGAATATCTGTTCCCATAGATCACGCTTGGACTTAGGCAAATAAATCAGTTCTTCACGATAATAGAAGCTTCTGTTTAGGACGGTTTCTCGCACTGCATTCCATATAGACTAGGTTTACATTTATGCACGGATCATAATTGCATGTAGACTGCTGGAGTCAGGTACGCCTTCTATCTCGTGCATGCATCATTGATTCATCGCGCATCGGCTTTTCCGCCTTCCTCCCCCTGATTTTCTGGACTTAGGAATAAAAGGAAATTGGAAAATTCATTAGACGTTTCTTGAAAAATACATAAAAAGAAAAACAATAAAATCGGGACTGCTAATCACACTTGATCTAAAAGACACCACATTGAAAAATTTATCTTGGGGAGAGTAACCCCCTCCTTGTTTGGTTTGAATGAGCGAGAGAGTGACCCGTACCCTAGGCTAGAGCCATATCCGATTTCTCGACTGATTACCGGCTTTCTGTACGGGACAGTCGGTTGAGAATATTGGATTCCTATCAGCTCATGTAATCGCTCTGAAAGACTGAATGATCACCTAAAATAAAATTGACAAGATAATTGACCGATCCTTTACGGTCTTAAGCTCATGTGCGTAGGTGAATCGGGGGTTTTGCTTTCTCATCTTGTGTGATTCCAGATCCCTTCTGCCTTCCTCCATCCATCTTCTTCTCCTTTCATTCCTCTCGTCCACCCACCCTCCCTCCATTCTTCTTCTTCTCCTTTACCCCTGGATGATGGATTCCCCTCACTCCTGGCCAACTCTTGCGGCCTCTTCTTCACCTTCTGACCATCAGTCCAGTCCACCTTCGAGGGAGGTTGGATCCCTGACCAACCTCCTGCTCCCCCCTCCCATCCTTTTCTTTACTCTGGGCATGCTGCGCTAGACGTCCGCGGATATTAGATCGAGCAGATGCGAGACCCGGACGACGCCATTGCTGAGTTGAGAGTGCACTCCATTCGTGATCAGAGAGAGCAGAGGACATCATCAGACAGATTCTATCCCAGATTGATGGAGGAACATATAGGACAGGGAGCTCAGTCAGCTTCTACACTAGATCCATTCGTCTTGGATTTGGATCTCATTCAGAGTCTGCCGACATTTTCAGGGGAGGTGCACGAGGAGCCTTATCTGCACTTGTTAGAGTTCGAGGAGTTTTGCAGGACACGGATCTATTCAGATATCACTGCAGAGGACCTGATGCTGAGGACCTTCCCATTCTTACTTCAGGACAGAGCCATGCAATGGCACAGACGGTTGGGAAGGAGATTCGCTACGTGGGGAGATCTACGCCGAGAGTTTCTACAGAGATACTTCCCCCAGCGTAGAGCAGAGTTGATGCGGTCTTTGATCACCGAGATTTCAGTAGACCCCCAGGAGCCATTGCAGGAGGCATGGTCGAGGTTTCTTGACCTCTTGAGGAGATTTCCAGACCATGGACTTCCACCGACAAACCTTGTAGAGATCTCCATGCGGGGGATGACCGCAGAGCAGATAGCACTGGTGATTACCACATGTGATGGTTCACACCGCAGTCCCGACATTCACCTACTGGATACCATCTCGAGCTTACTTTCACAGAGATCATCTTCACGAGATGCCCTAGGCGGGACAACACATGAGGACGTTGCAATACCAGTGCGGTGTGTCGCATTACATGATGATTCAGCTTCTACACACCAGCCCGAGGACTTGGATGATACAGCACCACAGAGTACAGAGAAGATGACTGTGACAGTAGAGGTTCAGACCCAGAGTCTTATCGAGTTCCCGTTGGTCTTCCAGCTAGAGTTCGAGGCAGCCCCATAGTTTCCAGTCGACGAGTCTTGGATATCAGATTTTTTGATACTCCAGGAGCCGGAGGAGCCCCCGCTACTACAGCCATTGATTCATCCACTTCAGTTTCCAGTCCCGGAGGAGTCAGCCTCTTTTCTGCAGAGACACTTCTCGGAGTTCGACAGTTATCAGGACTCAGCCTAGCAGCTACAGTTCGATATGGGACACCACTTTGAGATGTCAGACACACATTGTCCCGTATTCGAGCCTTTTGTTCTCCACTTTGACGAGATAGACACACTTGTTGAGGACCAGTTGGCAGCCAGCATTGCCGCAGAGTGAGGATCAACCGCAGACACAGTGCCAGCCTCCGCGATGTTGACCAGTACCTTCTCTTTCTTACAGATTGCCGAGAGCCAGATTTCAGATGATGATGCAGCCTGGTGCACCGAGTGGATACTTGACAGCAGCACAGATGCCCTTCTAAATCCTGATCCTCTATATCTCACCTCTGATCTTGCATTTCTCCCCGAGGGTTATCTGCGGGAGAATACCACACTCGATGAGTACTCGATTTCACCTTCTGAGAGTGTATCTGATCTGGCGGAGCACGAAACCGAGTCTTTTGATCTTTCTGATTCTGAGTCATCTCACCTCGACGACCCTCACGAGGATGAGCCTATCCTGGAGATATTCGATGATCTACCCGATTTGCTTCTATTTCATGCATCGGATATCAGTCTTCTTAGAGAGTCTCCTGATCTTGATTGTCCACACCTTTTTGAGACACTGATTGACGTGGAGGATTCCATGACTGATCCATCCTTCTCCACGTTTGACTTCATCGGCTCTACACTTTCACTCCAGTCTGATTCCGGCCGATGATTTCTTTTGTACTACCGGATATCGATCACATACTTCCATATCCTTGGCCGGTAGCAGACACCCGCTTGATTGCATACTTGGGTGTCATTCTTTACACTCTTGATTTCGTCGCAGTTCTCATACCGAGACTGCGACGACAGTACGACATTCGCCTTACAGATGTCGTCCTGAACCTTGACACTGCCTTGTCCTAGCCTTTGCGCCCAGCTAGGGGCGTAAAATCTAGCACTTGTTGAGAGGCACCTCAACATTGTACCCTTTTGTATATACGTGTTTTGTCTTAGTTTGATCTTTCTTTCTTCCATTCTTGTTTTCACCCGATGTCTTGCTTAGGATTATCTTTGCTATACTTAGGATATACCTCATCCTAAGTATAGGGGGGTGGAAACACCGGGTTGTTCTTCCGTTCCGTTTCATCACTTCTGTTGTTGCCTATACTTAAGGATTCTTCACCTTAAGTATAGGGGGAGTGATGTCCTCTCACCTTGTACATATTTTGATTTTCTTCGTGTCTTTCTACCCCTGTTTTTGTTGCCTATACTTAGGGATATTTTACCCTAAGTATGGGGGGGTAGACCCTGTACATTCTTCACTCGGTCCTCCCTTTGTGTACAGCCTGCTATACTTAGGATTATTTGATCCTAAGTATAGGGGTAAAAGCCGAGACCCTCTTGTTTTCTATTCTTTGATTCGTCTTTGTATATAGCCTTCCTTTTCACTTCCCTATACTAAGCACGAGTTATGTCTTCTTCATCGCTCTTGACTCTGAGGACATCGTTCGAGCTAAGTATAGGGGGGTGTGTATATATTTCATATATACTTTATTCATAACTCGTACTTTGTGTGAGTGTGTGAATAAATAAAAATGGCTAAAAACCCTAAAATCCATAAAAATTAAAATTTTCCCTGTGAATAATCATTCTTTTATTGCACATACATAGCTATTGTACAGACTATTTTTGTAAAAATGTTTTCAAAAACTTTTTTGTGTAAATAGTGTGTAAATATGTGCATATCAAAACTATGTATATAGTACAAAATTTTTCCAAAATGTTTTGAAAATCAAAAGTTTGCAAAAACCTTGTGTAAATTTGTGTAAGTATTTTGCAAAACTTGCATTCATGCATACATCCATGATTTCAAAACATTTTTCAAAAATTTTGCATTTGTGTAAATATTGTGTAAATAGCATCTTTGTAAATACTTGTATAGTTTTTCCTGGATTATAGTTGATATTTAAACTAGCGTGGAATTAAATTGGGAAATGGAGCTTGATTAAGATCTTAATCCACCTAATTCTAAGAGGAACATTATAGGGCTTAGGATTAAGGCTTTTCAGGTCCATAGTGACTTAATTCTTTGAGTCCACTAGGCTATGATCACATGTCATCTCAATGAGCCTAAGTAGAGCACTTAGCAACACACACATGACTCATATAGACAATGGCTTGACTTGGACCTGCACTTTACACCGAGCTCTCTACGGATGAGGTGGTGAGGAGGCAGTCTTCCTTGACTTGGGGTAGCATATGAGGGTAGTACTTCTAGGCAGAACATCTCTTCTTCTTTTAGTGAAGAAAGTGCGTCTCAACTTGGTCTGGTTGCCATGAAGTCTAACGACAGGAGTTGTGGGTTGCAATAATGCTTCAAAAGAGGGATAGTCTACTGGCTCAAGAGGAAAAACTCCTTATGTACATATGTTGCACCTTGTAAATATGTGTATAGATGCACTTGAAAAAAAATATGCAAAAAGAAAATAACTCCAAAAAAGTGGTGGGTTTGATAGAAAATGATAATCCCACCGGAGTATGTATATAGTGCAAATAAGCAAAGCTTGAGACTCATGTTCCATCTTATGTAGCTTGCAGCAGGGAGACTTAGCTACACTGGTTGAGCTCCCAAGGATACATGGCTACACTGTCCATGGTCCATTCTCTTCTTCCCCCTCTTCTTGAGCCGGTTGAACTTGAACTTAGAAGGGAATACCCCGCTCCTCGAGGAAAGAGTGGCCAGATTGGGGTCATAGAGTTACCTTGTTGGGGAGGGTTGTCAAGTTGCTACTTCTGAGGTGGAGAGCTATACCTCACTTACACTGTACAAGGAAATATTCATAGTCTTCAGGGTTTGTGTATGTAGACTTATTCTGATCTGGATTATTGAGGAGTCTTGATTATAGATTAGTGGATCTTAGAGGCTGTTGAGTTTTAAACTTAAGTCCAAATAAGGTTCCAACACACTAATAATCCAAAGATCTGATCGAGCTCCATATTTCAATTTAATGAAGGCAAGTTTAATAATCAGCATTAATCCATGCATTTTCTCCTCTTTTTCTTTTTCTTTCTCTTTTTCGTTTCTTTTTCAAATAAGTGTTTGCTAAGGGACTAGCAAAGTTAAGTATAGGGGGTGATGAATACCCATTCATCACTCTTTATTCTTTTATTTTAGCTACAAAACCTATGCAAAACATATGTAGATATCTATAAATAGCAATAATTACAAAATAGCATGCATTGTGTAAATATGCATTATTAGCATGTTTTTGTGCATAAATAAAAGAATAAAGAAATAAAAGAAAAAGAGGGAGATATTTATAATAAATATTGAGCGACTTAATCCCAAGGGAGGGCTCAGCATGGGCATGACCGCAAAAAGAACCCAAGTAGAGAGAGTTAAGGAAGCTCATGTTTGTATATATACCTAAAAATAAATAAAAATTATTTTCTTCTTATTCAAATGAAAAATGGGTGTGTTTATTTGTATATATTTGTAAATATAAAAGTAAAACAAAAATGAGAAAAATAAAAGAAAACTAAAAAGGAATTAAAATTCCTTCATCCTTGTACATAGACCATGTGTATATAAACCACATACATATTTATTTCACCATGTAAATAAATAAATAAAATCTCATAAAAATATGTACATATTCCATATCCCATAATGTAAATAAATAAAATAAAAATCATAAAAATAAAAATAAAATAAAAAGAAATCAAAATCAACATTGTATATATACCATGTACATAAATGTATAAAACTATTTATTTACCCTATGTAAATAATTAATAAAAATAAAATAAAAATACCTTATTATTCCAAATTTTATTCTATAAATAAATAAAATATAAAATTGGAATAAAATGTACAAAAATAAATAATTAAAAATCAAAAATAAAAAATACATAGTGTATATACCTATATATAATAATACTATATTGTAAATACATTATTTTTATTTCAAAAAAATAAATAAAAATCACTATAAATAGTTTAAAAATAAATTAACATTTTTCATGTTTTAAGTTTTTCGAAAATAAGTCAATTAGTATTTTTAAATGAATTATCAAATATTTAATAATTGGCGGGCTCTGATTGGTCCACGGGGGATGTTGACCCCCGGTCAACTCCCCCCCCAGGACCACCAGAGCCGGATTTTTTGAGCCCGACCTGACTTCTTCCAATTTTCCCCGCTCGACCCTATCGCCAAACACCTAAACCCCGGGCTCCATTTGATCCTTGATCATCCGAGACCCTCGCCCGGGGTGGGTTCTAGGGATCCGAGCTCCACTTTCCACTTCCCGACCTTGTCTTCTCGGACCCTTCACCATATAAATCTTCAAATCCGGCCGCCATTCCACTCTATCTTTGGTCCTCCCCCTCGACGCCAGTGACCTCCTCGTCTTCTCCAGAGTGACAGCAGCGTGGAGGCGAGTAGCAGCGAGGCTCGGGCAGCCGGGAGCCACTGATCCGGCGAGATCACCGCCGTGCGCTGCTGCGAGGTGCGCCAAGCCTTGGGAAGCGACGATCCATTGAGGCCATAACCCGCGGAGCTCCCCGAGCTCCAGCACAGTCGAGTTCACCCGCCAGGTAGCTTCTTTAGCTTGTAGGATAGCTTAATTTTAGGTTTTTCGATTTCAGCCCCTTTTGCTCCGTCGCCGCCATTCACCTTCTCCGACTACCTATTTACCATCCCGACCCGACTACCACATTCGTCATACCCCTTTCCACAACCTTCACCCATCCACCCCCCCTGACTCACCCTGGAGCAGGGACTTCGATCTCCACTGCCGCTGCCTCGCCAGAGATCACCCATCCGACTCGCCCACGCCCCCATTTCACCACTTACAGGGTCGAGGCACTTTGCCCTCGACCCAGGAGTTTGTCTGTGCATTTTGCAGGTCACGAAAGGCCCATCTGAGGGCCTGAGCATTCAGGAACAGCAGCTCCAGGCCACCGCCTTCGCCGGGCCACTCCGGTGGTCGCTGGCCTCATCAGAAGCATCCATCGACTGCGGAACACTTTGGCGATCATATCCCCCATCTCAGCAGCTCCAGAGGAGGCCCAGCGTGCTCGTGGTGCGCCGGCGAAGTTCGTCGGCGTCTTGTTCTTCCTGGACCTTCCTCTGTCGTCTGATCGGCCCCTTCAGCTCCAGATCTGATCAGAACCGTTGATTCACGAGCAGCATTCACCGTTCATCCATCTGGGAGTCGATCTCAGCCATCCATTCAGCGTAGGGATTTCCACCTCCAGCGAGCGTCAGATCTGCCACGTGGAGAGCCCTCGAGCATCGATTGCGTGGAGAAGCGCCCACTACTTTCCACCGCTCGATCAGCCGCGTGGTGTTGTCTCAGCCGTCAGATCCGAGCGAGATTCCTTCACAGAGGCGCGGCGCCCCTCAGCCGTTTGATACCACACGTGGCACGCCTCCAGCCCTCGGATAATAAAGGGTAATTTACCCTTAGGCCCTTCTTTCTTCTACATTTACTTTTTAGTACTGTAAATATTTTATCTAGTTCTTTTTATTTTGGTTATTTTGCATATTGGACCTTCATGTTTCCCTTATTTGCGTATTAGTCCCTGTATATGGTAACCACGTGCGTCGACACATGAGATTCTGGGCATTTTGCAATTCTTGTCTTGTAGTTCTTGGATGTTAATGTTAACCTTTTTATAAATAGGAATTGCAGTTTAGTCCTTTCGTGCCTGATTCACATGAGTTGCGTGTGTTGTGTGGGATTTTTGCGCTTTTGGCCTGCTCTTTTTTGTCGTGTTACTTTTTGGCCCTAGGACTTAGTTTTTATTGCGAATAGGTCCCTATGCACTGTATGTTTGTTTTTGATTAAAATAAAATATCAAAATTAACCCAATTTGCGTGAAAATTTGACACATGGCTCCTACCACTGTGTAAAATTTTCTTTAATTTTTGGGTACATTCTCGAGACTTTTTAGAATTTTTTAAAAATTCAAAAACCTATATTTTTGCCTCTGTCCAGTTTATAAAATCCTAAAAAAAAATAAAAACTCTTTTAAAAATTCTAAAAAAAACAATTTTGTTTGTTTTTGTGTTTTTGATTTTCTATCCATTTTTGGCTATTTTTGGATTTATAAAAACCATAAAAATTAAAAAACTCTTAAAACCCATAAAAATTCTAGAAAATGATAGAAAATCCAAAAATTAATATACTCTTCTCCTTAATTTTGTTTATTGTTTATTTTTTAAATAAAAAATACCTCCAGGCCTTGATAAGACCATTTGATATTTTTAAGTGGTCTTTGATGCCTGACTGGACAGTGTTCTTTTGTTTAAGCCTTCTTTTATTTTTAGAAAATCCTATAAAAATTATAAAATTCTAAAAAATTCACCAAAACAGTAAAAAATCCATAAAACATAAAAATATTTTTGTTTGAATCGTTGGACCATTTTTGAGTAGTTAAATAATTGGTCAAAGTTGCTTGTTTTTATTGTTTTCTTATTTTCCTTATTATAAAAAAATCCAAAAAAAATTATAAAAATATTAAAAACCACCAAAAATTTATTTGTTGTATTTTCTTTTATTTTTCGACTACTTCGTAGGCCGCAAGGCCAACTCGTGCTCCTCGAGACTGACCCTAGGAGCTATACCAGGTTAATCACCTAGCTAGGACTGCTATTTGGTTTTTATTGTTTTTCTATCTTTATTTGGTGGTCCGATTTTGTTTCTTGATCGAGCTCTGAGTCCCGAGTGATTGAGGTCGCAACGACCTTAGTGATTCCTTTACCTTAGTCTATCGGGCGGTGATGTCTGGACTGAGCACTCGGGTATAAGGTACTAAATAGGTCGTTGTGACCCAAGCGATCAAGCGCGGACAATCAAGAAAAATAGACCACTAATAATAGACAAAATCGATCAAAAATGCGAAAGCGGTCTCGCTATTGGATTAACCTGGTATAGCGACCAGGATCGAACTCAAGCAGCACGGATTGGCCTCTCGGCCTACGAAGTAGTCAGAAAGAAAAATAAAATAAAAGAAGAAAATGTTTTTAGTGGTTTTTAATTGTTTTATATTTTTTTTGGATTTTTTAATGTATAAAGAAAATAAGGAAAGTAAACAAACACACACTTCAACAAATTATTAAATACACTAAAAGTCAATCAAAAATTCCAACAAAAATATTTTTATGTGTTTTATAATTTTTAGTGTTTTTGATGAATTTTTGAGAATTTTTTGATTTTTCTCTTTTTATCTTGTTTTTATACTTATAAATATGAACAAGTATCTACAAGTATATTTTAGGCTATTTTTGTGAGAAAAAATATTTTTATTTATTTACATAAATATGTACACACATGAGCCTCTATCTCCCTCTACTTTGGCTTTTATGCGGTCAGGCCCATGCTGAGCCCTCCCTTGGGTTAGGTTGCTCAAAATTTTTTCTAAATATTTCCCTCTTTTTCTTTTTAATCTTTATTCTTTTATTTTTTGCACAAAAACATGCTAATTATAGGTTTTTACACAATGCATGCTTTTGGTAATTATTTGTATTTACACATATCTACATGCATTTGCAAAGGTTTTTGTAGCTAAAATATAAGAATAAAGAGTGATGAATGAGTATTCATCACCCCCCTATACTTAACTTTGCTAGTCCCTTAGCAAACGCTTATTTGAAAAAGAAGTGAAAAAGAAAGAAAGAAAAAGAAAAAGAGGATGTACATGGATCAAGGTTGATTATTAAACTTGCCTTCATTAAATTGGGGTATGGAGCTCGATCAGATCTTTGGATTATTAATGTGTCGGAACCTTATTTGGACCTAAGTTTAAAACTCAACAGCCTCTAAGTTCCACTAATCTATAATCAAGACTCCTCAATGCTCCAGATCAGAACAAGTCAACAATCAAAAACCCTGAAGACCATGAATCTTTTCTTGTCCTGTGAATGTGAGCTCTAAGCTCTCCACCTCAGAAATGGCAACTTGACAACCCTCCCCAACAAGGTAACTCTATGACCTCAATCTGGCCACTCTTTCCTCGAGGAGCGGGTGATGAATCCACGATTCATCGCCTTTATTCTTTTATTTTAGCATTATTTCCTTAGTCAAATACCTGTAAATACCCATTAATTCCATAAAATTACCATTTCACATGCATTTGTTAATTATGCATTTTTAACACTTTTTGTAAACAAATAAAAGAATAAAGGAGAAAAGAAAAAGAAAAGGAGGTATTTATGCAATATATACAGACTGACCCAAACCCCGAGAGAAGGTCAAGACTTGACCTGATCGACCAGGAATAAAGTAGGGGGAGATAAGGTTGTCTGTCAGAAAATTCAAAAATAACTTGTACATATTTGTCATGTATATTTGTATAAAACTTATATTATTTTATTTGTATATAATTTGATCTCAAATTAATTATTTTTGTAAATAAAAGTTGTGAATAAAATTGTATTGTAAATATTAAAAATATTTGTAAAATAAAAAAATGTATATATTGTAAATAATTACACCCAGAAAAAGCCGTAATGCGATAATTGAAACATCAATTCTGGCTCCATACGAGCTCAAATCGAACCAAACTCACTTCCATCGTACTATAAATTAAATTATCTTTCAAATGGCTATAGTTTTGTATTTTTTGGAGTTACGGTTAAAAGGTCGGTTTTCTGGGGTGTATTGTGCAGTTTACCCATATATCTGTGCATATAATTATTAATATTTATTTTTACTTAATGTATATATTATAAATATTGTTTTCAATAAAAATAAAAATTAAAAAAATTAAAATAAAAAAATCTTGTATAAAAATTATTTCCTTATTTGCACCTATGTACATTATATCTTATGTATATAATATATGTATGCCACTAACTTCCATTTATAAAATCCACCAAAAAAATTAATTACCTAACATTAATTAATTAATTTGAATTAATTCCGAATTTTGTATTTAATCATTTGATTTTATTTGATTTATGTGACTTAATAAGCTACCATATATATATATATGATTTGATTTCGTACCTTTAATGGCCACCATTAAGGTGGCCAATTAATTTCCAATTAATTTATTAATTTATTTAATTTATTAATTTCGAATTTCGTAATTAATTATTTAATTAATTTATTAATTTAATTATTTTATTAATCCATCCAATAAACACATTCCTTTTTTGTAAATATTTTCCTTTTTTGATTTTTTGCCTCTTTTTAATGGGCTCCTCCTCCCTCATTCACATTTGATCGATCTTTGGCGGAGAGGAGCCCAGTTTCCGAGAGGTTTCTTGTTGAAGAGGGTCCTAGCCTCCGATCCAGTCGGTGACAGCGGCGTGAGCTTCGTCGAGGCCATCATGGCTTGTCCAATCCCCGAGGTGAGATCCACTTTTACTTGTCGTTTTTCCTAGGTAAATTGTAGGCTTAGATCTTAGTGTAGGAGTAGGGAGTAATTTTTTAGATTAAAAATCTCGAAAATTTCCACCACATATTTTCCGCCTCCAACACCGATTTTTCATCTCACATCTGGACCGTCGCATTTCTTTTTCTACCTCGCGCAACCTTCCACCTCCGGTCACGCACGGTGACCGGAGCCACGGATCTCTCTTCCATCTTACCGAGATCTTCCCATTCACCGTTCCTATTCTTGTGTATAAATAAAAGAACATTATAAAATTATTTTTCCTGTTTGTCTCACATATATTTTTGCAGGAAAGATACAAAAAAATAACTAATAAAAAAATCATTTGTATTTTTATCTAACTTCTATTTTGCAGGGATAAATAACAAAAAAATTTATTGTTGTTGTCTTCTTTTTATTTCTAATCATTTGTTTTGCAGGTTCATCGAAATAAAAAAAACCATATATTTATGTTCATTTCTAACATTTTGCAAAAGTTTTGCAGGAGAAGAAAAATAAAAAAAAAACATTCAACTCTTTTTCTAACAATCTATTTTGCAGGTCAAAACAAAAAAAATAAAAAATACATTTTTTTTGTTTACTAACATTTGCTGCAGGACACAAAGTAATTAAAAAAAATAAAAAAAATAAAAAAAAGGGCAACTGCAAGCCACGCGGCCCACCAGCCGTGCTTCCTCCGTTGACTGCCCACGCGCAGGCACGCAGCTTCCCCACGCACCCGCGCAGGCGCCCTCCAGTCCACCTCCTGTGGCCGCCTTCCGGCTGCACCGTCACCACCCTGCCGTGCCCAGCACCACCGTTGCGCGGTGTCTTCACGACGACCTCCACGACGCGCGGGTGCGCGCCAGCCCCGCACCGCAACGCTTCTAGCGACATCCGCCTGCACGTGGTGCCCCAGCCCGCGCCCTTGCGGCGAGGCCCCTGCCACCGCGGGCGCCGTCCACCACCCTTTCACCTCCGCCCAGCCGCCTTCCCTCCACAGCGGCGGCCCCCTTCCTCCTGCGCCGCAACCCGGCGCCGCCGCCTCGCGTCCCCGTCCTTCTCCGCACCTCCGTCCAGAATCGCGGCCGCGCGTCTTCGACCTGCCCCCCACGCGGCGGCCCCATTCTCCCCGACGTTAGCCCCCGGCCGCCGCGAACCACCGAGGCACACCCCCGCCACCTGCGCGGCAAGCCAAGCCCGCGCGCCTCCGGCCTGTGCGCCCTCCACGCGTACCGCCCAGAAGTCGCGCGCCTGGGCCGCACCAGCCACGGCGGCGCACCCGCCGACCTCCAGAACAGCTCCGTCCTCCAGCGCCCCGCGCCACCGCGGGTGCCACCTCCCGCGCGTGACGCGCGTCTGCGCGCTAACCGCCTGCGCGCGGCGCCGTCCGCTCCTCTTCGCTGACGCCGAGCCCGCCATCGCCTTGGAAGAGAGGAGGCGGCGGCTTGCATCCCTTGACCCCTGTTGAAGAGAACGAAGGAAGCCCTAGCAGGGGGGAGTGTTGATTTTATTTAAAAAAAAGGGTAAATTGCGAACTCCACCTTGCATTTTATTTCTGTTATCATTCAGTATAAAAACTTGAGGTAATTACATTTACGTCCCTGGAATTTCAGAACTTGAGCTTGTTTGTGTTTTCTGATGAAATAAATGGCTTTTCTTGTTCAATAAATTTGGAGAAAATTCTTACATACTCCTGATATGCACCCTAACTTTGTATAAAATTTTCATAGCATTTAAAGTTGATTTGATATTTTTAAAAAAATAAAAAATAGTGATTTTGTGTCGTTTTGCTTGCATACCTTTCGATAATTCATAAAAATATAAAAATTGTCTAAAAATCCCACAAAAATTCCTGTAGCTGTATTTTGTCGTGTTTTATTTTCTGTCCAACTTTTGTCCATTTCCCATTTATAAAATTTCAAAAAAAATTACAAAATACCAAAAAGAGTTTGTGTGTGCGCTTTGATTCATTTGTGTTTATTCGAAAAATATAAAAAAAATAAAAATCAAAAAATTACTAAAAATCATTTTCTAAAATCTGACTATAGAGTTTTTCAAACGTGCTCCTTGTGTTCGACCCTGGTCGCTATACCAGGTAAAAAGAATAGCGAAGACCGCTTATACATTCATTTCCTTGATTTTTATATCTTTAAGTGGTTTTATTTATTTTTCTCGATGACCGATTCCCGTGGTTGAGAACGACGACACATTTTTGCATATTATTTACACCTCACTCGACCGCACGGATTTCGTGACATCAGAATGGCGAGTGGGGTATTCCCTTCTAAGTACAAGTTCAACCGGCTCAAGAAGAGGAGGAAGAAGAGAATGGATCAAGGCCAGTGTAGCCAAGTACCCTTGGGAGCTTGACCAGTGTAGCCAAGTCTCCCTGCTGCAAGCTACAACAGGTGGATCATGAAACTCAAGCTTTGCTTATTGCACTCTATGTACATACTCCGGTGGGATTATCATTTTCTATCAGACCCACCACTTTTTGGAGTTATTTTCTTTTTGCACATTTTTTTTTTCGAGTGCATCTGTACAACATATACATGTGTAGCATATATACAAGGAGTTTTTCTCTTGAGCCAGTAGACTATCCCTCTTTTGAAGCTTTATTGCAACCCACAACTCCCGTCGTTAGACCTCATGGCAACCAGACCAAGTTGAGACGCACTTCCTTCACTAAAAGAAGAAGAGAGGTTCCGCCTAGAAGTACTACCCTCATATGCTACCCCAAGTCAAGGAAGACTGCCTCCTCACCACCTCATCCGTGGAGAGCTCGGTGCATAGTGCTGGCGTCCAAGTAAAGCCATAATCCATATGAGTCATGTGTTGTTGTTAAGTGCTCTACTTAGGCTCATTGAGATGACATGTGATCATAGCCTAGTGGACTCAAAGAATTAAGTCACCGTGGACCTGAAAAGCCTTAAACCTAAGCCCTATAAGGTTCCTCTTAGAAGTTAGGTGGATTAAGATCTTAATCAAGCTCCATTTCTCAATTTGATTCCAGGCTAGTTTAAATGTCAACTATCATCCAGAAAAAACTATATACATATGTACAAAAGAAGCTTATTTACACAAATTTTACAAACATGCAAAATTTTTGAAAAATGTTTTGAAATCATGAATGGATGATGCATGAAGTGCAAGTTTTGCAAAAAGATATTTACACACATTTACACAAGATTTTTGCAAACTTTTGATTTTCAAAACATTTTGGAAAAATTTTGTACTATATACATAATTTTGATAAGAAAACATTTACACAAGCTTTACACAAAAGATTTTTGAAATCATTTTTACAAAAATAATTTGTACACTAGCTATTTATGTGCAAATAAAAGAATGTTTATGTACATGAAATTTTTTTTAATTTTTGCGATTTTTAGCCATTTTATTTGTTAACACACTCACACAAAGTACGAGTTATGGCTAAAGTATATATGAAATATATACACACCCCCCTATACTTAGCTCGAACGATGTCCTCAGAGACAAGAGCGATGAAGAAGACATAACTCGTGCTAGGTATAGGGAAGTGAAAAGAAAGGCTATATACAAAGAAGAATGAATGAAAAGTCAAGAGGGTCTCGGGTCTTCCCCCTATACTTAGGATTAAATAATCCTAAGTATAGCAGGCTGTATACTAAGGGAAAACCGAGTGGAGAATGTACAGGGTCTACCCCCCCTATACTTAGGGTGAAATATCCCTAAGTATAGGTAGCAAAATAGGGGTAGGCAGAAACAAAAGAAATACCCAAAAGGTCTCACATCCCCCCTATACTTAGGGTAAAGTGCACCCTAAGTATAGCATAATCAAAAGATGAAGAAAGGGATGTGGGACTAAAGAATGTAGTGATATGGACATCTGGATCTATACAAGGCGGAAAATCAGTGAAACTCAAGCGTGAGATGCATTATATGTGAGTCAAAGACCACATCTCACGCAAAATGAATCGGGGCAAGATCAGCGACCCGCGGCTCATGATCTAGAAATGGCTTGAGCCGCTGGCCGTTCACTCGAAAGGTACTCTCAGAAGACAACTCAGATATATCAATGCTACCGTTGTCGTGTACCTTTCTGACCAAGTAGGGTCCCTTCCATTTGCTCTGTAGCTTCCCTGGAAATAGACGTAGCCTCGCATCAAACAACCATACTCTCTGTCCAATCTCAAAATGCTTGTGGCTGATATGAGAATCATGCCACTCCTTCACTTTCTCCTTATAATGTAGGCTGTTTGAGAATGTTGTATCTCTAAGCTCCTCCAGGGCTGCCAACTCTGCCCTCCTTTGGTCTCCCATACCATCTGGATCCATAAGAATATCTGTAACTACCCAAAGTGACTTGTGCCTCAGCTCAACAGGTAAATGGCAACGGCGCCATTCTGATGTCTGGACTGAGCACTCGGGTATAAGGTACTAAATAGGTCGTTGTGACCCAAGCGATCAAGCGCGGACAATCAAGAAAAATAGACCACTAATAATAGACAAAATCGATCAAAAACGCGAAAGCAGTCTCGCTATTGGATTAACCTGGTATAGTGACCAGGGTCGAACTCAAGGAGCACGGATTGGCCTCTCGGCCGGCGAAGTAGTCAGAAAGAAAAATAAAATAAAAGAAGAAAATGTTTTTAGTGGTTTTTAATTGTTTTATATTTTTTTTTGGATTTTTTAATGTATAAAGAAAATAAGGAAAGTAAACAAACACACACTTCAACAAATTATTAAATACACTAAAAGTCAATCAAAAATTCCAACAAAAATATTTTTATGTGTTTTATAATTTTTAGTGCTTTTGGTGAATTTTTGAGAATTTTCTAATTTTTATTTAATTTTCTAAAAATCAAACAGTGGCTGAAATCAAAGGTACTGTCCAGCCGAGCTAAAAGGGCCTAGATAAAATATCCAAAACCCCAAATTAGCTTGGAGGTAATTTTCCTGTAAAGAGAATTAAACAAGGAAAATTTAGGTACCTATTTTATTATTTTTGGATTTTTGGTTTAATTACTAGAATTTTTATAAGTTTTTAGATGTTTTTCAATTTTTAGTGGTTTTCAGTAATGGAAAATAGCCAAAATTGGCTAAAAAATCAAACACGACAAAATGGACAGTAGACAATTTTTTTGTAATTTTTAGACACTATTTAATATTTTTTTTGTGATTTTTAAAGTTAGACAGTGAAGAAAATAGAGGTTTTTGAATTTTTAAAAATATCAAATGAAAACAAAAATGTCCTCAAAAATCCTCGAAAATTTTACACCATGGCAGGAGCCATGCATCCAATTTTCGTTGGATTTGGAGGTAATTTGCTATTTTATTCAAAATTAAAGAGAGGGTATAGTGCACAGGGACCAAAGTGCAAATACCCAAGAGCCTGGGGGGTCTGGTGCAATTAACCCAGCAAAACACGCGCCACGCGCGTGCCTGGGGCACTCAAGGACCCAAATGTAATGAAAATAAGTCCCGAGGACTTATTGGTAACAGGTACCAAAAGTCCAAGGGCTTATCTGTAAAATACCCACAAATATCACGTACATGCTCAAATAAACCACGCACAGGGGTATAAGTGCAAATAAGTAAAAACTTTAATTCAACTAATAACAACCAGAACTACCAGGGCATAAGATGCAAATATCCCAACAAACCACGTGACGAAGCACGTATCAGACCATGTACAGGGGTATATCGGCAAATAAAAACAAGCGCACGGGTCTCTATGCAAAAATACCAAAACTTAAACAACTACGCTAAATATTTACAAGACTAAAAGCGAAACAAAATAACTAAGAGGGCCTAAGGGTAAATTACCCTTTATTACTCGGAGCGGCTGGATGGAGGGCACGTGGCGCATCCGACGGTGGTGAACAGCGGCCTCTCTACAGCTGGGCTCCTCGGGATGATCCGACGCTCGAGGTCAAGCCACGTGGCGTGATCAACGGTGGTGGCTCGCTGTGGCTTAACCCACGAGCATCGGGCGGCTGGGATCGTCTCTCCAAAGATCTGGCGGTGCAGGTGCCTCCTGAGATGGACGGTCTGGATCAGAACTGGAGGGCCGAGGCGATCGGACGATGACGGAGGATGTTGGATGAACAGGTAGCCGGCGGGACTCGCCGGCCTCTAGCGTGCGCTAGGATCCTCCTGGAAGCACTCTGAGGGTCGGAGAAGAAACGTGGGGTGCTCCCGCGTCTGTCGGTAGGCTCCGATGACCCAACCAGGCTCTGGAGAGCTCCAGCGAGGTCGGCGGAGGCGAGGCTCCTGGCCTGAATGACTAAAGCCCTCAGATGGGCTTGGTAGCACCTGCAAAGACCACCAAGAGACTCGCGGGTCGAGGGCAAATTGCCTCGACCCGCGGAGCGACGGTGAACTGGGGGTCGAAATGGCGAGCTCCGGCGAAGGGGGTAGACGGAGGAGCTCGACTCCCAGCTCCTGTGCGAGCTGGGTTGGATGGAGAGGTGAAGAAGGTGCGCGGGGAGTCGGCGAGGGCTATGGCGATGCCCGATGATCGAGTGGTGGTCGGGAACGATGGGAATCGACGATGAACGGCGGCGGAGCGATTTGGGGGTAAATGAAAATCAGCGAAAAAGAAAGGCCTACAAGGTTACCTGGGTGGACGAAGAGACTGGGGAGGAGCTGGGGAAACTCTTGGTCTTCGCCTCGAGGAGCGTCTCCCTCCGAGGCTCGGTGCTCCTGCTGGTGGCGGAGCAGCGGCGGCGTAGCTCGCCGGATCAGTGGACACGCCTCCACTCCTCGCTTCGACGGCGCCGGACGCAAGCTGTCACTCTCACGAGTGCGCTGGAGCTCACAGGAGGTGGATTCGAATGACCAAAGATGGTGAATTAGGGTGGTGGAGCTTGGCTTTATACGTGGAGGTGATCCGGAAAGAATCGCGTGGGTAGGGAAATCAGGAGCGCGGATCTCGATGCGGTGGCTCCGGCGAGGGTCTCGGGTGTATCGCGAAGAAGTCGGACCCGGGGTTTGGTGAAATGGGTGTCGGATCAAGCGGGTAGAAAAGGGAGAAATCGGGTCCGTCACCCAGATCCGAGACGGGGTGGTCCTGGGGGGGAGTTGACCGGGCGGTCAACACTCCCAGGACCCAATAGGAACATGCCACGTGGATATTATTTGGAAGTGAAATTTAGGGTAGCTAGGGGTCGATTCAGCAAAAACTCAAAACATGAAATGTTTTTATTTTATTTTTTTCTATTTTTTAGTGATTTTTCATAATTTTTTCGAAATAAAAATAAGGTATATACACTATATAGCTATATATCGGTATATGCACAATATAGGCTTTTTAATTTTTGAATTTTTTTAATTGTTATTTTTATGCAATTTTATTCCTATTTTATATTTTATTTATTTTCATTATAAAATAAGGAATAAAAAGATATTTTTATTTTATTTTTATTATTTATATACATAGGTAAAATAAATATATATGTATATTTATATACAAGGTATATTTACAATATATTTTTGTATTTTTAATTTTGCTATTTTTATTTGGTTTTTGTTTTGATTGTTTTTATTTTATTAATTTGCACTATATAATATAGAATATTTACAAAAGATTATAAAGATTAATTTTATTTATTTATAAGACTAAATAAATATGTAGGTGAGTCTATGTACAATGTGAAAGTGATATTTTTGTTCTTTTTGATTTTTATCTTTTTATCTTGTTTTTATACTTATAAATATGAACAAGTATCTACAAGTATATTTTAGGCTATTTTTGTGAGAAAAAATATTTTTATTTATTTACATAAATATGTACACACATGAGCCCCTATCTCCCTCTACTTTGGCTTTTATGCGGTCAGGCCCATGCTGAGCCCTCCCTTGGGTTAGGTTGCTCAATATTTATTCTAAATATTTCCCTCTTTTTCTTTTTAATCTTTATTCTTTTATTTTTGCACAAAAACATGCTAATTATAGGTTTTTACACAATGCATGTTTTTGGTAATTATTTGTATTTACACATATCTACATGCATTTGCAAAGGTTTTTGTAGCTAAAATATAAGAATAAAGAGTGATGAATGAATATTCATCAGGCGGCTCATCAAGAAGCTAGCAAAGTGTCATAGTCTCTCGCAAATAACCCTCGAAGAGCACTATGAACTAGGCATGGAATAGTCAGAAAAGTGAAGCTCATCCTAGCGAGGACCATCAAGGAGAGAAGACTCAACGGAGTGAGTACATTGGCCTTGTGCACCGACAAGTCGGGCACACAATCAGGATGGAGGCCTAAAAAGTCATATCAAACGATATGGTTTCGTACCCCAACAGAGTGGCAGTACATGCAGTGACTGAAACCGATCGTAAAGAATGTATCACATGCTCCTGCAGATAGTCCTCGGGGAGTCATGTAAGCAAAGTCAATAAAATCTTGGGATTGCTGGCAAGTCATCTCAGGTCCTCAAAAGCATTCAATCATTCAATCATCCAGAGGGCATAAGATCATGTGAGGGAGCAAATAATCAGGTCAATCACAATACGGTCCCTCAAGTTACTCCAATCAACTCAGATGGCACAACAGGTAGTCAGAAATCATCTAGGTGCCTGATGAAGCCACATTTCATCATCTTTATTCTATCATTTTGGCATCAAAAATCCTAGCAAATGCGTGTAAATACCCTTAATTTCCATATCTTAGCATTCATGCATGTGCATGTAATTAGTGTATAAAACACTGTAATTAAAGCCAAAATTATAGAATAAATAAAAGAAAAGAAAAAGAATAAAATATTGTAAATATTTTATGATCCGAAACCCCGAGACCTAGGCATCTCGATGGCTATGTCGACAAGGAATAAAGTAGGGGGAGATAAGGGCCAAAATACAATAAAAATTCCTTTTGTTTAATTCTTTCTTTAATTATTTTGGGACCTATTTTTAGTCCCACCTTTTATACTTTAAATAAAGAAACTTTATACATAAAAGTTGTATATAATTAAATAAAGAAAAATACAAAATTGATTTCACTCAAAAATAATGCACAGATAAAAAGTTATGATATGAATAAGATTCCGGAATCCCAACTTCCCAGACCCGTATCTCTCAAATAAAAACTCAAAATTTATCAAACTCACTCTTTAATTGTATATAATTTTCAATAATCTATTTAATGAAGGTGGTTTCTTATTTTTCGGAGTTACGGTTTGAAAGTTGAGTTTTGGACCCCTATTGTATATTATACCAATTAAAATATTCATTTTATTTATTATTCATTATTTTATTCATATTTTTTTATTATTTCATAGATTATTATATATGTACATATTAAAACTGGAATAAAATGATAAATAAAACATTAAAAAAATAAAATTCTTGTATAAAATACATAGAAAAATTAACAATGTACTGTGTTAGAACCACGTTTTTGGCCGTTTTTGCCGATTTTTGGAGGATGCATCGTGCATCTTTTCACGATGATATCTTCTTGACTTTTTCTCCTCTTATATCCATTATACACGCCCAGTATATAGTTTTAGCATTGGATCATGTATTTGCCCTATTTTCCTCGAGCTTTGGAGCATGATTATCATGTTGTCTGACCCCCCCTCTGTTGTGCGTCAGAACATTAGTTTTTGCCAATATTCTCGAATTTTTATAGGCCGATACGTTCACCCAATCGCTGGACTTCCTTCTAGACTTTTTCTCTACATACATCCATTATACACGCCCAACTTTTATATCTAGAGTTGAGTTGTCTATTCTCAAGATACACACCGATCTTCTTGCCACCACATCAACTTTCTAACCAGCCTCTGCCACTCCAGTCAGATCCTTATTTTTGTCCGATTTCTCGGATTTTTCAAGGCCAACCCTTTCGCCCAATGGCTAAGCTTCCTTCACAACTTTTTTCTCCTTTATGTACCCTCATACACGCCCAGAGGCTGCTTGAAGGATTGGATCAACGATATGCTAGATATCCATCGTTCTTTGGAGCCGCCCACCTCACATGTACAAAAAGACCACATCTTCTTCCAATTCATTTTTGAACCCTCTTGGACCCATTTTGGCCACCCTCCTTGGAGCTCAAGATAGAGTGAAGTGACAGTGAGCTCCCCAGCTCCCCAGAGGCACGGCTAGGTGAGTCGAAGGGCGGCTCCATCACCATCTCCGGACACCTTAGCCGTGAGGTCCATCTCGCCATTCTTGGCTTGAGGTTTCGTATTTTCTTTCATTTTTTTCTCTTGTTTTCTTGCTCTTTATTCACTTGTAGATCGTAGATTTATTCTAGCATTTCGTTTACTTGCTTTTTAGTCACTTAATCACCTAGTTCATCCCTCGCCGGAGCAAGCTCCGGCGAGCTTCGATCCCATCATTTCGACTCTCATTCATCCTCCTCGACGCGGCTTTCATCTCACTGCCGCCATCCTCCGCGATTCTACGTATCCTCATACACAACCCCCTTCATCTTCGGCCACATACGGTGGTCGGAGCACATCTTTCTTCCCTCACCAAAGCGAAGGAAAATCCATTCACATCCCATTTTTGTGTACCTAACATCTTGGCCGAGTTTTGTACTCGAGCCCTTCTTCTAATTGCAGGTACATCGGAGCACTTTCACGCACATTCCCTTGTTATCCAAGATCAGCTTAACGCCACCTGGGTTAGTGGGGCATTTTGCAATCACGTCCCCGCATTTTTGGCATATTTCGGAAAGTTTTCGAGTACATTTTTGTACTGTAGTTTCGTATTTACTTTTTTCATCTGTACCCTTGTGTTGTAATAGCTATAACTCATTCGTCTTAACTCGATTTCTCGTGAGATTTTTTTTGTTAGAAAGCTGTTTAAGAGTTCTACATCATATCCGAATTTCAGATTTTTCTAATGTACGAACTATTTATGGCAAATTTATGAAGTCAGAGTACTGATTGGACTTGTTTTGTTGATAACGCTTGCAATACTCAATATCACTCGCTCATTTTTGGATATGTTGTAGTAATTAGCAGGGCCGAATTAGAGTTCACATTTCAACAATAAATATTGCGATTGTGTCCTGTAGAATTTCTACAATACTTTAAGTGATTGATTTATTTCTGGAGCATCTTTCATCTATTTGAAAATCTAAAAATATGTCCATGTGCCCCTAACTTTGTTCTATAATCAGAGATTTTTGTTGTATTTTTATCTTTTTGTTTGAGTAGACAAAAAAATCAAAAACATCATTTCTACCTTCCTGCAGTCTTTTATTTTTATTATATTCATTACCTTTTAAAAAATTCCAAAAAAAATATATTTTGTTTGTTTCTGTACGTTTTAACTTAAGACCAAAAATCATTAAAAACTTCAAAAGAAAACCCCTAAAAATAGCAAAACACCAAAAACCTTCCAAAAAATCTTAAAAATTCTAAAAAAATCCTAAAAATACAATTTCAGTTTCTGAATTTTTCTTATTTTGTTATCTTTATTATAAAATTAAGTTGAGGAAGTTTTGATTCTGTTTGGTATTTTTCATCCTCATTTTAATTTCGGCCAACAACCTATCTCACTATTTACTAGTATTTTTGCCCTTAAAAATACCAAAAAAATTAGGAAAAATTTAAAAAAATCACAAAAACATTAGAAAAATATAAAAATCACAAGAACATTCCATTTCCTGTATTTTGAGTATTTTCCCCTATTTTATCCCTCTCTTATCTCTAGTGTACATATATATTCCTTATATACATTATATCTTTATTAAAAGAAAAAGAAAATATAAAAGTATAAAATATAAAAAGAAAATACAAAATCAGTAAATTAGAAACCCAAATAAAAAAAATGTAAAATCAAAAATTAAATAAAAAATATAAAATTCAAAACCCACAAAAAAATAGAACTTGTAGGCACTTGATCACAATCACATTTTGCACTTAGCTTGATCTATCCTGCCTTGCTCCCTGTGTTCGAACTCTCTACATACTTGCACCTATACATCTTTTATGTAGAGTTAAAAATAAATTTGACTCCACATTTGCTTGTCATTGTTTGATATTTGATTGTGGGTTCATTGTTGATTAATTACGGGATTTTGTAGTGGTCAAGACATCGACTGTTGATTCGCCTTGTGAATCAATACGACCGCTCTCAATTTCGTGGTTATCAAATGGCGCCGTTGCCGGGGAGCAACAGCGTATAGAGCATTCTTTTGTGATTAATTGTGGATATTTGCCTATCTTTTTATACATTCATTGAACTCTATTGTTGATTGGTCTAATCACCCTTTTTGTTGAATTTTGTGCGAGGTACCTATGAGCGAGGGGCACCCATGTGAAGGCTTGCTTAGCATCAAAGAGACTTGGAGGCTTGAGAAGATCATCATCTTTGTAGAATTTTTGTAGTTTAAAAATTTGTAATTTGAAGTGAGAGAGAGACTTAACTTGTAATAACTTGAACTCTCTAGGACACTCGGGCCTAATTTCCAAGTGTTTGTTCACTTGGGGGCTCACCGTAGTTTTTTGTTTCTCGCGGCTTTTCTCGCTTTCATTTCTATTTATTTCCCGAGGATTTAGCCCCTAGACATAGGAGTTTTTGTTGACTGTGACGAACTAAGAAGCTAAGGCCCAATCTCTAATATCTTGCCTGTACCTATAGAACGTAATTGGACTTGGCTTAAAATCCATTGAAAAAGCTATTTGACTTGGACTAGAGACCACGTGCCGCGAGCCCACCCTGTCAAGCGCTACTCCTGAACTCGATGTGTCGAGAAGAGGAAGGGTGAGCCTAGACCGGACTCCGGACTCTCTTCTTTGTCATAGCTACTTGTTCTTCACGTTAATAGAAGCTGCTCATCTTAGGACGATTTCCTCATGCATGCATCTAGGTAGTTTAATTTATTGTCTTTAATTTATGCGCGGATCACTTTGCATGTAGAGTGCTGGCGACAAGGTACGCATCTCTATCCCTGCATGCATCATAGATTTTGATCGTGCATCGGCTTTTCTGCTTTCCTCCCCCAGTTTTACTGAACTCTAAATAACAAGGAAATTGAAAAATTCGTTAGACGATGATTGCTCAGAAAAATACATAAAAAGTGAAAACAATAAAAATTGGGACTGCTAATGCAAACTTGATCTTAAAACTCATCCCACCAAAAATTTTGTCTTGGGGAGAGTAACCCCCTCCTTGTTTGATTTATCTGCAGCGAGAGAGTGACCCGACACTAGGATAGAGCCACGCCTAAAATTCTGGTTGACTACTGATCGTGGTTAGTCGTTCTCCAGTGAGGATCTCTCCGGTAACCGGTAAAGCGGACCGCGACGTCCTTAGCAGATTGAATTTGCGGGAACAACCGGGTTACGGTCCGCAATTCATACTGGCTGGGAAAGATCTAACGTGGATCGGGACAGTCGGCTAGGAAAGTAGGGTACCTAACAGCTCGCTCTAACGCTCTGATAGATTGATTGATCACCTAATAAAATTGGACAAGATAACAGACCGAACATTCACGGTCGTCAGCTCAAGCGTTGCGTAGGTGAACAGGGGGTTTGTATTTCACATATTGTTTGCATTCCAGATCTCATCCGCCTTTCTCTAGATCAAGATGATGGGAATGAGATCCCTTAGGCCACGTCTGGTGGCACCGCTATCGAGCACTCCTCCTTTTTCATCTAGGTCGGCTTCGGGGAGTCCAGACCCACTCTCCGAGCCTGAGTTTACATCCACCATGTTCCCCCTCGACCACCCTTCTTCTTCTATAAGTCCAGTGGTGTCAGAATTTAGTACAGAACAGAGTTCAGAACATTTGACGGCACCTGAGATGGACTCTTTTGACTTTGCAGAAACCCCAGAAATGGAAGGCAGAGATGAGCACCCAGATGAGCAGAGACCACCACCATACATATATGATCAGGCTGCCATCAACAATTCACTGCTAGCCTCCTTGGAAACCATGCAGCAACAGATCAGAGACCCGGGAGTGGTCATGGGTGAAATCATGAGGGAGATGCGTGACGGAAGAGAAGACCGAAATGGGCGCGATGATATACCAGACGAAGAACCTAACCGGGAGAGGCCGCCACCGGCAACCATGAGGCAGTTGCACAACCCAGCTGCAACACTCACTCATCGATGGATCAGAATCCCTCCCATATATGGAGACTTCGAGCTTCGCCCACATACTATTCAGCTACTGCCGAAGTTCCATGGGCTTGCCACCGAAGAACCGCACCTCCATCTGCAAGAATTCGAGATGATATGCAGTACAATCCATGATAGATTTGTGACTGAGGACACCATCAAAATGATTGCCTTCCCGTTCTCCTTGGTTGATAGAGCCGCCTATTGGCTCAAACACTTGGGAAGGTACATCGACACTTGGGAACAGCTCCGGACCGCATACTTAAATAAGTATTACCCACTCGGTCGGACAAATGCAGCAAGAGCTATGATCAGTAACTTCACAATGATCCCAAATGAACAATTCCATGAATCCTGGGATCGCTTTAGAGAGCTCATTGACCGGTGCCCACATCATGACATATCAAAGCCCAACTTGGTTCAGAGTTTCTTTTGTGGGCTGACACCGGAGCTGCAGGGGCTTGTTAATGCCTCTTGTGGAGGATCATACTTTTCAAAGGGTGAAGATGATGTTTGGGCCATTTATGAAGGAATGACAGAAAACTCTACAGTTATGGCCCAAGCCAGAGTCTACACACAGCAGAAACCTCCCCAAGGAGCAGGATCATACCAGAGGATCGCCCGCATCGATGCCGGTCCCCATACTCCTTCAGCAGCAGCTCAAGATGAATCATCAGCAGCTGATATGGGCATAATCAGTGAAAAGTTGGACCGCCTTGAGATTTTGGAGAAGAAGCAGGGCCAGGGCATGGCACAAGTAGACCAGTTGGCTAAGACCATGAGTGACCTGAAGACTCACATCTTGAGTATTCAGGAGGCACAATCATTTTCACATCAGCCTCCCAGGTCACTAGCTGAGTCCAGAGGCAGCCGTTCTACCCCACCACCTCCCGCATACCGCCAAGTTCACCATGTTCAGGAGGTGCCGATACAGCAGTCGTCGTAGTATTCACAGCAGCCACCATCTCAGGATACTCAGATGGTGGTCTACCAGCTGGACCAACCATTGGTAGCACTACCACCGCCACCCTTCGAGCAGGAGCCGTTGATGGAAGTCAACGGGATATGGTACGACCGGTACCCCCAGCAGCCCGGGATTCGCCACGATCACCCCGGATTTCGTTGGTCCAACGGAGGCACTTCATCCCAACAACAACATCCAGCTCAGGGCAATCATTACAGCCAACAACAACAGCAACAACCCCAGTACTCCCACCAGTCACAGAATCATCATAATCCTCGTCCCACCTATCAGGGACAGCAGTGGAGGCAGCGACAACAGCCTTACCAGCAGCAGTATCCTCAGACCCACCAGCAACCTCAGTTCCAGCACGGGAACACTCCCGGTTCTCCCGCCGCCATGGAGAATCCAGCACTTGATGATCTCGCCCGCTTGCTCTCTGAACAGCAGGCATCCTTCCGGCGAGAAATGGACGAGTTCCGGCAGGAAATGAGGGACATTATGAAAGGCAAAGCCGCCATACCTGCACAGAGCGAGCCGAATCCGAATAACTTAAAGAGAAAATCTGAGCAGGTACAGTTTACAGAGGGTACCACTCCTAGTGCTTATTTGAATGACATGCATTTTATGTTTGATACTCATTTCGTGTCACTTAGGAGCGGTAGGGAACCAGTCGGCGGCGGCTCATCTGAGGGACAACACCATGGAGATTCGAGAGACCCAGATGAGGAGAAGAGCGGTGCTGATGCCGCTAGCAACAAGGATGATGACGGTGGTGCTGATGCCACCAAGGATGACCTTCCAAACGACGGTACTGAGGCCGTCGTAGTACCAGATGCAGACGGTGGTGCTGAAGCCACCATTTTTGATAATGAACCAGAGTGCGGTGCTGAGGCCGCAAAGAAGAATATTGCGGGTGGTGCTAATACCCCCATTTTGAATCCATCTGTATTCCAACCTTCTGTACTACCATTTGCTGTATCTCTGGACTCCATGAAAAAGAACAAAAAATTGAATAAAGGAAAGGCTTCTCCATCTATTCCAAGTCCATGTGTGATGAATGATGATGATTGCATGGATGCCAGTCCTTCACAGGCCCAGAAGCCCTCTCCTAACCCTCTGTCTGAGGAGGGCCCATCTATCCCCTTCCCTCAAGCACTCGGCTTGACTAAGGGGAATAAAAAAGAAAATCCCAAAAAGACCCAGCAGTTAGAGTTCAACCAACAGATGATAGACAGATTTCAGATCCAGCTGACTCTACAGGAGGCACTTGAGCACATCCCCCTCTTCCAAAAGAATCTGAGAGAGAAGACCACTGTACGCAGGAAGAGGCGGAACAATAGAGGAGAGATCCATGTGCTCACCCGTGCCACATGTTGTGCCATTCAGAACCAGCTGCCAGCCAAACGCCCAGATGCAGGAGCTCCTTATGTCAGATGCCAGATTAGTGAGCAGCAGTTCGACCGTACTCTATTAGACAACGTCTCTTCTATCAACCTCCTTCCGGCAGCCTTACTCGACCGATTCGAGTTTGGCCCTCTTTTTCGGAGTAGGACAGTCCTTCAATTTGCTGATCGATCGATTAAGAGGCTGAAGGGGTTGTTGAGAGACGTGGTCGTCACCATTCAGGGCCTAAAATTCCCCGTGGACTTTGTTGTACTGGACATGGAGATCCCTGAATCGGTGACTGATGCCCCCATCATACTAGGACACCCATTCTTGGCCACAGCCAAGGCAGTATCCGACCATGATAGTGGGACGGTGTACTTTCGCGTAGAGGGTGAAAGTATACAAATAGAGACGATCGACGAGATCAAAGAGAGAGATTCAGCCTGCTCGGAGCAGAACAGTGATGTAGGGAAGATGACAGATGCTGAGTTAGACGTCCACCAGGAGTGTGACTTTGTGATGACCGATGATGAAGCAGTTTGGGAAGATCCAGAAGCACGAGCACTCGCCTTGTCTGTAGATTCAGAGTACATACCTTTTGTGGAAAACGAGAGTTCGGAGAGCACACACTTGGCAGAGGACACCACACAGGTTGACAGTTGCATACTGAGTGGTGACATTGATGTTTGTTCTGATTCAGATCCCTCGGAGGCAGACTTTGATTGGAAGGATTTCGATGCGTATTTGCCATGTCTGCTTCCTGATGAGCCGATAGATAGGACGGAGAGCGAGCCAGCACAGATGATAGACACACTAGCAGGGTTCCCTTCGTCATATGATCACGTACAGCGAGAGTTCTCACATGCAGACCTGGTTGCTTTCTCGCAAACATATCAGAAGCCAGATTTGCCAGCTCCCACCAAGCCAGAACTGAAGCCTTTGCCGCAGTCGCTCAAGTATAGATTCCTTGCGGGTGAACCAGAAATGCACCCAGTCATTATCTCAGGAGATTTGACTGTAGAATAAGAATCTCGACCGATGGAGGTTCTTGAACGAAACCGCAAGGCAATAGGATGGAGCGTGGCCGATCTCAAGGGGATAAGTCCGGCCCTGTGCTCCCACCATATATACCTCGAGGAGGATGCTAAGCCTTCACGTGAGTTCCAGCGACGGCTGAACCCGAATCTTCGAGATGTAGTAATGAAGGAGATATCTAAATGGTGGAGCGTTGATTTTATCTACCCCATCTCCGACTCCAAGTGGGTTAGTCCTTTACATGTGGTACCCAAGAAGACGGGTATCACTACAGTTGTGAATGAGTCTGGAGAAGAGATCGCCACCCGGGTACCCACTTCTTGGAGGGTCTGTGTGGACTACAGATGATTGAATGAGGCCACCAAGAAGGATCACTTCCCGCTACCATTTATTGATCAAATTATCGAGAGGCTAGTCGGGAAGAGTCATTACTGTTTTCTTGACGGGTACTCCGGATACAACCAAGTGGCTATCGCGCCCGAAGACCAGGATAAAACGACGTTCACCTGTCCATTTGGGACGTATGCTTTCAGACGGATGCTCTTTGGTCTATGTAACGCCCCTGCGACATTCCAAAGGTGCATGTTGTCCATCTTTTCGGACATGATAGGTGACTGTTTGGAGGTCTTCATGGATGACTTCTCGGTTTATGGCGACGGGTTCGATGCTTGTCTTGACTGCCTAGACCGAGTGTTGCAGCACTGCATAGAGGTAAACCTTGTACTATCTTGGGAGAAGAGTCACTTTATGGTGACTCAAGGGACGGTCCTCGGTCACATCATCTCCAACAGGGGCATGGAGGTTGATCCGGCCAAGGTTGATATCATTAGAAAACTCAATCCACCGTCCAATTTGAAATAGTTGCGGTCTTTTCTGGGGCATGTCGGTTTCTACCGACGGTTCATTCAGGACTTCAGTCGAATTGCCCGACCGCTGACGAATTTATTGACTAAAGACACCGAGTTCCTTGTAGATGATAAGTGTCTTAAGTCCTTCGAGACTCTCAAGAATTTAGTTGTCGAGGCTCCTGTCCTTCAGCCACCCGATTGGTCTCTTCCATTTGAGATCATGACGGATGCTTCAGATTATGCCATTGGGGCTGTGCTTGGACAGAGGAGGGATGGATTACCCTATGCCATACACTACGCTAGCCGGACTTTGGATGCAGCTCAGAGGAACTATACAGTGACTGAGAAAGAAATGCTAGCGGTAGTCTTTACTTTGGATAAGTACAGATCTTACATTCTTGGATCTAGAGTGACAATTTTTACTGACCACACTGCCATTTGATACTTGATGTCGAAGAAGGATGCCAAAGCCAGATTGACCAGATGGATCCTTCTCCTCCAGGAATTTGATATTGAAATTAAGGATAAGACTGGAGTTAAGAATGTTGTGGCAGATCACCTCTCCCGCCTAGAAAACCTTGAGGAATCTGAGCCCATAGCACCTATCACTGAAACTTTTCCAGATGAGGCGATCCTTGCTATCACCTCTCTTCCATGGTATGCCGACATTGTGAATTACCTTGTTGCCAAATCCATTCCACAAGGTTGGCCCAGACAGCGTCTTGAGACCTTCCTTGCGAAGGCCAAGTCGTACCATTGGGAGGATCCCATCCTTTACCATGAGGGAGGGGATAGTATCTGGAGACAGTGCATTCCTCAAGATGAGCAACATAGCGTCCTCACCTACTGTCACAAGCTTGAGGCAGGAGGACATCATTCTGGGAGACGGACAGCACAGAAGGTGCTCCAATCTGGCCTTTGGTGGCCTACCCTTTTCAAGGATTCCGATGAGTTCGTGAGAAGGTGTACTGACTGTCAAGAGATGGGTACTTGCGGACAGAGAGACATGGTGCCCATGCAGCCCATTCACTTTTGTGAGGTTTTTCATGCATGGGGAATTGATTTCATGGGCCCATTTCCTAAAAGTCAGGGGTTTGAGTATATTCTTCTTGTTGTGGATTATGTTAGTCGTTGGGTTGAGGCCATCCCCGCCCGAGCCGCAGATGCTAAAACTGTATGTCGTTTCTTGAGGAAAAACATTATTTCACGGTTCGGGGTGCCTAGAGTCTTGATTTCAGATGGGGGGTCTCACTTTATTAACGACAAGGTCAGGGCCCTTACAGACGAGTTCAGTATTGACCATCGTATTGCCACACCGTATCACCCTCAGACTAATGGTCTTGCTGAAGTATCGAATAGGGAGATCAAGACAATTTTGCAGAAGGTAGTCCGCCCAGACCGAAAAGATTGGTCACAACTTTTGGACTCGGTCTTGTGGGCTTATCGGACTTCCTTCAAGACACCATTAGGGACGTCTCCCTTTCGTCTCGTCTATGGCAAGTCGTGCCATTTACCAGTGGAGATAAAGCATAAGTCACTTTGGGCAGTTACAGAGCTATTGTTGGATCCCAAGAGTGTAGGAGATCAGAGGAAAGCAGAGTTGGCAGCCCTGGAAGAATTAAGAGATACAGCCTTCGCAAGTGGCCTGCAGTATAAGGAAAAAGTGAAAGTATGGCACGATTCCCGAATCAGCCATAAACAATTTGAGCCAGAACAGCAAGTATGGTTATTTGATGCTAGGCTAAAATTATTCCCAGGGAAATTACAAAGCAAATGGAAAGGACCATATGTGGTCCGGAAGGTGCATGATAATGGCAGCATTGATATATCCGAACCTTCATCATCTTCCACCTTTAGAGTCAATGGTCAGCGCTTGAAACCATATCTGGATCATGATCCGCCGACCGTTGTTGTTGCCCCGATTCATTTGGTATGAGATGATTCTTTGACTGACACCTTCGGCATCTCGTACATGATTATCACTGAGATCTGACATTGTATATATTCATCTGTACATCGATCATTCATTCTTTATGGCTCACACCCCATCGTCATCATTTGATTTTGCTATACTTAGGACATACTTTGTCCTAAGTATGGGGGGGTGTGCACCCTAAGTTTTTCTATTCATTAGATCCTCTCCATTGTCTCCTCTTCTTGTCTATACTTAGGGATATCTCACCCTGAGTATAGGGGGGGACAGTCTGAGTACGATATGTTCATTCCCACCCTTGACCCTCCCTTCAGTGTAGAGTCTGCTATACTTAGGATTATTTGATCCTAAGTATAGGGGGGACGGTCAACTTCACATTCATTTATTCATTTTATTTATTCTTTAGACCTTTTCTATACTCAGTACGAGTTATGCCTTCTCTTTTCTCTCCGATCTATGAGGACATAGCTCAAGCTAAGTATAGGGGGGTCGTATATACTGCGTATATACTTTAGCCATAACTCGTACTTTCGTATTTTCCTAATAAATATGGCTAATAATTCTTTAAAATTCATTAAAAATCCTTAATAAAAAGATGTGGTTATTCCTCAAATTCTTTTTGTATTTACTGATTAATAAATCAGGTGAAAATGTTTTTTTGCAAAATGTTTGAAAAATAGTTTGAAAATCCTTGTGAACATTTATTGAAAACTATTTTGACAATGTTTTGTTACATGTTTTCAACCTTTGTAAAAATGTGTGGTTTGTAAAATTTCTTTTCTTTGTGTGAAATAAAAATGTTTGAAAAATGATTTGTAAATGGTTTGAAAAATAGTTGCAAAAATGTTTTGAAAAACCTCTATATACTGTTTTGAAAACCTTTGCAAAATGATTTTCAAATGTGTGTACATGTTTGTAAAATGTTTGTAAAAATTATTTTGGACTATAGTTTTCAAAAAAAATGTTTGGAAAAGCTTATGTCAAATAAGTTTGAGGAATACATACATCACACCTAAAATTCTTTATGTATATATATATGTATAAAATAGATCACTTACCCTGTAAATTCTTAAAACCCACTTCTTGTAAATATAAGAAGCACTCCCGTGTAAATATTTTTCACCTAGCTTTTAGCCAAAATCTTTTTTGTTTTCAAAAATCCCAAAAATATTTGCAAAATTAAAATCCAAAAACATTTGAAAAATCTCTTTGAAAAATACAAAAAAATGCATATGCATCTTCATCATATTTTCAAAAATCCATAAAAAGTTCAAAATCTTTGAAAATTGCATCACAAAAATATTTTCTGCATTTTGCATTGCATAGCATTAGCATTTTTCGGATTGAGTTTGATAGTTGAACAAGTGTAAGTAAAATCCGGAGATTGGAGCTTGATTGGACCTTAAAAATCTACCTAATAACAGGAACCTTATAGGAACTGGGTTTGAGGTACTTCAGGTCTAGTTGACTTAATTCTTTGAGGATTACGGGACTTGGTTCAATGGATTCTTGATTGCCTAAATAGAGTATTTCGGAGCACACGCACGACTCTTGTTGATAATGACCTAACTCGGACACTTGCACATTTCACATGGCTCAACTCAGTTGGAGTGGTGAGGGGATTGGATTTGTCGGTATGAGACGCACACAAGTGGAAACACTTGTCCTCCTCTAGGGAGGGAAGTGCACCCCAACCTGTCCAGTGATGAGGAAGTCTAAAGACAGGAGAGTGTGGGTTGCAATAAAGCTTCAAAAGAGGGATAGTCTACTGGCTCAAGAGGAAAAACTCCTTATGTAAATGCTGCTGTGAATAGTTTTTCAAAAAAAAAGAAGAAAAAAAAGAGAGAAAAAAAGAGACAGGCCTGTACAAAAATAAAATGCCTGCAAAAGTATGTACATATGTTGTAAAGCCAATAAGCAAGCTTGAGTTCCAAAGTCATATATGTGAGCCTGCAGCAGGATGACTTGACTACACTGGTCTTGCATCCCAGGATAGGTAGCTACACTGGCCACCGTCCATTCTTCTCTTCACCCCCTCCTCTTGAGCTGGTTACTTGAACTTAGAAGGGAATACCCCGCTCCTCGAGGATGGAGTTATTAGATTGGGGAATCATTGGGTTGTCGTACTGGAGAAGTCAGTCTCTTTGCCATTCTAGCTGGGGAGAGCCACCATCACTTACACTGTACGAGACAGAATCATAGTCGTAAGAGTTTGCGTATGAGTTGAAGTATTTCTGACCTGGCTATTGAGGAGACTTGGGCAGAGTTTTGGGATTCTCAGGGACTGTTGGATTTCAAATTTAGTTCTCATTAAGGTTCCGTCCGCACTAAAATTCTAAAGGTCCGACTTAAGCTCCAAACTTTGATTTTGTGAAGACAAGTTTGATAATCAAATTTGATCCAACTTCTTCTTTTTCTTTTCTTTCTTTTTCTTTCTGCACTTATTGCATAAGTGTTTGCTAGGGACTAGCAAAGGTAAAGTATAGGGGGATGATGAAGCCACATTTCATCATCTTTATTCTATCATTTTGGCATCAAAAATCCTAGCAAATGCGTGTAAATACCCTTAATTTCCATATCTTAGCATTCATTCATGTGCATGTAATTAGTGTACAAAACACTGTAATTAAAGCCAAAATTATAGAATAAATAAAAGAAAAGAAAAAGAATAAAATATTGTAAATATTTTATGATCCGAAACCCCGAGACCTAGGCATCTCGATGGCTATGTCGACAAGGAATAAAGTAGGGGGAGATAAGGGCCAAAATACAATAAAAATTCCTTTTGTTTAATTCTTTCTTTAATTATTTTGGGACCTATTTTTAGTCCCACCTTTTATACTTTAAATAAAGAAACTTTGTACATAAAAGTTGTATATAATTAAATAAAGAAAAATACAAAATTGATTTCACTCAAAAATAATGCACAGATAAAAAGTTATGATCTGAATAAGATTCTGGAATCCCAACTTCCCAGACCCATATCTCTCAAATAAAAACTCAAAATTTATCAAACTCACCTTTAATTGTATATAATTTTCAATAATCTATTTAATGAAGGTGGTTCGTATTTTTCGGAGTTACGGTTTGAAAGTTGAGTTTTGGACCCCTATTGTATATTATACCAATTAAAATATTCATTTTATTTGTTATTCATTATTTTATTCATATTTTTTTATTATTTCATAGATTATTATATATGTACATATTAAAACTGGAATAAAATGATAAATAGAACATTAAAAAATAAAATTCTTGTATAAAATACATAGAAAAATTAACAATGTACTGTGTTAGAACCACGTTTTTGGTCGTTTTCGCCAATTTTTGGAGGATGCATCGTGCATCTTTTCACGATGATATCTTCTTGACTTTTTCTCCTCTTATATCCATTATACATGCCCAGTATATAGTTTTAGCATTGGATCATGTATTTGCCCTATTTTCCTCGAGCTTTGGAGCATGATTATCATGTTGTCTGACCCCCCCCTCTGTTGTGCGTCAGAACATTAGTTTTTGCCAATATTCTCGAATTTTTATAGGCCGATGCGTTCACCCAATCGCTGGACTTCCTTCTAGACTTTTTCTCTACATACATCCATTATACACGCCCAACTTTTATATCTAGAGTTGAGTTGTCTATTCTCAAGATACACACCGATCTTCTTGCCACCACATCAACTTTCTAACCAGCCTCTGCCACTCCAGTCAGATCCTTGTTTTTGTCCGATTTCTCGGATTTTTCAAGGCCGACCCTTTCGCCCAATGGCTAAGCTTCCTTCACAACTTTTTCTCCTTTATGTACCCTCATACACGCCCCGAGGTTGCTTGAAGGATTGGATCAACGATATGATAGATATCCATCGTTCTTTGGAGCCACCCACCTCACACGTACAAAAAGACCACATCCTCTTCCAATTCATTTTTGAACCCTCTTGGACCCATTTTGGCCACCCTCCTTGGAGCTCAAGATAGAGTGAAGTGACAGTGAGCTCCCCAGCTCCTCGGAGGCGCGGCTAGGCGAGTCGAAGGGCGGCTCCATCACCATCTCCGGCCACCTTAGCCGTGAGGTCCATCTCGCCATTCTTGGCTTGAGGTTTCGTATTTTCTTTCATTTTTTTTCTCTTGTTTTCTTGCTCTTTATTCACTTGTAGATCGTAGATTTATTCTAGCATTTCGTTTACTTGCTTTTTAGTCACTTAATCACCTAGTTCATCCCTCGCCGGAGCAAGCTCCGACGAGCTTCGATCCCATCATTTCGACTCTCATTCATCCTCCTCGACGCGGCTTTCATCTCACCGCCGCCATCCTCCGCGATTCTATGTATCCTCATACACAACCCCCTTCATCTTCGGCCAATACGGTGGTCGGAGCACATCCTTCTTCCCTCACCAAAGCAAAGGAAAATCCATTCACATCCCATTTTTGTGTACCTAACATTTTGGCCGAGTTTTGTACTCGAGCCCTTCTTCTAATTGCAGGTACATCGGAGCACTTTCACGCACATTCCCTTGTTATCCAAGATCAGCTTGACGCCACCTGGGTTAGTGGGGCATTTTGCAATCACGTACCCGCATTTTTGGCATATTTCGGAAAGTTTTCGAGTACATTTTTGTACTGTAGTTTCGTATTTACTTTTTTCATCTGTACCCCTGTGTTGTAATAGCTATAACTCATTCGTCTGAACTCGTTTTCTCGTGAGATTTTTTTTATTAGAAAGCTGTTTAAGAGTTCTACATCATATCTAAATGTCAGATTTTCCTGATGTACGAACTATTTATGGCGAATTTATGAAGTCAGAGTACTGATTGGACTTATTTTGTTGATAACGCTTGAAATACTCAATATCACTTGCTCATTTTTGGATATGTTGTAGTAATTAGCAGGGGCGAAATAGGATTCAAATTTTAACAATAAATATTGCGATTTGTGTCCTGTAGAATTTCTACAATATTTTAAGTGATTGATTTATTTCGTGAGCATCTTTCATCTATTTGAAAATCTAAAAATATGTTCATGTGCCCCTAACTTTGTTCTATAATAAGAGATTTTTGTTTTATTTTTATCTTTTTGTTTGAGTAGACAAAAAAATCAAAAATATCATTTCTACCTTCCTGCAGTCTTTTATTTTTATTATATTTATTACCTTTTAAAAAATTTTAAAAAAATTATATTTTGTTTGTTTCTGTATGTTTTAACTTCAGACCAAAAATCATTAAAAATTTCAAAAGAAAACCCCTAAAAATAGCAAAACACCAAAAACCTTCCAAAAAATATTAAAAATTCTAAAAAAATCCTAAAAATACAATTTCAGTTTCTGAATTTTCCTTATTTTGTTATCTTTATTATAAAATTAAGTTGACGAAGTTTTGATTTTGTTTGGTATTTTTCATCCTCATTTTAATTTCGGCCAACAACCTATCTCACTATTTACTAGTAATTTTACCCTTAAAATACCAAAAAAATTAGGAATAATCTAGAAAAATCACAAAAACATTAAAAAAATATAAAAATCACAAAAACATTCCATTTCCTGTATTTTGAGTATTTTCCCCTATTTTTATCCCTCTCTTATCTCTAGTGTACATATATATTCCTTATATACATTATATCTTTTCTAAAAGAAAAAGAAAATATAAAAGTACAAAATATAAAAAGAAAATACAAAATCAGTAAATTAGAAACCCAAATATAAAAATATAAAATCAAAAATTAAATAAAAAATATAAAATTCAAAACCCACAAAAAAATAGAACTTGTAGGCACTTGATCACAATCACATTTTGCACTTAGCTTGATCTATCATGCCTTGCTCCCTGTGTTCGAACTCTCTACATACTTGCACCTATACATCTTTTATGTAGAGTTACAAATAAATTTGACTCCACATTTGCTTGTCATTGTTTGATATTTGATTGTGGGTTCATTGTTGATTAATTATGGGATTTTGTAGTGGTCAAGACATCGACTGTTGATTCGCCTTGTGAATCAATACGACCGCTCTCAATTTCGTGGTTATCAATGCCAAAGGTAGATGATAGAATCAAGAGATCGAGGATGGTTCGATCAAGAAGATGAGAGATCATGTAGGATCCGCACACCTTTATCGGGAAGTCAAAATAAGAATAATCAGTCAATCCTCAAAATCAAGATGGGTGGAACCTCAAGATAGATAGATCAATCAATGCTCATGAAATCATCATCAAATCATCACATTATATCACATCCTCAATCCGGTGTGCGAGATCTAAATCCTCAATAAAGAATCACACCTAATCATCGTGCATCATTGATGAATACTCATTCATCACTCTTTATTCTTATATTTTAGCTACAAAAACCTTTGCAAATGCATGTAGATATGTGTAAATACAAATGATTACCAAAAGCATGCATGGTGTAAAAAACTAATAATTAGCATGTTTTTGTGCAAAAATAAAAGAATAAAGATTAAAAAGAAAAAGAGGGAAATATTTAGAATAAATATTGAGCATCATAATCCCAAGGGAGGGCTCAGCATGGGCCTGGCAGCATAAAAGCCAAAGTAGAGAGAGATAGGGAGCTCATGTGTGTAAATATACATGTAAATACAATAAACATATTTTCCTCTAAAAACAAAATAAAATGGGCTTGTAAAAAATTGTATATATTTGTAAATATAAAATCCAAATAAAAAGAGGAAAATTAAAAAGAAAATAAAAATATTCCTTGTACATATTCACCATGTACATACAACCACCTCTATATTTATTTAGCCTTGTAAATAAATAAATTAAAATCCCTAAAAATTTGTATATATTCTATCTTTTATGTTGTAAATAAATAAAATAAAAACCATAAAAACAAAAATCAAATAAAAAGAACAAAATTGAAAATCAAAAAGAACATTGTACATATACCATGTATATAGATGTACATATCTATTTATTTTATCCTTGTAAATAAATAATAAAAATAAAATAAAAATACCCTTTTATTCCTAATTTTATGCTATAAATAAATAAAATATAAAATGGGAATAAAAATGTACAAAAATAATTAATTAAAAATCAAAAATTAAAAATCCATATTGTAAACATACCTATGTATAGCACTATAGTGTACATACCTTATTTTTATTTCAAAAAAATAATTAAAAATCACAAAAAAATAGAAAAAATTAAAACAAACATTTTTCATGTTTTAAGTTTTCTTTAATTCAGCCATTTTCTATTTTTAAATGAATTTTTAAATCATTTCCACGTGGCTTGTCCCCATTGGTCAACAGGGGACGTTGACCCCCCGATCAACTCCCCCCTTTGGACCACTTCCCACGGGTCATTGACGCCCGACCCGATTTCGTCGATTTATTGCATCACAACCCGATCACCAAATCCGATCTTTCCGGGCGCCAATTCTTCCTCGTACATCCGAGATCCTCGCCCGGTTGATTGCATCGGGATCCGCGCCTCACCGTGAACTGCCCGACCTGATTTATTCGGACCCCTTGCCGTATAAAGTCCTAGCTCCACCCTTGATTTCACGCATCTTTGATCATTCGTTTTCCACCCAAGGACCTCCATCGCCTCCGCGAGAGTGACAGCTCGCTCCACGTAGTGTTGCAGCGAGGAGGAGACGAGTCGACCATCGATCCGGCAGCTACGCGTCGCTGTGCGCCGCCTGGTGGTGACGCTCGAGCCTCGGACACCGGCGGTCCATGAGGCTAGGACCTGGAGCACCCCCTGCTCCTCCACAGTCGATTGCATCCATCAGGTAGCCCTTCTCCTTCTTCTTTTTCCCGAATTTCCATTTTCCCCCAAATCGACCCATCGCCGTTCTGCTTTGATTCCGACCATCCTCGCCTTCGTTCCGACCATCGGAGTCGCCCATCACGATCGCCTTCTCTCCGCGCGTCTTCTCCGCCCACTCATTCACCCCAGTTCGCAAAGGAACTGGGTGTCGAGTTCCTTCGTCGTCGCTCCGCCGGAGCTCGCACACCCCGCCGCACCGACCACCTTCACCCCCGCTTACAGGGTCGAGGCAATTTGCCCTCGACCCGCGAGCGCGTTGCTGTTCTTTTCAGGTCCATTCGAGCCCATCTGAGGGTCTCGACCATTTGGAGCAGCCGCTCCTCCTCCGCCAGTGCCGCCGGAGCTCTCCAGAGCTCCTCGCCACCATCGGAGGGTACCAGTCGACGCGGGAGGCCAAGGAGCTTCTCCTCCGATCTTCAGCAGCCTGCGAGGAGGCCTCCAGCACCCACACGAGTCCGACAAACCTCGCCGGTGTCCAGTTCATCGAGGACCTTCCAGAGCCGTCCGATTGACCTCCAGCTCCAGTTCAGCTCTCAGCCGTCCATTTGAGGAGCCGCCAGCATCGTTCGATCCTTGGAAGAGTGATCGGGACCGTCCGATCAGCGAGGGCTTCCCACGTTGCTTCCCAGTCGCCCGATCTTCCACGTGGCGAGGCCCCTGTCGTTCGATTCGAGCCGAGGACCCCAGTGTTAGACGCGCCTCTTCTCTACCGTTGGATCTACACGTGGCGAGCATCCGGGCCTCAACTTAAATAAAGGGTAAACATCTCTTAGGCCCTTAGATTTTTAGTTGTTAACCTTAGGTCCTGTAAATATTTTAAAACTTTCATTTGTGTTTGGTAAATTGCATAGAGGAACATGTAGTTTCTGGTATTTACGTGTATGCCCCTGTGTGTAGTGGGACACGTGCTTCGACACGTGCTTGTTGGGTTATTTGCATGTATGGACTCATAGTTTCAGGGTGTTCTTGAATGCATTTATACTTTTGATATTTGCAGAAATACCCTTGTGCGTGATTTTATTATGCATGTGCGTTATATAGTGGGTTATTTACACTGAAGCCCCTGAACTTTTAGTACGTGTTATTAAATAGTCCAGGAACTTTGTTTTCTTGCAAATAGGTCCCTGAGTGCCCAGGTCACGCGCCTCATGCGTGTTTTCTTGGAGAAATTGCACCGGACCCCCTGGACTTTCTACTAATTGCGTACAGGTCCCTGTGCACTATACCCTTCTTTTTATTTTTAATGAAATAGAAAGCAAACTCTAAATTTAATGAAAATTAGATACATGGCTCCTGCCATGGTGTAAATTTTTTTATAAATTTTGGAGACATTTTTTATTTCATTTATTATTTTTAAAAATTCAAAAACAATTATTTTTGTTACTGTCTAACTTTAAAATTCACAAAAAAATATTAAAACACCTCTAAAAATTACAAAAAAATTAGGTAGTGTTTGTTTTGCCTTGTTTGATTTTCTAACCAATTTTAGTCATTTTTTGATATATAAAATCCATAAAAATTGAAAAACACTAAAAACCCTATAAAAATTCTAATAAATAAAAGAAAAATAAAAAATTAATAAATCTGGTGCCTAAATTTTCTTTGTAGTTTCTACTATACAGTGAAATTACCTTCAGGAGTTAATAGGGTCATTTTGCATTTTAAATTGGCCCTTGACACTTGACTGGACAGTACCCTTGTTTTTCTGCCTTGTTTGATTTTTATAGAAATTAAATAAAAATCAGAAAATCGCCGAAAATTAACCAAAAAAAGTAAAAAATATAAAAAAAAACATAAAAATATTTTTATTTGAATTTTTGGGTGATTTTTGAGCGCTTTAATAATTGGTTGTATTGGCTTGTTTTATTGCTTTATTATTTTCTTCATTAATTAAAAAATCCAAAAAAAATTTATTATAAAAATATTTAAAAATCCACCAAAAATACCTTTATTTTATTTTGTGTTTTTTTAGACTACTTGGTAGGCCGCAAGGCCATCACGTGCTCCTTGTGTTCGACCCTGGTCGCTATACCAGGTTAATATAATAGCGAGACCGCTACTTGAGTTTCAGTTGATTTTTGCCTTCGTTTGGTGGTCTGTTTTTTTCTCTGACACCGCTTGGTGAACTGGGTCGCAACGACCCTTGATTACCTTTACCCGAGTCATCGGGCGTGTCATCAATCATCCAAGAAATCCTCAATAAGCTCTGAGACACAAGTCTCAACTCAGATCCACCAAAAGAGGTATATCAATCTCAACATCCTCAACATCATGATCGACTTACTCCAATAATCAATGTAAGTCAAAATCCTTGATGCAGGCGATCTCTAAAAGCACAGCAATCCCGGGTAAAAGAATATTCGGGGACACGAGGAGGGTGGGTAATAAGAGGAACACAAAGGTCGGGCGAAGTTGATTGAGCGTAAGTGCTAATATCATGACTTAATGCAAATGAGGAGATATATGTACAAGAGAGGTAGAGAGACTCAAAGATGAAAAAGGCATGACTCACACGAACGGGACCGAAAACTCAAAGAGATGCAAATGGACACCAAGTCTCAATCAATACACAAAGCAAACACCTGATTCACCTACTCAACACAATGGAGACCAAGATGTGGTCTTTTTATCTTATCGATTTTAGAGTTAGGTGATCATAGAAAGTTGTACACCGGAATTAGGCTTTGGGATTGGGGTACTAATCCATAGCGTGTACGTAGAAATAAAATGCTCAAACAAGGAGGGGGTTGCTCTCCCCAAGACATGGGATCCATTACATTTTATTTTTAGGTGCAAGTGGAGTTAGCAGTCCTAGATTTATTTTGGTTATCATTTTTTGGATATTTTCAATGGGCGTGCCTATCGAGGTTTCAATTTCTATTAAGAATCCTAGGTTGGCAAAAACAGAGGGAGAAGGTCGAAAAAGCCATGTGACTCGGAAAACGATGATGCATGCCAAGTAAGAAGACTTACAGTGCTTCCCATCTCTCTCCATGCCGGATGAATAACAGAATTGAAACCTATGCTATATGCAAATGCAATCCAAAGAAATCCCCTAGATACAGGATACTATTAGCGTGAAGAACATTATTTCAAAACTGACTAAGTCCCAAGTCGCATCTATTGGTGCATGCATATATATTAGGGATTGGGCCGTAGTCTACGTCAAACTATCCTAAGTTAGGGCTCATTTACACAAAGTAATAAAAATAAAATAAAAGTAAAAGCATCAAAATCATCGAGGCCCCCAAGGGAACAATCCCTCGGGTACTGGACCTCGGGAAGTCGGAGCGTCTGAGAGTCCTATATTATTACAATTATAGGGCCGCTCTCTCACATAAATATACATAAATAGTAAATAATGCAAAAATTAGTCTGCCTTCCAAAATTCTCCTCCATCTGCCTTCGATGCTCTCTCCTGTGGGCCGGTGTAGAAGAACCATCTCCGCCTCACTCGGTTGCATCTGACTTCCTAGGAATTCCTCCTTCGCTTGGCGGTCCCACGCATTGAAGACAAATAAAGAAGTGGGTCTGGACAGTCACAATAATTATCAATAATGCAAATAATCAAATAAATGTGGACAAGAGTGAAGAATCAAATAAATAATAAGTATCCCAAACGACGTTGCTCCCCGCCAACGGCGCCATCTGATAATCGGGATTTGGCGAGGGTTAAAGTAGTCCACATAAGGCATGACCACAGTGTCGCTGAGGTGACCGCTCACGAAACCCCTATTAGTTAGAGATTAACCCACAATCAAAATAAAGCAATGAAGTCTCAAAAATGTGAATTAAAATTTATTATAACTCTACATGTAAATGTGTATAGGTGTAAGCACAAGTAGAGGTCGAACACTGGGAGCAAACGGTTGGAGGCAAAAATAAATGCACAAAATTACTCAATTCTCTTCTTGTCCATGTTATTGTTTTTGTGGGATTTTGATTTTATATATATATAATTATTTATTTATTTATTTTATATTTTTGTATTTTGATTTTTAATTTTTCTTATTTTATAATTTCTTTTTTGTATTTTATATTTTTTTATATTTTCTTTTTTTTTTAAATAAAGATATAATATATATATGGTAAGAAAGAGGAGGATAAGGTTTTATAAAAATAGGTAAAAATACTAAAAAAATCAGGAAATAAATTGTTTTGGGGTTTTTTATAATTTTCTAATGTTTTTGTGATTTTTCTGGGTTTTCCTAATTTTTTCGTATTTTTAAAATAAAAAATACGAGCAAACAGTGAAATATATTGCTGGCCGAAATTAAAATGAGGATGAAAAATATCAAAAAGTGCCTAAAATTCCTTAGATTAATTTTAAAACAAAATTAAGAAAATACATAAAATTCAGAAATAGACATTGCATTTTTAGGATTTTTCTAGAATTTTTAATATTTTTATGAAGGTTTTGGGGTTTTTTAATTTTTAGGAGTTTGCTTTATATTTTTTAGTGATTTTTAGATAGAAAATCAAACAAGCTAAAAGACACAGAATATATTTTTTTGAGAATTTTTAATGAAGTTTTTATTTTTTTAAGATTTTATAATGCAAACAGTAGCAAAAATACATGTTTTTGAATTTTTATAAATATGAAAATGCAATATAAATGCAAAATAAAAATATGGCGTGATAATATAATGTAACAGGGTCTTATGGTAATTTTCTGGTGATTTTTGGAATTTTATAGATGCATGCAATAAATAGGGACAGCAAAAAGAAATTCCAACACTTGCAGGGGTATTTTTGCAAATAAAAATAAAGACAAGGTGGTTTGCGCAAAAATCCCAACAGAATAAACATCTATTTAATATTTTAGAACCTTTTTACAATATACAAAACCACCAGGGGCTTGAGTGCAAAGTTCACAACATATCACGTGGAACAACACGTGATCCAGACTCGGAGGGACCAAAACACAATTTTCAATAACTCCAGGGGTCTCTGTGCAAAATTTCCCAAGTCACGTGGGACAACACGTGACTCGGCTGGGAAGGACCAAAAAGTAATATACAATTAATACAGGGGGTTTCATGCAAATAACTCAATTATTTATAACGTTACAATTATTTTACAGAACTAAATAGTAAATACAAAAGTGCAAGGGGCTTAAGGTGCAAATTACCCCCAAAGAGGCGATGATGAACGACGATGATGTTTTCACTTACCACGTGGCCTTCATCCAACGGCTGGTACCAGTTCGACGATGGGCAGTGAAGATTAGATCATCCGAGAGGATCCGACGGTCTGAACGCTGCTCCATCGGACGGCTGTGCTTCGATCTGGAGAGTCTCACTTCATCCAACGGCAGGGGACAAAGCTGGAAGGACAGGGAAGAAGGCTCGCCTGGGCGAGCTTCTTCCGATGAGATCTCGCTCCCCGGTCGGTCTTTGTTGCTCCCAAGAGTCCTCCAAGCTTCCTGGAAGGTATCTCTAGCTGCTGGAGGTCTCGGATTGGTCAGAGGCACACTAGAGCGCCCTTGCAAGGTCGGAGAAGTCAAGGTGCTCCAGGTACCTCCAGCGGCACGTAATTTCGACTCTTGGTGCTTATTAGCGCACCAAACCTACACAGGAAGATCACACGGCTCGAGGCGAAGCTCCTCAACCAGGGGTTTGAAGCTGTTAGCATAAAAATGGATGGGGTGGCGAAGCTTCCGGCGAGGGGGAGGAGTTGAAGCTTTGACTCGCAGATCCAAGAGGGATCCGGTTGGTCAAAGGTAGCTGGGAGGTGGAGAATGCGATAAGGAAAGAAATGGAGGTGGAGTGGTGGTCGGAGAATGGCGGAATCACAGTGAACTTGTTCGCCGGAGCGGAGCTCCAACGAACTACGAATCAACCACTTATGCTACTTAACCTTCTAAAGCATGTAATAAAATGCAGCAAATAAAACCTACGACTAATTCTAAGCTAATGACAGTAAAAGAAAGGAGCTCTACCTGGGTTTTGACCAAGGAGCATGGCGAACGCCGGAGCGTCGCCGTGGGTGTTGCTCTCGACTCCTCCGACCGATTCAAGGCGCCGAAGGCGTCCCCTTGTCACGAGGAAGTCTCCAGGACCGAATACGAGGAAGGGAAGAGGGTGAAAACAGACCAAATTTGCAGAGGAGGGAAAGCTGGATTATTTATAGACATTTCTGGGCACCCTTATTAACCGGCGATTTTCGATTGATTAGGCGTATATACAGGCGATCTAAGATGTTGGCGTGGATCATGGTGGTCTTGGGAGAAATTTTCGTGAAGAGATCGGAGGTGATTGAACGCTGCATCGAGCGGAAAAAATGCAAGAATATCGGGGATTCACCAGGTCTGACAGGTCAGACACGCGGATGGGACAGTTGACCAGAGGTCAACGGTCCGCCGCCCCTGATTGGTCCACGTAGGGCGCTACAGGACAAAACTGGGGTTTTTATTCGAAAATAATTTATTTAAAATAATAAATGATTTTATTATTTTTTGAGTATAAAACAAAAAATGTTTATTATTTTATTTAGTATTTTATTATGATTTTTATTTATTTTTTGGCTTTATTTATTAGTAATTAATTTTTATGAGTGTATTTATAGGTATATTTCCCTATGTTTTGTGTATTTTTATTTTTATTTTGTATATTTTATTTTATTATTTTATTTTCTTATTTTATATATTTATAACTTATTTTTTTGAGTCTAAATATATTTTTATTTGATTTTTATGAGTTTATTTGCACATTGAAATAAATAGGTATCTGATTTAGATAGGTATAGGTATAGGTGTTTTGCCTATATTCTGTATACTTCTTTTTATTTTAGTATATTTTAATGAGTTTTATTTTTGTTGTGTATTTTTAATAGAATATATATGATATTTACAATATTATAAAAATATGAAAGAATAAAAAAAATTAAATAATGTAGTTCCCCTTTTATTTAAATACATAGGTATTTCATCTATGGTTTGGCATAGCTTTATTTTATTCTCCTTTTTCTTTTAGGTTTAATGCTAATTTTAATGTATACCTATGTTATAAGTAATGTTTACAAAATTATAAAAATATGAATTTGTAAAAATAATAAGGGATTAATAAATAGAATATTTTAATTGTTATTATGTACAATAGAGGCCCAAACCTATCTTTTGCACAGTAATTCCAAAAAATAAAAAACCACCACCATTAAATAGCTCATGGATAGTTATATACAATTAAAGGTGATTTTGCTATTTTTGAGTTTTTATTTGGAAGATATGGGTCTGTGAAGTTTGGTTTCTAGCTTTTTATTCTGGGTATAGAATGTACATTGTATATTATTTTTGTACAAACTCAATTTTGTATTTTTATTTACATTATTATATACAACTTTTATGTACAAAGTTTCTTTATTTGATGCATAAAAAATTAGATACAAAATAGGTGTCAAAAATGCATAAATCAAGAATGAATAAATGAGGTGTTTATTGTATTTTTGGCCCTTATCTCCCCCTACTTTATTCCTTGTCGACCAATTCCATTCTGGACTTGGTCTCGGGGTTAGGGTCATAAAATATTTGCAATATTTTATTCCTTTTTCTTTTCTTCTCTTTATTCTATAATTTTGGCATTAAAAACCTTATTTTATGTACAATAACTACAATAAATAATGAATGCTATTATAGGCAAATTGATGCTATTTACATGCATTTGTTGGGGTTTTTAAGGCCAAAATGATAGAATAAAGGTGATGAAATAGAGATTCATCAGTGGCTTCAAAGAGATCCGGTTCCCATCGATGGGGGCCTAGAACGTCAAAGTACATGGAGCTCCTTTTGAACCTCAACACCACCCCCCACCAAAACAGGGTCCTTCCAGACCTGCAGATGATTAGAAAGATTTGCGATGTAAGGGGGAATGGGTTTGGGCCTTTATTGGTGGTTGTCGAAGCGAGATGGAGCGGGGCAGAGGTGCTCAGGCGAGAGGCAGTGGAGGAGCATCAAAGCTTCGACCCGCGGTGTAACGAAGGTGGATGGTGGTGCATGAAGGTGGGGAAATGGAAGGGCAAGGAGTTGAGGCGGTAGAATTGGTCAGAACATGAAGGGTGACTATGAGACACGATGGCTGGAGCTAGAAAGATCCGGCAAGGGCTAGGTACTAATCTAGGCTAATCGAGCACTCAAAATGCAAACTAAAAGCATAAACTAATCCTAAGAACTAAATATAACTATAAAACACGTAAAATTACCTCAAGTGACTGGAAGCCACGAGATGGGAACCTCGACGACGAGTTTCGTCGGAGATGGTTGGAATCACCTCTGCACCGTCCTTCTCGCGGCAAGAACGCATGGCCGAGCTTACTGTCACCAAGCTCAAGACCAAGGGCAAGATCTGAGGGAAAGAAATGGCACTCAGGGGAACCTCGAAATTAAAAAATGGAGGAACTCGTGTATATGTGCAGAACAGTGAAGCGACTGGAAGATCGAAGTGGAGTGATCGAACTGGAGACGAAGGCATGTGAAAGCTCCATGAATGAGGAGAAAAAGACGTAGAGGAATCAAGTTGAATCCATGACTACATCGATCGGAGAAAAAGGGAGAAATGAGGTCAAACGTTAGGTCTGATAGGCCTAGGACCTGGGTCAGATAGTTGATCTGGGTCAACGGATGGCGTGCCTTGATTGGGCCATGTCATCCATAAAAAGACAAAACATAGATTAAAAATCAATATAAATCAAATTAGATTAATAGAGATTTTATTTAATTTTTGGTAAAAACATGAGAAAAGTTTATTAATTTATGTAGTATTTTAATATGATTTTTTTTATTTTATGGTCTTATTTATTACAAGTTAATTTTTAGGGGTATGTTTATAGACATATTAACCTATGTTTTGTATATTTTATTTTTATTTAGTATTTTTTATTTTATTATTTTATATACTTACTTTATATATTTATAACTTATTTTTATATACATAAATATATTTTTGTTATATTTTTTGATATAGTATGTACACTTAAATAAATATTTATACTTATTATATATGTATAAGTACAATATACTCATCTATGTATTTTTGTATCTATTTTATCTTAATATAGTTTTTTATTATTTAATTTTATATTTATATTTATAATAGAATATAAATAGTATTTACAAAGGTATAAAATATAAAGAATTAAAAGAATTAAAATAATAATTTCCCATTTTATTTATATACAAGTATATAGTACAATAGAGGTCCAAAACCTAACTTTTGCATCTTAACTCCAAATTAGATGAAACCACCTTCATTAAATAGCTTAGTAAAAGTCATATATAATTAAAGATGATTTTGGTATATTTTTGAGTTCATATGGAGAAGATATAGGTCTGAGAAGTTGGGATTTTGGAATCTTATTTTGAGTATAAAATGTATACTGTGTGTTATTTTTATGTGAAATAAATTTGTATCTTTATTTGTATTTTTATCTACAAATTTCATATACAAAGTTTATTGATTTGAGGTATAAAGAATAAAATAGGTCTCGAAATGGGCTTATTGATGAATAAACAAATGGGATTTTATTGAATTTTTGGCCCTTATCTCCCCTACTTTATTCCTTATCGACCAAGTCATCAAGATACCTAGGTCTCGGTGTATAGGGTCATAAAATATCTTTGACATTTTAATTTTTTTATATATTTTATTATTTTGGCATTAAAAACTATATTTTATATACAATAAATGGAATAAATAATGAATGTTAATTTGTACAAAATAATGCTATTTACATGCATTTAGCTAGGAATTTTAAGGCCAAAATGATAGAATAAAGGTGATGAAATGGAGATTCATAAGTCGAAAAGGAATAAAGTAGAGGGAGATAAGGGTCAAAAATACAATAAAACCCTGAATTTTTATTCTTTAATAATTCATTTTTGAGATCTATTTTATTTTCTATTATTTATACCTCAAATAGAGAAAAGTTGTACATTGAAGCTGTAGACAAAAATATATAAAAATACAAAATTGATTTCACACAAGAATAATATACAATGTACTTTTTATACTCAAAATAAAAAGCCAAAACCCAACCTCCCAGGCCCATATCTTCTCCATATGAACACAAAATGCACTAAAATCACCTTTAATTGTATACAACTTTTATTAATCTATTTATTGAAGGTTGTTTCACTTAATTTAGAGTTAAGATGCAAAAGTTATGTTTTGGACCTCTATTGTACTATATACCTAAATAAAATATTTATTTTATTTATTCATTATAATTTTTATAATTTTATATTCTTATAATTTTAAAATATTATTTATAATATATGTACATATTTAAAATGTAATAAAACCATAAATAAAACAATAAAATAAAATAGTATACAAAACACATAGATGAATATATAATACTTATACCTATAAGATATATACCTCTATTTATTTGAGTGTACAAAATACATCAGAAAAATATAATAAAAATATAATTATGTGTATTTAAATAAGTTATAAATATATAAATTAAGTGTATGAAATAATAAATTATAAAATAAAAATAAAATACCCATAATGTAGGTAAAAATACCTATAAATGGATATCCAAAAAGTAACTTGTAATAAATTAAATGGTAAAAATAAATAAAAACACAATAAAATACTATATAAATTAATTAAGGGATATTTACCCAGCGAACCCTGAAATCTTTCAAAATTACCTCTACGACCTTTGAAACATTGATATTCCTCCGTAGACCCTGTAATCTTGCTCCGTCTTAGCACATGAACCCTCCGTCAGCGCACCGTCTCATTCCTAACCTAACCAGAGTTGTCTGAGTAACCCTTGTACGGTAAAATTGTCCAAAGCATGCCACGTGTCCTCGGTGGTGTTTATGGCGGGAATCTCGGATATAGAGGCATCCGAGTTCGTCCCCTCCCATTCCACCTCGCCTCCAACGACCTATCCCCTTCTCCTGCTCCACTCCGTCGACCTCTCCTCTTTTGTTGCCCTCCATCTCCGTCATCCTTTCCCTTTGGACTCAATCGCAGCGGTGGTTTCGGCGACCGCATCAAGGTCAAGCGGGGTTAGGGTTTCATCGGATGATCGATTGAAGGCTAAACGGGTTAGGGCTTCTAACTGATGGCTTCTTTTTTCTTGATTTCGAACATGCAGGTGTTATGGGGTGGTTCGGTGGACATGAAGGCATCCTGACGGTGTGCGTTAGGCATGGTGGGTACTTCAAATGGACACGAGGGATGAAGGGTGAAAAGTACTTGCCTGGGACCGAAGAGAGGATCGGGATCGATCCGGACACAACCTCCTGGTTCGATCTCATGGAAGCAATCTCTGAGGTGGTACCTTGGGAGCCAAGGTGTACCATCAGTTTGAAGTACAAGATCCCCCACATAAGAGGGAGTAAGTTTGCAGAGATTAGGAATGAAAGAGAGATGATGGAAATGTTTAATTCGCACAATGATGGAACTGAGATTGAGCTGGTGGTGGAAATGACAGACGTGGAGGCTCTGAGTAGCATCTAAGCGGAGGAGTCTACTAGAAAGAAGAACGCAGGTCCGGTGGCCATTCCCGTATCGACTGCGGAGGACGCCAGAGCAACCGTGGATCCCATACCACCTACGGAGAACTCCCGCGGCACCACGGAGGCACATCCCCACGATGTCGAACATGGTGGCGCCGGAGCCTCTAAGATGGCCTTCTCGTTTACATATGAGATGTTAGACTGGAACATGGGCGAGGAGGGTGCAGGTGACAAGGTTTGGCATTGGCTTCATTCAGAAGGAGGCAACTCTCATGTTGGGATCGCGAAGAGGAATGTGGGTGATGGTGGAAAGCTCCAACCATGGCTGCTGGAAATGAATCTCAACATGGAACCCCGCTGCGGGCATCCATGGAGGATCTTGGCGTTACAAATTGTTCTCAGCAATCTTCTACATTGGGAGCTCGAAGGTATTTTAGGATCTTTACACATGAGTCTTCTACTTTGGGTATTCACTTCTTCATGATTCCTTGTGCATTGCAGTGGAGTGGCTGTTAGGGCAAGAGCCTTCAAGAGGACAGCAAACGTTGCTAGGGAGGCCGGTCCAAGCACCGCAAAGAGGGGTCGACCAAAGAAGGCGGCTCGAATGGGAGTGGATGAGGCCCCCATTACCAAATGATGTAAAACTTCCCTAAACTTTTGAATTATCCTACTACAAGATGCTACGAGTTTCTAGGTGGTTAAAGTGTCCAATATACATGTTTCAGATGATCAAGAACACTGTCTATCCACAACGCTATGAGGATCCAGCAAGTAAATTTTGAAGGTCTGCTTCCATACAATTTTGAATTTGTCAATTACATTGCTGTGACTATAGATATCACGGATGTTAATTGGATTATTTGTTTCCGTGTAGGCCTAAGGCTTTTTTTTGGAAGGGAAAAACATTTTTTTGGGAAGATTTCTAAAGCTTGAAGTTCTGGACATACAGAATATAATTTTCTTCTTCACTTGGAATGTTTATTTACTTTGATCTACTTGCTATGTATTTTGTGTGGTTTTTGTTTTTAAATTGTAATATAAATAGTAGCTAACACTTGATTGCAGTTTGAAGAACAAGGACATATTATGTTGATGTCATAATCTTCGATGAATGCATGTGACTAGAGAGATCTATTTTGTTTGGATTGCATTTCCGAATATTCTTGATAATTTGCAGGTCAAAGCAATATAATGGGAGCCTACATTCAGTTCTTCTCAATACATACTACATGACTTTACTTGCGAGGAACACAAGAGCACAAATTGACAGGATCTTGACATGAAAGCATAGCTTCTTCATTTGGACCCTTGTATTTGCAAGTTCAGATTTTATCATCTTCAATTCCTCGCCCAGCTTTCCTAACTCTTGCAATAATCGTAACTCCATTTTCTTGTCTTTTTGTGAGGCCTGATAATTGGGTGTGTTGTCGTCGACCCAGCCAAAAAATTCACAGCTTCGATCCGGACATGTATAGAATTTCTTCCCCTTACTCCATGGTCTTGCTGATGTCTTCACCGCAGCAAGGCTTCGACATTGACATCTGACTCGATCATTGCCGGAGACGCTAGAGTTCGAGAGCTGATCCATCTCGTACTCTACAAAACATGTCAAATGTGCATTACTCCCAGCAATTATTCGTAATATAAACAGGTCTTCGTAATATAATCATTCATATAATCTATGAAACACTCAAAAACAGCAATTATTTTCTCCAGGTCAAATGTGCATTACCTCTTGGGCGTGCGTGCAGCAAGAAATTTTCTTTGGATATCTCTCCAGGTCCGAGCAGCTTGGAGCCAATGTCACAATGTCAGCCCTTAAAATAAGTGGTTCATGCTGGGTAAATAGCCGTTGGAAATGGAGGGGTATGTTTGGACATCCACCTCCAACGGTCCACAGAATGGGGGTAAAATAGGGCTTTCATCCGAGACTTAACGTCCGTCAATGGAAAAATTGACGCCCCTAAACCACAGGGTCTACGCAGTAATGGTTAGCAAGATTACAGGGTCCACGGAGGAATATCAATGTTTCAAAGGTCGTAGAGGTAATTTTGAAAGATTTCAGGGTTCGTTGGGTAAATATCTCATTAAGTAATATTTTTCATTTTTGATCAAAAATTAATAAAATCATTTAATATTTTTTTAGAATTATTCTTGAATTTTTAACCTAATCTATATGCAAATGCAATGACGAAATCGTCCTAAGAACAGGAAGTGCTATTAGCGTGAAGAACTAAATGTCAAACCCTAGAATAATCACCCAAAAGTCCGATCCTAGAGGCAGCCTCGGTGCCCAACACAACGGGTCCCACAAGCGATATATGGTGCCTCTCCCGATGCTCGATGATCACTCTAAGTATTAACAAGTAATTTTGAGCTGAGTCCAATCGAAATATAATATATAGGAACATGAATTGCTTTAGGGATGTGGACCTAGCTACCGAGCAAGCACACCTAGATCTAAGGGCTCAATCACAGAAAACAAATAAAACAAATGTGGTAAACTCAAAACATGAGAAATAAATAAAATAAAGGCGATGAAAATCATGAAAAACCTGATGAGCCCCCAAGTTGAACAAACACTTGGGAATTGAGCCTGAATGTCCAAGAGTCCAAGAACCTATATTATTACAAATTAATTAACACATAAACAAATGCACTCTCTCACCAAAAATAAAAATGAAAGTCTTATGCTAAACTCCTCTCTCTCTCTCTTTTTCTTGCTCTCTCCTCTTGGTCCACAAGCAGAATGACCAAATCTCCTCGACTCAGGTGCCTCAACCACCTAGGTGGTCGTCTTCATCTTGAAGTCTCTCACAAGAAAAATATAAGAGACAAATATTAACACAATAAATATTTCTATCAAATGAGAGGGAAAATAAATAAAGATAAATATTAAAGGGAAAATGACCCAAAATTCTACCCCACACATGCTCTCTGGCAATGACACCATTTGATGACACAGGTTTTTGTGAGGGGACAAAATAATATCCTCATCGAGAGCGAAGATAAAATGTTGCTGAGGCGACCGCTCACAAGAACACGTAGTCAATCAACAATTAACCCACACAAGAAATAAAGCAAACAAGAAAGGGATAAAAATTTATTATTTCCAATCGTGAAATGTATAGTAGACAAGTACAATATGGGTCGAACTCAGGGAACAACAGAGAATAGACAATCAAAATTGGCGAAAAAGAAGACAATGAATTATTTTGGGTTTTTTCGGGTATTTCTGATTTTTTTTGGGTTTTTAATTATTTTTTTGAATTTTTATTTTTATATTTCTTACATTTTTAATTTTATAATTTTTATTTCCTTTTTATTTTTCTTATTTTTAGTATCTTTTCTTTTGAATATATAATAAAGGTTTAAATTTAACTATATATATGATATGGTAATATATTTATAAATACGACTACGAATAAAAAAATACTGAATAAAATATTTCTATATATTTTTTTATCTTTTTCTAATATTTTTGTGATTTTGGAGATTTTTTTGCTAATTTTTGTTATTTTTAAAATTAGAAAAAGTTAAAAACAATGAATCTTTAAATAGGTCGAATTGATTTGAGGAAAAAAAATAACAAAAAGGATCCAAATTTCTCCAAATAAATTTAATAAGTAATATATAAGGTAGAGAAAATTCAAAGATAGAAATAAATATTTTTGGATTTTTAAAAGTTTTTTTATAATTTTTATAAGGATTTTGGAGCTTTTTAATTTATATAGATGTATTTTTTCTATTTTTAGGGATTTTTGATCTGGAGGTACAAAATACAATAATAAAAAATACTATTTTTTTGGAATTTTTAAACCAGGTTTTATATTTTTTGGATTTTTTAAAGCAAATAGGGACAAATAGCTCAATTTTGGATTTTTAATAAATTGAAAATAACCCTAAATACCTACCATATATATATGTTAGGTATTTATGGTGATTGTCTAAGTATTTTTAGAGGCTTGGAGCTATTTTTAACAAAAAAATCCACAAAAAGAAAATACATACTAGCAAGGATATTTATGAAAATCTTTGAAGTTTCTAGACGAGGATCGAACACCTTAGAGAAAGTTAAGGCCAAAAATGCAACTTTTCCTAATAATATCCAATAAACAATATGTGGGGGTATTTTTGTAATTTAATACAAGTTCAAGGAGCCAAATGCAATTATTCCAGAAAATATTACATTATTAACTAAAAAATATGGATTAAAACGAAATATAAAAAACCCAGGGCCTTTGATGCAAAAAAACCCCAGTCCCCTCACGTGCACGGGCACGTGAGGTGACTTGGCTTGGACCTAGATGCAAATAATGAAAGTACATATGTTGAAATGCAAATTTCACAAAATATTTTTACTATAGACAAATGTTTGTGTACTAAGAAAATAATACAAAAAGAAAGAGGTAAAATATGCAAAATACCCTCATGTGCGCGATCCAAAGGCGTTAATGCTTCACTTAACCATATGGCGTGGTCTGGACGGCTGATGTCGCTTCAGCTGCAACGGCTAAGATTAGATCCCAGGGAGGAGATCTGACGGTGGAGGCTCGCTTGATCGAACGGTCGTTGTTATATCTGGCATGGGCACTTGGTCAGACAACTGCGAGGCTGGGTGGAAGAACGGGGACGAACTGAGTCTTCCCCGAGATTTGATTGACTGACCCTCGTTACTTCGACAGTTTCAGGCACTGCAAAATGGTCGGGGAGATGCCTAGAAGCATCCCAGACTGGTTGAATGGCTCAAATGGCTCCAAGAATTGTCGAAGTGGTTCTTAAAGATCGGTAAAGAAGAGGGGATCCAAGTGCCTTGCTCGGAGATCAAAATCGACCTGCGAGGGTGCTTTCGCCCTCCAAGACTTGCAGGAAAGTTACGTGCACCAAAACAATGGTTTAGGGAGATGTGTCGGGTCGGGATGAGCGTAGGTGAACGCAGGCGGAGCTCTCCAACGATACAACAGAGTAGGAGAGCGGGTTGCATGATCTGAGCGAGACCAGGAAGGGTGAACGTGCGTGGGGAGAAGAGAAGAGATAGGGCAATGTGTGGGAGGTGAAAGCGGAGACAGAGGTCGGTCGAAATGATCAGAAAGAGGATGCGAAGTTGGAGCTCCAGTGAGATGTATTTTTGGATTTTTAAGCTAAACTAGGTAGAATCGAAGGAAAGTAAAGGATGCACTATGCTACTGCTACGCTAAGGAACGAAAAGAACACAAAGAGAAGGAGCTTTACCTAACCTGGATCGAGTGGAGAGAACTCGCAGCGGAAAAGGTGATCGAAGCTCGGATCGACCTCAATTTTACACCAAATGCCTCGCTAAATCTTCCTCAAGGTTCCTTCTATCACCAGGAGACTCGAGGTGCTCTAAGATTAGGTTTTGAATGGCAGAAGAGGGATCAAAAAGTGAAGGAAGGTGGAAGAGATGCATTATACAAGGGGGCCCTTTGACTGAAGATACTGCCTGAGATATATCCATCGATCCGAGGTAATGCTCGGGCGTGGAAGTGCAAGGATCGAGAGTCAAAAGATCAGAAGGTATCGAGCAAAATGGGAGTAAGGGTCGGGCTCCAAAAAAGTAAGAAACGAGGTCAAAACTTCTGACAGTCGCCAGACCTACAAGGTCCAGGGAGTTGACCTGAGTCAAACAAGACCTGGCTCCCATTGGTACACATAGGGCCATTAGACGACAAAACAGTAGATAAAAGGTTTATTAATTCAAAATAAAATAATAAATGATTTTTTATTAAATTTTGGTTAAAACATGAAAATATTTATTAACTTATGTAGTATTTTAATCTAATTTTTATTTATTTTTACAACTTAATTTATTATAGGTTACTTTTTAAGGGTTCATTTATATGTATATTTACCTATAATATGTGTATTTTATTTTTATATTGTATTTGATATTTTATTATTTTATATACATAATTTATATATTTATAACTTATTTTAATATACTCAAATATATTTTTATTGTGTTTTTTGAGTTCATTTGTACACTTAAATAAATACATGTATTAATTATATAGGTATATGTATATTATGTTTATCTATGTATTTTAGTATGTTATTTTATTTTATTATTTTCTTCATAGTTTTATTGTATTCTAAGTATGAATGCATACTGCAGGTAATATTTACAAAATTATAAAAGTATAAAATAGTGAAAATATAAAGAATAAATAAAATGAATATTTTACTCAGGTATATAATACAAATAGGGGTTTAAAACCTAACTTTTGCATAGTAACTCCAAATTGAAACCACTTTCATTAAATAAGTTATTAAAAGGTATATATAGTTAAAGATGAATTTGATACATTTGAGTTCATATGGACAAGATATGGGTCTGGGAATTTTGGATTTTTATTCTGAATGTAGAATGCACAATTTGTATTATTTTGTATAAAGTAAATTTTAAATTTTTGTATATTTTTTATCAACAACTTCCATGTACAAAGTTTACTGATTTGATGTATAAATAATAAAGAATAAAATAAGTTCCAAAGTATGTTATTGGGTATTTATGAATTATGGTTTCTTTTATTGGCCCTTATCCCCCCTTCTTTATTCCTTGTCGACCAAGTCATCATGATGCCTAGGTGTCATGGTTTAGGGTCATAAAATACCTTTGACATTTTATTTCTTTTATTTCTTTTATTTATTCTTTTATTTTGGCTTTAAACACGGTATTTTATACCATATTTATATAATAACTAGTAGATGTTAATTTATGCAAAATAATGCTATTTACATGCATTTAACTAGGGTTTTAAAGGCCAAAATGAAAGAATAAAGGTGGTGAAATGGATATTCATCAGTGAGTGAGAGAATTTGAGCATCATACAAATGGTTATGGGGGTTTGCATATTTGATATACATCTCCGTGGGCAGCAGACAACCTTCTCATTGTGTCCTTGATTTCATGCGGTGGTGATTGCATTCTAAAGCGGCATGAGGGTAGAGGAGTATATTCCACCAAGGGAGGGGTATGCATGCACCTTTTGAGGCATGGGTCAAAACTTAGACTCCACGAACCCAACAATTGTTTTGGTTGGGGAACATGTTGCTTGTCACACGAGGAGTCACCTTGCAGTATTCAACCTTAGTACTTGTGTGCCTTTATCCTAGTGTTTTCGAGTGCGAGCCAAGTAGTTGTGACAAGTGGTCTCTATTTCGTTTTTTCACTTAGAGTTAACACTCGTGTACTAGCTGGTGCAAGCAACATTAGTTAGTATTCTGGGTGGGAGCACTAAGAGGGGAGTCCACGGAAATGTGGGTATTGTAGTGGGAGAATGAAACATGCTCTCCTATGCATAAGGAGGAACAAGGGATAGTCGATGGTTCTTCGAATATGGTTTGGATGATCTTAGTGATCAGACGGCTAACTCGTGTCCTACACCATCATTGACTCTTACATGTGGGAAGTAGACTTGGGCAGTTCATGAGGATTCATGAGTTGGGAATTGGTTAATGATTGAGAATATGATGAATCAAGTTGAATACTTAGGGTTAATCATGGAGATTCAAGTTGGCACAAGATGCTAGTATATGTGTTGGGAACTTAGTTAGGATGCATTGTACCTCATTGTATGCCTACTGAGGCACCCCAACCATAGGTTACTTCGTGCCTTAGAGTTATTGTGTGAGGTTCCATGTGGACGAAGGCCACAGACTATCCACGATGCTTGAGCGATCAAGGTTAAATGACAATGATCAGAGTATTGTTTTCTTTGTCAAGATGGATTACCCTATTATTTTCCTTATGCAAACTTTCTTTGATACCTTGCTTTGTTGCAGTTTTAGCACCGTACTAGATAATGTTTCTCATAACACACCTGTTACGTTGGATCTGCATGTGGATTGAGGAGGCCACATTAATGAGTAGCTAGTGTGTTGGTGCGAGACTACTTTTTGTGGTATTATACTTGTTGTAGCTTTTACTGCTTTGCTTTTACTTATAGTTTCTTCTAAGATACATGGCATGTAATATGTGTGTATTGGCATTTTAATATGCATATATGTACATTTTGTAGACATGGACTATCGTAATGGATACTATGTGGAAATGAAGTGAAAAATGAAATTTAAAGTCCAGCTCTTTTATTTTACGATATATTTTTCTTCTGCTTGTTATGAGATCATGAATGTATTCGAATGTGGAAAGTATGTATATAGAATTAGTTTAATGATTATCTTGATCCTAGGGGGACAAACATCACAGAGATGAATCAACACCACGCCTTGGCCCAAGCCTCGGCTACGGGAAAATTATGCATCCATTCTTTAGCTGCCGGGTAATTTCAAGAAGTGCTTCATGCACATTTTGCTTAGTTAAATTTCATTTTATTTTGCAAATAGTTCATTAGGTTTAAGCGCTCATTTGGACTCTAATTTTTCATTGAATTTGTAAAATAAAAAATTGCATTTTATGGACAAGCTAGTTTTATATGCATTAAGAATGAGTTGTATTTTTATGATTCTCGGTTGATTTATAAATATTGAAACTGTGAAAATCTATAAATTTTATCCACTTTGTGCCTTGTAATTCATATAAAATCAATACTACGAAAAAAGACTCATATATGTATTTATTTGTGCTCTACATGGTGTCCAAAATTCATGAAAAATAATGCTTATGGTCTCTTAAAATAATCGTGGTGTGCTTTTAATAAGTGATTTTTAATTAAGTTCACACATGATGTTTGCCTAAATTCAAAGTCTCATTGATGCATCAATAATTTGTGGATTAACTAAAATTAATTTTCTATAAAATGTAAAAATTCCAAAAAAAACATGTGCATTTCATCATATTTCATCCCTTATCTAAGTTCACTATTTATGCATTTGTTTAAATAAAAAAATTGCATAAAAACCCACATGAACTTGTATTTTTCATGCATACATATTAACTCATAAATAACAGAATAATATGTTTTGCGCTCCCCCATTAAATGTCGTTTACATGAATTTAATAGTTGGCTAATTTGGAGTTAATTTAGATTAAAATTGAATTGACTAAATTTGCTAAATTTCCTTCTAGAACTACATTCGTAAATTGCAAGTTTGCCTTGTTATTTATTTTTAATCACCCACATAACTACATATCATATTTTGTATTTCTATTTGCATTTTCATTTCTTCTCAAAAAAAATATAAAACATCCCTCGTTGATAATGACTCACTTTGTTATCTAAAATTGATCCTTGAGTATATATTTTGCCTCCTAGTATCTGAATGGAGACGATCATGTCTCATGCATCACAGAAGCATGGAGATCCAATCGTATTCGATCTAGGCATATTAGTCGATGGTACATCCATTTTTTTAAAAAAAAATCGATGAAACCACGTCTTTAGAACACTTGCCAATCGATTTCATCAAGACCACACGAGTATAAATGTTACCTGTTGAAGTGTGATTGCGATCTACGTGTCTCTAAATGAAGAGACCTCCTTTCTCAAGTTCGATCTGACGAAGAAAACACTTGCAGGCACGTGGATGAGATGCATGCTTCCTGCAATCCAAAGAGACGATCTGAGTCGAGGAGCTCCTGATTTCATCACATGAAATCCTTCTCCTTTTGTAAGAGCACGAGGCACTGAGAGAAGACTAGCCGTCGTGAGAGATCGATTCGACACCACGATGACATCACAGTGATGATCATGGTCTCCACAAATCCTAGGCATGGAGATGACCATAGGGTAAGACAAAAGAGGACATACATGTATATGTAAGAGAGAGTGCGAGAGATGTTGTTGTTGCAACAATTGCATTCCATTTTACCAAAGAAGGCTAGGGTTTCCTCCTCTTTTATAATTAATTAGATGGCTAGTATGCACTCCTTACACTCCTAAAAGAAATCAATTGTTGAGATTAATTTGTAGTCTCCAAGATTACGTGTAATCTCCATGGTTGGAAGTTGAGTGACAATCTCCAACCATTGCAATCAATTAGCAACAAGCATAATGAGAAAAGGAGTAGCCTCCTTCTCATTATAGAGTGGATGACCACCATGACTGTGCACTCCATATTAGGAGGAGTATACTGCTCCTAATATGTGATGCAATCTTTATCTTGAACCAAACTAATACTTGTTGTGTTCTAATTGATTTATTACTGAATTAATCCAAATTATTATAACAATTACAATTAGACCAGTAACACTTATGAATCATATTTATCCATCTAAAACTAAACGTAATAACATTTACATTTAATGGCATAATGTGAATCTGGTTCACATTAATATTTAAATTGTGAATCATATTCATAATTAATTCTCTCTATGATATTGTAGATCATATCCACATTATCAACAATTATTGCGAAAAGTATTATCAATATTAATCTCATCTATGATAATTAAATATAATTTAATTGCCTAAGATGTCTCTCTACACGTGTCTAATTAATGGGAATCACATCCACATTATTCATGGTAATTAAATCTAATTTAATCAATATTATTTCTCTTTATTTTCCAATGCACATATATTGTCTCTAATAGAACGATTCCTGAACTCTTCTAAGAATAGTGTTCCTTCTCCGCAGATACTTGGAGATAAGGAAGTAGTGCATATATATGCCACATGTATAGTGACTTGGATAGTGACACCTAATATCATATCCATATTTAGAACACCTCTCAGAGATGTCTGATCATGTCAGATAAAGTATCCAATCTTCTCATTACATTCGAATTTCATTTAAATCAATGCCCAACATTTGGATCATGATCAGATAACTATTCTATTGAATGGAGTCACTAAAATCCAAAACCGTTTCATCACTCCCTCAAAATGGAAGTGTCATGGTATACAATCGATTTAAGATCATATCACCCTCGAGTATTCCTACTACCCGTACATCTTGCATAGTGGAAGAGCTTGATTAAACTCGAACTTCTGATCACATTTGAAATGTATCATTTAGGGTTTCGTCGTTAAGTTTCTTAATCGATCATTGGAAGTTGGTATAGATCATATGCTTTTCAAAAGCATATTTCATACCTTCAAATCATGTCTTATTTCTAAAACAAGACAACCAACATTGGAATTTGATTTATCCCAATATATCATAAGTGAGTTCATGTCTTCCTGTTTAGTAGTGAATATGTATGATCCCTTTGAGAGATCGCATTACTCATATGCCCTTATATGCACACCAACTTGTCGGTGTATATACCTTGATTAGGTTATCAACCTAATGGTTTGTTTAATGTAAATATTTAGGCATATAGTAACATATATCTCCGGTTAGAGGATGCGTGCTTATATCATGATAGCTTATGGCACATGACCTTGGTTATTTTGATCTCGCTAAGTCAACTCTTTAACCTAACTTATCCAACATCTCCAAATCTCTATTCCTATCTAGAGGATTTGCATCAAGAGGCCGGTCACATGCACTACAAAAAAATGCATTTGGCGTGCACAGTCTGGTGTCCCCTAGGTGAGCACATGTGCTCAGTCGGGTCTGGACGAGCACTGGAATATCACATGTGCTCGCCCACGTGGCTCGCCGGTTTGAATCCTGTGGAGCGGTCGAGTGGCACGCGTTTGGTAATTTGGGTGAGCACTTCTATTGCACATGTGCTCGTCCGTATGTGCTCGCCCACTTGAATTTTTATATGCAGATAATGCGAGCGCCTCGAAATTTTGGGGCGAGCACCTGCAGACGGATGGGCGAGCACTTAAGTGTGCTCGTCCAGGTCCGTAAACAGAACGGCGGGTGCCCTTTCTTCCTCATTCTCACGCGCAACTCTCCCCCAAATTTCCCCTCCGGCGACCCGTCGACCTTCTTCTCCGCCACCGGCGCCCACCCTTTGCGTGTTTCGAGCAGATAAACATCTACCCTTCAGTATAATACTTCCTCCTCTCTCTCATTTTTAAAATTTTATTAAATATTTGTCTTGTTTTGGTAGTTTTAGGTTTCAAATTTTTGATTTCTTGTTGGATATAATGTATACACCATACTAATTTGAATGTTTTTACATGTTTAGGATAAGAGTGGATCATTATATTCTTGTTATATTTGATTGTGGTTGTCTCATTTATATGTATAATTTTATACGTTGTAGTTGTTCGATAAAATGACTCAATCAACATTAGGTCTAGACTTTGTAAGATATAAAGGATAGAATGTCTATTACAACATTTACACTTGTTAGTATAGTTAATTTTTTTATAATGACTAAAATTACGATATAGGAATATCATGCCATGATATTGTATATTTGTGTTTAAATAATTAACATTAGGTATAACTTATGAATAACGTTAGGTATAACTTGTGAATAACATTAGTTAGTCAATTTCATATAGTGTGGATATGAGATATGGTAAATATCCTTAATATTAGGTAGACAATTTCATATAGTGTGGATATGAGATATGATATACACAACCATTTCTTCTGTGATAATTTATTATCACATTAAATTCTAGTTAATGTGACCAAGTATATCACATTAACTTATAATTAGGTTGATGATAAGGTTAAAACACTAACCACTAATTAGAACATTAAATCGCACAAAATCATTCACACACAGTGCGTCCCTCCACACCGAGTGGTATGTGGCCATGCACACCGAGAGGCGTGTGCAACACATTAGTGGATTTGATCACCTCCAACTATGTTATATTTTTTTCACAACACTATTGGACTCACTTTGGGATGGCTTATCCCAGACCAATTGTCGTGGATTTTGATGTTTGCAGGTGTAAAATTCAGTTTTTTGTAGGTACCCATCAAATACTATTGAGCCAAACACTTTATTAGGCACTAATTTAGGATCATACTTATCCCTATCTCCATCGTTAACCAACCAAATTTATGTAAATGCCCGACTAACATAAATGATTAAATATTTTAAGATTATTTTATAGTCTTATTTGTAGCACGTACAAATGTATGACGTAAAGTGATCTTAAAGTATTACATTTATGTTATCTTTCCTTAGTTTGGAGATCCCGGACTAAGGGGGTCCGTAAGGATTCAAATTTAATAAAAGGTGATCGTTGTCACAAGCTGTTTGTTTTTGATAGAAATTCGGTTCCATAACCTCTTCCTCTTCGGTATGCCAAATCAATCATAATTACTATCGAAATAATCACCAATATGATTATTTTGAAGCGATTGATTTTTAAGGTATATAGAAGAGGTGCAGGGTTATGCTGTCGAAATTTTCTCAGAAACAAACAGCTTGTGACAACGAGCATCTTTTAGTAAGTTTGAATCCTTACGGACGGGCTTAAGTGGTAACAAAATTAAAACACTTCTGTTCCCATCTTTGAAGTCAACAATGGGTTAGGTTTAGGTATTCTTCACACGTTCTCCTATATTAACTCAAAGTTTAATCTTCCCATCTCATTTGACAGTATGAATTGTTTCATTCATGTTGATCAATATGACTAATAGAGAGTAGATGTACAAGCGTGTAGTAGATGGACGTGTTACAGATACCTTTCAAAGAGGTGTTCAAGAATTTATAAAATTTGCTTACACACAAGGTTCCCGTGTTGTGGATTCAGACGGAACTATCTTGTGTCCGTGTCAAAAATATTATTTAATGAGGAAGAGATCCAAGGATGAAACACAGTTACATCTTTATAAAATGGGTTTCATGGAAGGATATCAGATTTGGTGGAGGAATGGTGAGAATTACGAGGACAAGATGAATGAGTCAAAAAAAGTGGACAATATTGATCCATTTGTAGATATGGTTATAGACGTTGCGGATCCAGATTTAACACTGATTTTTAGATGATGAGGAATCATATGGAGAGTCTGCAGAATTCTACGAGTTGTTGAAAAAAGCAGAAGAGCTATTGTGGTTGGGTTGCAAGACATATTCAAAACTCTCTGCAGTTTCGGATCTTCTATCGATGAAGATGGAGTACAATATGACTGATCGTAATTTTGATGCAATGCTTAAGATTATCAAGAAAATGTTGCCAGAAGATGCAGAATTACCTGATAATTATTACAAAATGAAAAAGATGATGCGGAAGATGGGTTTAGCGGAAGTTAAAATAGACTCTTGTATAAATCACCATATTTTATATTACGGTGAACACCGGCATTTACAACAGTCTCCTGAATGTGATGAGCAAAGATATCAGGAAGCCAGTAAGAGTGGTACAAAAATCTCAAGAAATATTTTACGTTATTTTCCGTTGATGTCGAGATTGAAACGGCTATATTATTGCAAAGAAACGGCGAAGTATATGACATGGCATGCGGAACATAATATCGATGAGTACATGGAGCATCCATCTGAGTCTAATTGTTGGAAAGTATTGATGTCAACTTTTCTAACGTTTTTTGAAGAAAAGAAGAATTGTGTTATAGGTTTATATACAGACAAGTTTAATCCTCATGAAAGAAGTAAAGATTACTCTTGCTGGCCAGTAATGACAACACCATACAATATACCTCCATGGTTATGTAATAAGGGACAATTTATATTTCTATCGTTGTTGGTGACAGGAACTACACATCCGGGAAAATACATCGACGCTTATTTACGCCCTCTCATGGATGAATTGAAAATATTATAGGTCGATGGAGTTGATACATATGATGCAAATAAAAGTCAAATATATAACATGAATGTAGCTCTACTTTGAACGATAAATGACTTCCCGGCATATGGAATATTATCTGGATGGAGTACGCATGGACGTAAAAGTTGTTCATATTGTATGGAAGGTACTAAATCATTCCAGCTTCAGCACAGTAAGAAACCATGTTTTTTTGATTGTCACATACGTTTTCCTCCAAACAATCATCCATATCGAAGACAGAAGCAGTCATTTAAAAAGAATACAATTGATCTTACAGATCTGTCACCATCTAAGGCAGGTGATTCGATATTATCAAGCTTGGAAGAATTGGAGAAATCAACCTTAGAGAATGGGGATAAAACAAAAAATCTTCTTGGTTTTGGTGACAGTCATAATTAGATTAAGAAGAGTATATTTTGGGAATTATCATATTAGAGCAAGTTACTGATACGACACAACTTAGATGTTATGCATATAGAGAAATCTACCTCAGCCATCTATCTCAACCGCTCCTGCTTCATTCCTAGTCCCGGTCCCGATACCTGCACAAACATCGATGTGTTCTGATTCTCCTTCTTCTGGACGTCCGAGCACCTCCGTACCTTTACCTACTGGAGCTGGACAGACTTCGGCGTCCTATCCTTTGTTGGAGGTTACGACGGATGGGAGGTACGATTTTAATAAATTTTGTCATTTTAATTTTACCAAACAAATAAATTGTATAATGTTTACAAATTTTACCAAATGCAAGGATTTTTTTTATTATCAACAGGGTAGCAAAGGAGATAACGACCATAATCAAGACACACTTGACTAGCATGCAATTTAGATGGTGTCGCATCCCTGCTATCGAACATGAGAGACTGTTTGAGATGTTTCTAGTAAGAATAATTTCTAAGAAATGATATAGAAATTTTTTGTCACGTTTTCTTCTGATATTTTGCAGTAATTTTTAGAGTAGGTATCCCTAGTTCTGGGTGTGGGGAAGGAGGCTTATCGTCGAGCCTTTATTCGTTTGGTGGAGAAGAAAATGAGCGATACATTTTTCAAGGCAAGGAAAGACTCGCATGCAAAGATAGGATGCGAGGAGATGAATTTTGAGGAGATGAAGAGGTTCCTGCCAGCATGGTGTACGGAGGATAGGTATTGTATTTCTTAAATAATTTATGATGTAATTTTTAAAGTAATCAATATTCATAACATATTCCTTGCAGATGGGCAGGATTCTGTGATGCATTCGTTGCAGATGCGGTGTTTGGAAGGAGATCCAAGACGGGAAGGACAAACCGCCAAAAACAAAGGATTAAATCGACAAGTGGATCTAAAAGCCACAATCAGATTAGAGCCGAGATGGTACTATAATATAAAAATTAAATTTTCAAATCTACTTTAATATAATACCATATTGTTATTACATTTTAAAATTAATTTTCAGGTAGCTAGGTTGGAAAGAGAATCCTCATTCAGGAGTGGTGGTCTAGGTCTCACATGAGTGGGAAAGAAGGAGAGTCGCAATGGTCCACTCCTGAAGTAGGAGAATTGTTGGTTAGTCTTTTAATTTATTTGCAATTGAAAGATATATTATAACTTATTATTCTCTATTTCATTTTGCATTTCAGGATTGTTATTTGACACTATCTGCAGAAAAATAGGGTGGTGATCCAACTGGAGAGCAACCACCATTTGATAAAGCAATTTGGAAGCAGGTATAAATAAATATTAATTTACTATATTCATTTTTTTATATAAATGTATATTAAACAATGAAAATTTTATAAGGTGTTGGAGAAGAGGGACGTTGTGGCGAACATGAAGCATACGCTTGGTGGTCTTCCTCCATACTATGTGGAGGAACATCATCATTCCTATTCTGCGTACTTCCAGCCGTCATACACACAACCATAGTCGTTCCAACCATCATTGCTAATGGAGTCGCATATGGCGATGATGGTAGAGCAGTTGACGAAGCTCTGAGAAGATTTCACGGCGTACATGTAAGTATTCTACTTAGAATGTGTAATAATTTTATATTTCTATATCTTCAAAATGCAAATAACATGTATGTATCCTCCATATATAATATAGGTCACAAGAGCGTGCATCTCAATCTAAGGAGATTGAATCGGATGACGAAGAGGAGGAGAATGACCCTAAATAAGAGGCACATATGTATGCTAGGTTCAAAGAGAAGGAGAAGGAAAAAAAACAAAGCAGGGTTTAATATCAAAAATTTTTAGATCAAAGAAGAAGTGATTTTTGTTAATATTGGCTTGTTTTGTTGTTGAACTTTTAGTACATCTTTCAAATTATATGAACTTTGATAGTATAATTTGTTGTAATTTTACTTGTGGATCCCTTCGAACATATATTTGTAGTATTTAGCTCTTAAATATGAATGTTTAGTTTCTAAGTTCATGTATATTGTGTAAGTTCGACATGTCAAAGTTAGTTAATTTAATTGACGAACTGGTATACTATAAATACTCTTATCGACTCTATTAAGCACCTGCAGTGGTTCCTTGGCAGGCTATACAGGTTCGATAGGGCATCTAAACCCCGTCGAACCTGTATATTTTTTTCATGTACTCCAGTATGGGCGAGCACATATGCTCGCCATGGGCTTCGTATATGATCCCATATTTTGTAGGGGCAGCCATGTCGGCGAGCACATATGTGCACGCCTACAGGCGGGCGAGGACATAGCTTTCCCAAGTGCTCGCCCACCTGCCCGGGCGACTCTCGTATCAACGACCACGCATGGAACGAGCACATGTGCTCGCCCAGTATACGGGCGTGCAGTTGGCATGCACATTACGAACCATCATGTGCACACCAATCTCGTCTTTTTTGTAGTGATGTCAGTCTTTGGACTAAGGATTGCCATCTCCTTCTCAAGCCGGAGATCCTTTCTTGTATCCTCAATCTAACTCTTTAGATATCATCTTAGCACTAGCCTATATGATCCAACATTAAATCAACAATTATATAGTTATCAAGATGGCCACAATACATAACACTAATTGTACTAAGGGATCTATTACGCAAATTAGTTATTTTTTATTTCAGATCGAGGAGTGATTTGAAATAACTTTTATTGCATACATCGTGGGCTCACATGTCCAACGGTATTAGTCACAAGGCTTGCCCATGCTAAATAAATAATTGGACACTTAAAATCAATTACTTATTTTAAGTGTTTTTTTTATTTATCATTGATTCTCCAACTACAAAAAAATTAACTTAGGATGATTACTGATTTTTAACCGCCAATTCATCTGGAGCTCCCCCTTGAAATCTTTCAACATGTTGCAATAACTTTTCATTCATCATTCTAGATGTCGAACCACTCACCGTATGAGTCAGCCAACATACCATGACATGCACGCGGAAGCCCTCCTTCAACTTCCATGATCACTCTAAGTGACACTCCTCCCTTGAGTCCCAGCAAATATGCATGTGATATGAGTGACTTTGAGGTAATTAAGTCATGCTCGTCAAAGGAAAACCTTCCCTTCCATGAACTTAACCAAATCGAGAAACATGTCTAGAGGAGAACAAGATATAGAATTTCACTACGTGTACCGAGAGTTCACAACATTTACCTTCCTTTCTCTTTCAAATACTTCATGTTGAGGTGCTAGAAGTTTTATACTTCATATTTATAAGGGTGCCCAAGTTGCAGAAGCATGCCTTCTGATTAGGAAGATATTCACTTAATAATTCCTAGAGTGGGTTGTACTTGCATGTAACATTTAAAAACACCAGCGACGTCAATTATTGATAACAAATCTAGTTAGATGAAACCAACTAGAGAAACCACGAATAAACCTAGTTAGATATTATCCGGACTACCAATTGAATAAATATCAATCCAATTTAAGTTGTGGATAATTAATTTACAAAAGAAAAGAAAAGAAACTGATTGGATAAGAGTAAATGTAAGGTCGAATTTAATTTGATTATATTAGTTTTGTGGTGGAGACAATGACTTGTTAGTTTAAAAAGAAAGGTGAAGATAATAAATTGTGATTAATTGCTAAAAAGGAATTTTAAGATGACGGTGGAATTAATAAAACGTGCCAACATTTCCCATTAGGATTCAATTTTACCGCCACAGTTTTTGTATAAGAAGAGATGGAAATAACATTCTTAAAATTGAAAACTCATCACCCTCTCTCTACTTCCACAAAAATTGATCTTTCCACCATGGATTGAAGGAGAAAGCTTGAAGAAGAGTTGCCTAATGCATAGCAATTGATGGAAGGATGTTTTTCCAAAGTAAAGACTCAAACTCCACTTATTATTCTTCCAACTATCCATTTTGTTTTAGATTAAATTGTAAATAGGACTCTTTTGTTCCCATTTTTTGCGATAGATAAGATATACATGTCTCTGAATTAGATCATTACTTTGATTGTTTTTTAATATAAATACAATGATAATAGTATTTTGACGTAGTTTTGGTTAATCTTTTATTATACTAAGTTATATCTACATACGAGGATGTTATACACGATTTTGGAATAATCAGATTCGATTTAGATAGGTAAGAGCCTTTGAGAGTCAAATTCGATAAGTGCATGCTTAGAAAATGATTTTCAAGAGTTTTGACCCTTTGATCGAGGATTTTTCTTTTTTATTGTTAAAGTACATGACATAGTTCATGTATATCAAATTTTGCGATGATATGTATTCATTTTGACATTTGAAAATAAAATGAAGTTACAAACAAAGATCTGGAACTTGAGGAAACTGGAAATATAACAGGCTTACAAGAAGCAAACATTGCAATATTGAATGAAATGTTGCATCAAAGACTCTTGGTTCATTTGACAAGGGTTTTGGTATGTGGTGTCGGTGATGCCTCCATAAACACAAATGTGGGTGTGGGGGGGTTAAAGGGCCTATAGGCGGATTACAATATAATTGTGTAGTTGTGATAAATAACCCATGATTGAATATTGATGGTGGTTTTAATGAAGAGATTTTTGCATCCATATCTCTGAGTAATTTTGTAATTATGTACATAACCCTCGATAATTCATTATTACATACAGAACCCCGAATATCACTCAGTCTCACACCGATAACCCTATGTTAAGTTGGTCTATTAACTCAACCACTTATTTGAGTTAATCTAACCAAATCACATCTAAAGATTACCATTTACTTATTTTTTATTTTTTACTCAAGAGCAATCCCCCTTTCTTCCTTCTTTCTCTCCTCCCCTCTCCTCCTACCTCTCTCTTCCTCCTCTCCTTTGGCAGCATCAACAATATCACTTCGACGTCGCTCCTCGGCCCTGTCTCCGACTGTAGCTCTGCCGCCACCCACTCCGCTGCCTCGCCCTATGACGTTGCAACCACAATATATGTCTTCGAGCCCCTATATCACCTATAGGTACAACACTCCCTGTAATCGCTCCAGATTGAACCACATTTGTGAGGCTCCTAAAGGATCAACAATTGGAAGTTGGAGTTTCGATCGTCATCGAGCCTTCAAGCATACCCACCTTATTTTCCATCTTTATTCATGCTTATTCCCGAACCAAACACCTCCTTAGAGAATACGTTGGTGTTATAACTTTTTAGTGGAAATTGTGATTGAAGTAATGAGACAAAATAAAGTGAGGATTCCACTCAAATTTCAACTTTACTTTGAAAAAGGATGATTACTTTTCTTACACACCAACACAGATTGATTCATTCGAGTACTTTGTTTAAGGGGAGATATAATATTACAATATCACCTTCCTACATGACATGAATCTCAATACATGATGATTAGGCATTTATAAGTGTGGACGACAACCCCTAGATTCATGTGTTTTTGTTATTTTGATGACCAATAATGACATACAATTAGGTAAAAGTCGAATTATAGGTTCGTACTTAATTGATCCGCATCATTAAAATCTTGAATGCACATGGTTGATGGCTTATTGATAATTATTGATTTGTGATTCCTTAAGAAAGAAATGCATGTTCCTACTTATTATTTAGTGATGAATAAATATTAATGTGGTATGCAACTATTCAAATGTAGTGTGAGAAGTAGACACGCGAACTTAGATGCATTGGGGTACCGATGCACACAAGAATGTCAAAATAATCTCGGATTAGGTACTCGCTCAAGTTCGATTCCTAAAAATTTGAGGGATATTTACACCTATAATCCTGAATAATTCCATAATTACCCCAGGTACCCAAGATAATCACGAATTACATACAAGACCTTGAGTAATGCTTAACTCTTGCACCCAGAACCCTGTGTTAATTTCCATCCAATTTCCCGTCAACTATGACAGTATCCGTCAAGAATTTAATATTTTATACCCTTTAACTTTGAGTTATTTACAATAAGACCATTGTCCCCTTCCTCCCCTTCGTCCTCCAAGCATCTCCCCCACCCAGGTCGAGGCCTCCCGCCTCCCCCAGCAAGCCCCCTCCTCCATCGCCTGCAACCCATGTCAAGGCCTCCTGGGCTTGAACCGCCATGCCTCCCGGGATGGAGCTCCAGGGCAACCCCCTGCCCGCGCCTCCTCCGCTTGCAAGGTAGTGCCTCGACGCACCCCCTTGCAAATCTGTTCCCCCCCTCCCTACGCGCGACTTTGCCTGCGAATCCGCCCCCTCACCCCCCTGTGCCTCATGGGATGGAGCTCCAGGGCAACCCCCCCCCCCCGCACCTCCTCCGCCTGCAATCTTGGTTTTGCCCCGGTGCACCCCCTCCCCCCGTACGTGCCTCCGCCTGCGAATCCGCCTGCAAGTCCAGGCCCTGCTCCCCCTCGCCCCCAGGTCGGTCGCACCTCACCTCCCCTCCCCTTCCTGCGAACCCGCCTGCTGGTCTAGGTCGTGCGCCCCCCGCCCGCCGGCGCCTCCGCCTACCCCCGCACTCCGTTGAAGACCCCATCGACTGCAAGCTCCAGGATCGAACCCATGTCCTTCCTTTTTTATTACTCTCAACCGTTAGATCATAGATTGGGTTAGATTAACTCAACCATGTGGTTGAGTTAATGAAGTAAACTAACGGAAGGATGGGTGTGTAAAACAGAGTGGTTATTCAGGGTCTTGTATGTAATTCGTGATTATCTTGGTTACCTGAGGTAATTATGAAATTACTCAGGGTTATGGGTGTAAATATCCCAAAATTTGATTACGATTCAATTTGAAAATAAACGAATCGAACCTGAGCAAAAATTGAGGTCCATTTAGGTAAACGAACTAAATTTGAATCAGGTAAGCTTACTCTAGTTCAGTTCGTTAAAAATTCGATTAAATTTAACATATGATTATGTAATATATCCATGCAATAATCTACAAAGGTATGTATGAATAAGTGCATGCGGGTGTGGGTTGAATTTATAGAGTTTTGACCTCATTAGCTACTAAGTATAAAACTTCTATCAAGGTTGAATGAATCAAATCATTTATACAAAACTTAATTGAAGCTTGATCGAAGTGAAAAAAATACGTACACTCTTGAAGGTTTGTTCCCAAACAAACCTAAATGAACATTTATATAAAATGAATATACTTAAGCTTTATTTTTAAATCGATAACCAACTGAATCAAATCTCTGCGACCCTCGATCGAGCCAAATCAAACTCAAACCCTTAAATATGCTAAACAAATTGGACCAAACCTGGGTATGTTTGCTCAAGTTCATTACACCCATATATGCACAGAGGACCCCTGTCTTTGAGTTATTTGGGTAATTAAGAGACATACTACTTCAAACTTATATTCTTTATGTTATGAGTTAATCATCCACTATCTTTACTAAATGGCGCTACAATTAAGTTGGAATATTCCACTTAATCACTTGGATTAATATAAAAAATAATAATCCATGGGAGTCATGAACCTGAGGGGCTTTAGTTAGATTTAGTGGTGCCTCAACTGGGACTTGTAAAGGGCAAAGGAAAATAGATCAAATCACATTACAGGGACCTAATAATACATTCACCTCTCACACTCGTGCTATCTTTCGTGGGACAATGATTGATTATTTAGCCATAGCGTGTAGCATCATAGTGACAAGCAATACCTTATAATCATATTGGTTTATCTTTAGTATGGACATAAGTTCAAGAGTAACCACTCAATCACATGTAGTAAGGGGATTAGAGAGTCCCTTTAGATTCTTGATGCAATAGGAACCTAGGCCAAAGTATGATTAATTACTTGAAAAGAAATATACACGCTGCATTCTTATAAGTTATACTTGTTGCTTTATGGTCCATTTATTTCTTAGTTATATATTGCTTCATGATTAACCACTTCCACCAAATGCTCTCATTGATAACAAATAATTTTTAGTGGATAATGTCATATTATTTTATAGTTTATTTATCTATATGGTGTTACATAATGCTGCTTATTATTAGATAATTAGATCTAACAAATGAATTGAAAGCATGCCCACTGGATTTTTGATGATTATATGAATAGTTACTAATGTCGTAAATGACACTTATCGAGTTGCTAGCTCATGAAAAACCAGGCTTGATATAGGCCGTATTTTTACTTTACCGGGCTAGCTTTGGCTCACTCAAATTTTGTGATCCAATTTAAAGAATGTCTCGTTACATGAGAAAGAATATTGCATATTGTGATAAAAGCTAGTAAATTTGAGTGGAAATATCTGTGGTAAGAATATTGTTATACCTCTTTTTTGTTTCATGTTTTACATAGAAATTTCATATTATGAGTGGTCGTGATTGGACACGTCATATTTATCGTTTTCATTGTTGAATGTCTGATTATGGCTAAGTGAAATGATATATTTGGTATCAATTCCCCACATAGTAACATCTGGGTAGGATTCGGATTGGCTTAAGTCGGGCTGTTACATTAAGGTTGCATTTCATGCATTTAAAGTAACTTGTCAATGATAGATCAGGCGATCCGACTATGAAATCTCAAGTAAAGATGACCTCGATCAAGGTTTTTATTCTGTTTGTCTTTATCAGTAAAATATCTCTATCCATTTATGGATTGATTTTCATTTGATATTGTGTGGATAGTTGATATTTTCCAACTATTTTTGCTTAAAATTATTGTGAAATTGTAGTCTCTATATTCTTTAACAAAATCAAGTAGATCCATGATAAAAATTTTAAGACCATCACTGTATAACTAATGTTAAGTATATAAAAATCAATATTATTTAGTTGTAGAATTATCTTTTACACTTCAAATTCACAATGTAAATTTGTTTTTATATTAGTAATGCCAAATCACATTACAATGATTGTTTGCTATACTTCTCATGGGATTTTCTTTCAACTGTTGCTAAAAATCAATGATGATTACAACACATTCTAAGCACAAAGGCAATAATTAATCATTGATAAATGGATCATTGCTAGCATTTTGCAAAATTTAAATATAACAGATAACCATAGGCTGTAAAAGCTAAGAACATACATGAAATTTATGTGAAAGTGAGATATTTCCAATGTTGAATAAAAGAAACAAAAGTCATGGATGAACATGCGAGAGCATTGAGAAAACCCTAAACCCTTTTGAAGAAGAGCAATGTGATCATCCACTTCAACAAGAACGTTAATACACAAAGGAGCCAACATGACGTGTGAGATATTTTATATTGAAGTTAAAGGTAATGTATCATGCTTTTTTGGATGGGCTAAGAAAGGCAATCGCCATGAGCCCTTATTAAACCCCACTGGATAATTGCGCCTCTTCCGTGGCATGGCGTTCAGCCCTTCCGCCCCTCCCCTCCATCCTCCACCAACACAACCACCACCATCATCATCTTCTTCTTCTGCCACTTCTTACCCATTTATCCTCCAATTCCCCAAATACCAAACAACCCACTTCCGTTCTCGCCGTACCAAAGCATCCATTGCCCACCGGGAGCTCGAATCTTTAGCGGAAGAAGAAGACCCACAATCCCACTATGCCAATACCAACAACAAGAACAAGAAGAAGCAGAAGCTTCGTCCGAGCTTCCATGACCAGACCATGCAGCGTTGGTCCGTCAGGATCTCCTCCAACAGGACCAACCTCCCATGGCAGCAACGAGAAGACCCACAAACACTTGCCGTTGCCGTTCAACCCCACCTTGCAACCGGTGGAAGCCCTTCGCCTGCGAGTCGGACGATACCGGCTCCATGGGCGCACGGAGGAGGAGCAACCAAGATGACCCAATTCCATAATTCGTCCGAAATTGCCAGAATTGCTATAGAGAAGGGAGAAAGTTCTGATAAAGGGGCCGGAAAAGGAGGTGGGGGTATTCATTGCGGTGTTGTCGAGCTGGGGCGCGTTGGAGTCGGAGAAGAGGAGGGGAGAACTAAGGTTTGGAAGAATCCCATGAAGCTAACGATTGGTAATCTGCACACGGAAGATAGTAGTTCTAAACATACCACTGCTATTGTTTCTGATGATTATTCTTTCGATTCATCAAAGAATGATGTAGAAAGTAGTAAGCTTGAGAGTGGATGGGTTCAGTCGACGATGAGCTATGCAGCGAAGAGCTCTGTTCATTGTCTTAGCAAAAGTTTAAATGGTAGAGATGTAGATGCCAAACTGGCACCTCCCTGGCAGAGAGGGGATGGAGATGACGAAGAAGAGCGGAAATGGGAGAGGAGCAATACTGAATTGGCAGAGAGGACGATCCCGGAGCCGGAGTTGCGCAGGTTGAGGAATGCTGCCTTGAGGATGAAGGAGAGGACCAAGGTGGGATCTGCCGGGGTGACCGAGGCTCTTGTAGAGCATATCAAGGAGAAGTGGAAGGAGTCGGAGGTGGTGAAACTGAGGTTCGAGGGACAGCCGGCCATCAACATGAGGAGAACACATGACTTATTGGAGGTTCATTTTCTCTCTTTAGAGTTATTAATCAGCATTTCACGTCTTTATAAGTGTTCCCTTTTCCAATTGATAGAGCAAAATGTTTAATTTGCTTGAATCAAGTTGTTAGATGTCGACAACAATAAGTAAGAAGAATTTTCTGGAAAAAATAAATTGATTAGAAAGCATAATTTTTGACCTGCCATGTCCTCCCACAGATTTCCACACGATCTTCCTTCCAGTGTGAGGCTTGTCAGCTTGGGAAGTATCATCACTCTTCTTTTTCTAGTCATCAGAGTCGTAGCAGTACTCAATTATTTGAGCTTATTCACTTAAATATTTGGGATTTGTGTTGTGTTTCTGATCACAAGGGATACTATTTTTATCTTGTTGATGTGGATGACTATTTTAGACTTTATTGAGACTTTTTGTTAAAAAGTAAGTATGAGACCGGGTCTGTCATTAAAAACTTTATTAATGAAATAAAGAACGTTTTCTTTGCTACTATCATGTATTTGCGATCTGACAATGTCGTAGAGTTATGCACTTTACAACTATTCGAGTTCCTCAAGTCTCTTGGCTTCGTACACCAGACTTTGTTTGCCTTACATCCCAGCAAAACGGTGTTGTCGAACGTAAACACCATCATTTACTTGATGTGACAGGAACTCTTGTATTCAAAGTTGTGCCACTTGCTCTTATTAGGGTGATATGATTCTCACAACTTGCTACTTGGTGAATCACATGCCATCTTTTGTTTTAGGATAAAAAATTCCTTTCTCAATTGTGTTTCCCACGAAGGACCAGTTCTCCTTTATAACCCGAGTGTTTGGTTATGTGGCCTTTGTTCACAATCTGACGCCTGACCATGACAAGCTCTCCCCTAGACTTGTCAAATGTGTCTTTGTTGGTTACTCTCGTACGGTCGTACCCAAAGGGGTACTATTGGTTTGATCCGCTTCGGTGGAAATACTTTACCAATGCTGATCTCTCCTTCTTTGAGTCTGTTATGTATTTCTCTCCTACAAGTGACAGGTTGACTCCATCTGACTCTGGTGAAGAGGTATACATGCCTCCTCCTCTTACGACTGCACCACCTCTAGTACCTACTCTGCCTCTACCACCTTCACCACCACCACCACCATTACCTCCAGTACCTACACTTGCTCCTGTGGCTGCCCCTTGATTGCCTCCTAGTACCTTGACTCATTTTTTGCCACATGTGTTTGCTCGCATGTCTTACACTATTCCCCCTGCTTATAGGCCTTCCCCACCATCCAGTACGTCCCAGTTATGTAATGAGCACATTGTTTCTACTGATGACACTACTGAGTTGTCTATGCAGCATGATTCTTTATAGGATGAGCAAGTGCCCTCTAAGGAGGGTAGTTTACATGTTCATGACATGGTAGATGATCTAGATGTGCTTATTGCTCTGCAGAAGCAAAGATATACTTGTGCTACATATCCTCTTGCAGCACATGTCTCCTTGAGCAGACTCTTAGAGGACTTCATGAGATTTGCCATAGTGCTCTCTGCCGTGGAGATACCACAGACATATCAGGAGTCCATATAGAACATCCATTGCCATCATGCCATGATGAGGAGATGGCCGCGCTACAGTCCTGTGGCACTTGGAGCATTGTTACAGCTTCTACATGAGTATCTGTTGTTGGATGCAAGTGGGTGTTTACGGTGAAGTATCGAGCAGATGGCAGCGTAGATCGCTACAAGGAGAGACTTGTAGCATGTGAGTTCAACAGACATATGTGGTGCACTATCATGATACCTTCTCTCTAATGGCTAGGCATTCTACACTACGTATTCTTCTTTCTATTGCAATGACATTGGATTGGCCCATATATCAATTAGATGTGAAGAATGCATTTTTATGGTGACCCACAGGAGGAGGTCTACGTGCAACAACCACCTGGGTTCGCTGCTGAGGAGGAGCGTCAGAGGGTTTGCAGGCTTTATAAGGTGATCTATGGCCTTAAGCAAAGTTCAAGAGCATGGTTCCAGAACCCTCAGACTTGATAGAGTAACATGGGTTGGTGAGATCGGCTGCCCATCATTTACTGTTTATTCAGGGGACTCGGAGAGGACTGTTGCCATACTTGTTTATGTTGATGATATCATTATTACAGGAGATGATGAGCAGGGCATCTAGGCCGCTAAGGATTTCCCAGGTCAGCAGTTTGTGACCAAGGACGTTGACAATCTACACCACTTCCTTGGACTGGAGTTTGCCAGGAAATAGCGAGGTCTGGTGATGGCCAAGAAGAAGTACGTTACAGATCTTCTCTTTGAGACATGCATGACAGATTGCAGGCCTGCCACTACTCCCATGGACCCGAGTATGAAGCTGTATGATGATGACACTGAGGAGGTAGACAAGAGGAGATACATGGAGCTCGTTGGGAAGCTCTTATATGTTACCATCACTAGGCCAGATATATCCTTTGCAGTAAGCAAAGTGAGTCAGTTCATGAAGTAGCCTCGAAAGGCATATATGGATGCAATCCATATAATTCTGAGGTATATGATGACGTCACATGACACTGGTCTTTTATTTAGCAGATGTACATCCCTTTCCATTACCGCTTGTGTAGATGCAGATTATGTAGGGTGTCACAAGGATAGGAAGTCTACCTCTGATTTTGCAGTATTTATAGGGAGTTCCTTGGTGTCATGAAAGAGCAAGAAGCAAATGGTGATCATCAAATCCAATGCAGAATCGGAGTACGTGGCCATGGCATATGCTAGTACAGAGATGATGTGGGTCGGATGACTCAGATCTGTTTTTACTGACCTAAAAGTTGAGTCTGCTCTCTTCATTGCCAACAACCCATCCTTCCGTGAGAGGACCAAGCATATTGAGGTAGACGATCACTACACTCGAGACATAATTAAGAAGGGCTTCACCACTCATGTTAATTTAGGAAATCAGACAACAGTTGTGCTACCATGGCCCTAACTAGAGGGCCTTTCCAGAGATACTGTTCCAAGCTGAGCATGATTGATATCTACCCTCTAGCTTGAGGGGGAGTGATGAGATACTATTTATCTTTTGTTTCTTTTATGTATTCTCTTTTCTTTCATTCTCTTTATATAATTTGCCCAATGGGTCTCTCTTCTATATAAGAGAACCATGGGTCCTCATAAATGAGCAAGTGATTATTTTCTCCCAACAAGAGCTGTAACAATGCTCCACGTGCCACAACAGAAGCTCCTTGAGAAGAAGCCTAAATATGCATATAAGATGTTTGCAAGTCACGGTTTGGTAGTATGTTGCGAATAAGTATATGCCAATTCATCTTACATGGCCTTTGTTGTATCCTTGTATAGGAGATTGGCAATAATGTGAGACTTGATGCTATTGGTCATCCATGTCATAACCTGATAGTTGTCCCCAATCAGGACTCGTAGTCTTTGTCCGCTTCTTGTAGAGGTTCCTTCGTCAGGATAGAAATTTTCTTGTGATCATCGATGAACACCTTGAAGGTCTGAGACAAGAGCACATTATTTTTTATGCCCTTGAGTTTGATTAAAATCTCTTGAGCCATCATAAAAGATGTGGAAAATGTATGCCTGGTCTCGATAGGAGTCGTGACTGTTGTGGTCAAAGAGATAGAGATCAACAAGGTATTGCATGGATCTAATCATGCATTAGAGAAATAGAGATCCACTGAGCTGTGTGAGAAGCCCATGTATTTGCATGAGGAGCACACTAGGGGACCTTGTGGTGCGAGGTCACCGTGTTGGACTAATGGTGTACAAAGGAGAACACACGTACCCTGCAACGACAAGGAGAAGGCACGCGTCGCTTGCAACAATGAGGGGGAAGGGTTGCACGAGGCCTGACTGTGGTTTGGAGGGACCGTGCAAGGCCCGAAGGTCAATGTAGGGACCCATGCAGGGCCCGACGATCATGAGGGGAGCTGCACGGACCTAGCCGCTGATGTGGGGTGGTACTGCGCAGGGCTTGGTAGTAGTAGGGATGTTGTGGGGGTTCTCCGATGCCTCTTGAAGAGGCCGTCGAGACTGGGTGTTGGTGGTGGCAATGAGGAAGTTGGGTACAAACTTCAATATAGGACTGTTGCTTTGATACCATGTGGAGAAAAATAAAGAATGCAAGGAAATTGATTTTATTCATGAGGTATGATTTCCTCTATAGTATATTTCTCTGTGCCTTCCATGTCAAAATAGTGAATATAGTTGATTAGTCGTTCTTTGCATGTGTGTTTTACCATTTATGAAGCGGAAATTTATTAAATCTTGCCAAAACTCTAATGTTATGCTTGTGACTTTGTTTTTATGCTAAGCCACTTTTCTCTATAAACCTCCCTATTTTCCATACTCGATAGTCACTTGTTTAGAGCTCTAAAGTTTGTTCAACACTTGTTTCCATGTATCTTTTTTGTTTCCAACAGAGGGCCATAGATCATATTATTTTTTAGGCTAGATTGTCTATTTATTCAATCAACCCACATCAAGGAGTTTTTACCTGAGATATTTTTGTGGAAGAGGCCTCCCTTACCATTTCAAAGCCCTTTTTTAGATCTCTCAGTGTATTCGAGTCACCTCTAGTGTTTACCAGTTTGAGTGATATTGGTTTTCCCTTAGTGCAACGCGCGCATTATTTGTCGAGTAATTTTCCTTCCAAATTAGAGATCATGGTTTTGGAAAATATTGCATTTTTGAAAATTTCTAAATCAATTTTAACCCAACCATCATTTTCTTTAGGTACTTTGGTGGTAGTGCAATGTATCTACTGCCCAAAAGATTAGGGTTCAAATTCCCCCTTGTAGAGGTTGCGTTAGGTAGCCGACAACCAACGCAAAAGATAGTCGGATCTTTTCAATATGGATTTGAGCAAGAATCCATGTAGCCGGCCCTACTTAAAGTTGGAGAAGGCTTCGCCATTTTTACTCTGGTAGTAGTGCAGTGTGCCCATAGTTTTAAAAAGCGCCGCCTCGAGGCGCTGAGGCGTACGCCTCGAGGTGAGGCGAGCCTAAAGCGCCTCGAGGCGTGCGCCTCGAGACCTACTGCTGGTGCGTACGCCTCATGTCTTCATGAGGCGCTCGAGGCGTGAGGCGCTCGAGGCGAGGCGGAGGCGTAAGCCTCGAGCATGAGGCTTTTTTTAGCTTTTTGGTTGTGTGCTTTGCACATGACCCTATTTTTCCTTAAGCATTATTTTTTTTAATGTTTGTGTTTTTGTTTCCATGTTAAACCTTGCATATTTCTATATGTAGCTCCATGTAAAGAGAAGAGATCGCTTGAAACAAACAAAATTCAGTGATCTTGTATATATCATGTTCAATTTATCATGCATTTGCACATAATAGTTCTATTGCATACATATTTGAGTTTGAATTATAATAAGTATTTTATATTAGTTGCAAGTTTGAATGTTGCTGGCTCCATGGTCACCAAATCTTTAGCACTATATCATATTGAGAGCCATGACTTTCTAGATATATGGGTCCATCTAGTATTTAGCTTGGAAAATTTTCTTATCAATATCTGCGACATACATTGCATTAGCCACAAAGAACTGGCACATGAATATTTTTGGCATTAATATAAAGTTGTGAATCTTAAAATAGTTATTCCAAGATCGTTAGTTGCGAATCTTAGAATAATCGCTTATGTATTGTATCTCTTACTAGTGTAAAATTATTTTTGAATGTGGTTTTGGCAAAACTTAATATTATTATATGCTTTTTTAATGTATTTTGCTTTTATTTTATATTTTTTTTCAAAAAATTGAGGCTTACGCCTCGACCGCCTCGAGGCTTACGCCTCGCCTCAATTTTAGAGAAAACGCCTCGGACCGCCTCGCGCTTTTTTAAACCTTGAGTGTGCCTACCAATCAAAATACCAGGGTTCAAATCCCTCTGTGTAGGGGTTGCATTAGGTAACCGACATCCAACGTAGAAATAGTCAGATCTTTCATCATGGATTTTGAGGAAGAATCCATGTAGCCGACCCTACTTAAAGAGAGAGAAGGCGGTGCCATTTTGAGACAATTTTTTTCCAAGCCACAAAGTTTCGATTCTTAATATTTATATCACCATTCCAAAGGAAGTTCCAATTTTATTAAATTTTTTCTATTAATGTATTTGGGTAATTGCATGTGAACCATAGATTCACATAGACATGTGAAGAGAGTGATAGTACAAAAATGAAAATACTAAGATGGATGCGTGTTTATACACGAAAAGATTGTATTCGGAATGATGCAATCGGAAGGAAAGTTGGCGTAGCTCCGATAGATGATAAGGTGAGAGAAAACCGCTTAAGATGTTTTGGCCATTTGCAAAAGAGGTTGATTCATGCACCAGCTAAAAGATGCGAGATTTGAGATGTTGAGCCGGTTAAGAGAGGGCGAGGAAGGCCCAAGAAGTGTTGGAATGAGACTATCCGAAGGGATCTTAGATATTGGATTTAAGCTCGAGAATGACCCAAAATAGATCTGAATGGAAGTAAAAAATCTATGTAGCCAACCCTTCTTAATTGTGGGAAAAGACTTTGTTGTTGTAATGTATTTGGGTATTTTCACAGGTGAAATGAATTGATTTGCTAGTAGGGAAAGAGTCGAACTGTTTAGTGTTACATAGGTTGGGAGAGATAGTATACATGCTTCCCATCCACTAAGTTTAAATGTGCATTTATCTAGGAAAGATTGCCTCGGATCAGAGGCTTGGCCTTCTGCTTTCCTCGGTTGATGGCTTTGGCCGTGGATAGGGGGGGCGGGGGTGGCGGAGGTCGTCGAATCTGGGTCGTGGGCGCCGAGGTTCCTTGCAGATCTCTCGGATCAGAGGTTGGAGGAGCTTTTGCGGATGCTGTCTGAGATTCCCCCTGCCGGGGAGTTGTCGGGAGACCCGGACTGTTTTGAGTGGACCGATGGTAAGTTCTCTGTGAAGGCGGCCTATCGAAAGGTTAATGCGGTTTTGGTGGATCGAGATGAAGATCTGTGTGCTAACATGAAGGTGATCTGGGCAGCTAAGATTCCTGCCCGGGTTAAGGTCTTCCTGTGGTGTATGAGGAGAGGTCGTATTTGTGACAAAGTGAGAAGGGGCAGACTGCTGGGAGGGACGGATCTAAAGTGTGACAGATGCGAGGACGAGTTGGAGGATGCAGACCACATCTTCTTTGGATGCAGGTCTTCGACGAAGGTTTGGGAGTCTTTGGGGCTTCCGTGGGTCCGGGCAGCCGATGCGGAACAGTTTTGGAGGTCGATTCGTGAGGTCGGCCTCGGGTCTTCCGATGATGTCTCCAAGCCTCTTGCCGCTCTATGGGCTATTTGGCTTGGTAGGAATGATACAATTTTCAAGGGGCAGCGATTTTACTTTGAAAATGTTATTGCCCACTGCAATGCTTTGTACAATTTCTGGTTATCAAACTGATGTACCCTATGCTTTATTAATGAATGCTTTGGTGTGGTGACTCCCGCCTCGGGAGGGCTCCCCCGTTTTCTTACTCAAAAAAAAAATCTAGGAAAGATTGCCAACTTTCCACTCTAAATGTTTTTGGTGCAAAGGGGAAACTATCAAAGGAAATTTCCAAACTGCCAACTAAAGATAGTGGCAACCTCGTCTTCTTTCCATTGAGTTAGATCATAGATGCATTCCTTGGATTGAAGATTTTGAGGGATTTATATTTAATTCCGATATAAGAGAAAAGATTTTGAATGTGATGCTTATATATTTAACATATTCCTCGTCGTAGAGAATAAACGTAGGAGATCACCCACAAACTAAATATTAGTGATTTCAACCTAAAACCTGGAAGAGTGAATCCCCTCTGAGGCAATGTGATTGATTGCTGGTGTTAGAGAAGATGAAGTAGAGGCCTACTGAGTGGCGACCACCTTGCTTGTCGGGGGGGGGGGGGGTACTTCTTAAGGCAGTATTGTCTGCCATGCAAACTTTTTCTCGCCAACCCGCCTGCTTCCCACGGGAGTTCGACGGACTTTCTATACAAGCATTGGTGAGATACATGTAATGCCTTTCGTGAGGAAGAGGATGATGATGTTGCTCAAGAAGGATGGTAGATTTAGGGCACTGAGTCTGAAGGAGACAAACATGGCTTTACTGACCAAGTAGGTGTCATACATCTGTGGTGGGGGCTGGACTTGTTGAGTTGGAGGTTGTATAACATCTGTGGAGTCTCAATGAATCTATCAATGCAAGGGGTTATTGTGTGCTTCGTCGAAAATCTGGAGGGAATCTGTTCGGTTCTGCATGGGGTCTCATATCTCTTCAAACTGATCCTTAGAGATGTGAGAGGTTTTCACTTTTGGCTTTGAAAGAAACGAAGTGGGTGGAATTTTCTCTTACTGATCATGGAAGGAGGGATATTCTTCCAATCACAGACTTGCTTAGAAGATGGCTTGCTCTGAATAGAAGAGGAGGAGAACACAGATTGACCTGTAGTGAAATGGGATGAATTCGGATAGAAAAGATGGTATGATACAAAGAACATGTGCTTCTACCTAAAATAAAGTTATCAGAAACGAACGGGAATGGTAACAAAATCATCTGTAAAATCACATTTAATATTCAAATTACAATGAAATAGAAGCTAAACCATCAACATGGAAACAAATGGAGTCGAATCACCTATGAAGGATGCTTTTACACAACACTGGTTTGTTGCTTCAACCAATGGCGAGCTCCGGGAAGCTGAGCGTGGATGATCTCTATGCAACAAGGGTGACAAGTTTCCCTCGGATCTCACCCTTCGTCATTGACTCTGCTTTTTGTGTTTTTATTTTTGCAAATTTTGTGTTGTTTTCGAGGATCCAACTTCTCTTCTGGTTGAGAGTGGTGATGACGATTCTCCCTATCTGACTCCTCATCCTCAAGCTCCTCTACAGATGCATCATTCACTGTCGGATAGGGAGTGTGGGCAATCTTATCTCTCCTAAGAGAAATATGATTAGACGAACCCTACAATCGAGTATTGTTGTACAAAATAACAATGCGGAGGCATTATGATCAGAGATAAAGATATAAAGAACGTGAAAGCCACTGGGAATTTACATGGAACCCTACTTTATAAGGAGTGGGATGAAAATACGAGAAAATACCTCTCAAGCGTCAGATATTCTGTTATTGCTCTCTTAATGAATACATAAGATGTGGAGCTTCTTATTTAACTCCACCATAATGACAAAGTCCTATTAATAGATGATGTGTGACTCACATAGGTATCTGTGATAATTGGACTATGGAGGGCTCCAATTACTCACCTATGGATGCATATTCTAATACTTCCCCTCAAGTTGGAGCTTGCAATGCTCAGCTTGGACAAATAAGAAAGAAGCCACTCACTCACAGAATACAAGACAATACGAACAATATCAACTAAACACAAACTCTGCTAGTTGCCTGCTGGGAATATTGCTTATCATGACGTGCTGGTGAAGAGGAACTGAAGGGATGTAGTGGAATTAGTCTCCTCATCGGAGAATGCGTGCTCAGTATTGCATCCGTCAGAGCCACCGGATCTGAATTGAGTTTCGTCGTCAGAGAAAGTGTGCTATGTACTGTACATAGTCACTTGAACTGGAATAGTTTCCTCGTTGGAGAACTCTGGCCCGCAACATGTTGGAAGACTAAGTAACATGTTAAAAATTGCTCCATCTCTCTGGAGGGGCAAACAAATCACGTTGTGGGAATCTCTATACATAGATCTCTGAAGATGTGTCTCTCTCATAGGGACCTCGAAGTGGGTTCTCTCTTATAGGAACCTCAGAAAGATCTCGTACTAGAGTTCACGATCACTGGAGAATGGAAACTGAAACCGTGTATCCTTGTTGGAGAACTTGAAGAAACTGGGGCACTCGAACATAGAGTGCCTCGGAAGGGTAGAGTTTGATGTCTGAATGCTCTACACAATACTCATCCTTTCTCCCAAACTTGTCGGAAAATGATGACGTCTACCACATTGGGAGAAGAAAATGAGGAGGGGAAAGCCAAAATCAATCTCTTCTTCTTTTCTTTTCTTTTTTTCCCAATAACTCATCTCTCTATATATTTGGCTTTTCTCTTTGTTTTTTTTGCAATCGGCCCCCTTTTTTACCGGGTCCTTTCTCTCTTTTTTTCCCTTTTTTTTTGAAAAAAATGGCCCAAATGGGCCCATGAGTTGCCCCCCCTTTTAATGCAAGAGCAACAATCCATCTTTGGGCTCGAGATTCCTCTTCCCCTCTCTCTCTTCAAAAAATCTGTAGCATTATGTCCGTGCCCAACGTCTTTAATCCTCCTCCTCCTTTAAAATGCACCCGCCTGAGCCTAAATCTATTGCAAAATAAAATTAGTGAAAAGAAGAGGGGTCTCCCTATCATCATTTAGTGTTCTTCTAGAGAGAACTTGTTCTTGCCACCTTTGTATATCTTCGAGGAGTTGCGTGCAAGGAGCTGATTGCACATGGAGTTACGTACACTGTGGGTCTGTGTCGAAAGGGGAGATCCGATTGCCTGGAGGATGTGTAGGAGTTCCTGTGCACTTGGGCTAGTGCGGTGGCTCGCGAGTTGGATGGCGACGACCCCATCTTGGCCTTGAAACCCTAATTTCGCACTGGAAAATGACCAATAAGGGCCTTGAATTATCCTTGCCGCAACTTCACCGCATCGATCGCCGGCAATAGCGATTGAATATCTCAGAGATTTCTGATCTGATGGAATCGAGAGAGACCGTGAGGCGATTTCAGGGAATTTTTGGGGGTGCAGAGAACACATTGGTGCGATGAGGGGCTTCTTCCTCTCTCTCTTTTTCTTGGTGTGTCTGTTGAAGGCCCGATGAGGGCTTCTTCCTCTCTCTCTTTTTCTTGGTGTGTCTGTTGAAGGCCTTCAGGTTAGGGTTCCTTGTGGGGAGAACCCATCTTTGCTGCTTGGAGCGTGGGCTGTTCTTCCTTTTTTATTCGCATGTGAGGTCGCCTGGAGGTGCTCGATTGAACCTGAATGGGGTGACGGCTATGATTCTGTGAACCCAAATCCGAATGATGACGTGAGGTCATCATGCACGCATGTAGCATGGCCTGGAAGATGCCACAGTGACGAGATCTCCGCTTAGGGCTATAGGCGGTGTTAATCTGAATGGCGACGTTGCATAGAATTAGGGTTTTATAAAAAAAATCATACAACTTTAAACAAGAATCTTAATACCGTCGAACATATCACGAACTTCGAAGAACAAAATCAAAATAAAATTTCATGAATAAACTATAGAATTGAACCCGCTTTGATACCATATAGAAAACGACAATGCATAAGCGTAATAATCGGAGATAAATATATAAAGAACATGAAGACATCAAGGTTTTATATAGAACCTTACTTCGTAAGGAGCGTGATAAAACCACGGAGAAGACCTCTCAACAAGGGTCAGATATTTTATTATTGCTCTTTCAAATAGAATAAACGCAGGTTGGCTAAAGTGGAGAGGAGCCTCTACTGTTCTCTGTGATAAGAAAATTCCTTTGAAAATCAAAGGAAAGTTTTACAAAGCAGCTGTGAGACATGCTATGCTCTATGGATATGAATGTTGGCCTGTGAACCATAGACATGTGTAGAGAATGTCAGTAGCAGAAATGAAAATGCTAAGGTGGATGTGTGGACACACACGTAAAGATCGGATTCGGAATGATGCCATCATAATGAAAGTGGGTGTAGCTCTGATCGAAGATAAGATTCAAGAAAATCGCTTAAGGTTGTTTGACCATGTGCAAAAGAGGTCAGCTGATGCACCGGTGAGGAGATGTGAGTTTTGGAATGTTGAGCTGGCTAAAAGAGGGCGGCGTGGAAGGCCTAAGAAGTGTTGGAATGAGACTATATGAAGGGATCTTAGTTTTTTGGATCTAAGCCCGAGAATGACCCAAGATAGATCTGAATGGAGGCAAAAATCCATGTAGCCGACCCTACTTAAAGTGGGAAAAGGCTTTGTTGTTGTTGTTGCTCTTCAATGAATACAAAAGGTATGGGCTTCTTATATAGCACAACCATAATGACCACGTCCCACTAATAGATAATGTGGAACTAACATATGTGCATATGGTAATTGGACCTTGTAGGGATCCAATTACACACCTGTGGATTCATGCTCGTCATACAACATTGGACTGGACTTGGTGTGCTTTGTGTCCGGTTCCCCTTCCTCTTCGCTTTATCGATTGATGGTGGGAAATCTGCAGGTGGAGGATGATTCCCCCAGTTTTGCTTGGACATGTTGGACCAAATGGTAGCTGAGTTTCTGGTTTTATTGGAGGTCTTGTGGTAGATGAGGCATGATTGTATTATGATGGTGCTCAGGAGGGCTAGATTCTTCTAGGGGACTGATGGGTTCTGTCAGTGGTGTTCAAAGGCATTTGAGGATACAAATCACTTGTTCTTTTTATACAGCTCCTCCTTGGCTCTATGTGCAGCAACTGATCTGGACATGATTACGTTGTGCCTCGGCATTTCTTGATTCCAAAGATCAACCTCGTGCCAGGGCTAAACATGTTAGGATTTGGGTAATGGCTATTTTGTGGATCTTGTGGATGGTCAGAATGGGGTGATTTTTTGTGGAGAGAGATTCTATACAAAAAATGTTATAAAGCATATGCCAGGATCCTGCAGGATTGCTGGTCTTTGTGATTCTTATTAATTGCTGGTCTTTGTGATTCTTATACTTTACTTTAACATGTGAATATAAAGTTTTTGGATGGATGTCTTCTCAGTGCATTGCCCTTTTTTCTTTCAAATAATATAGCATATAATATGGCTTGGTGAGCAGGTGTTTGTATAAAATTTCTATTTTGCTTCTTTTATAGTTTGTCACGATACAATGTAGATATTATACTTTGGGATGTGTCAACCTGACTTTGTTGGATGATGTTTTATTAGAGCCTCATACTGATGCTATATTTTCTGTCCTAAACAGAGCAAAAGTGGAGGGATGATTATTTGGAGATCTGGAAGTTCCGTGGTATTATATAGGGGAATGTCTTACAAGCTTTCTTGTGTGCATTCTTATCCAGAAAAAAATTACTCCAAAAGCACCCCCACGAAATCTTCAAAAAACACGGTAGCTCAAGATGAAGCCAACTTTCACAGACATGTAATGAGAACCACGTCCACAACAGCAGGTTCTTCAAAGGTGCAATCTAATGAATCGATCACTACATCTGATATTGATAGTTTACTGGATGAGTTAGGACCAAGGTTCAGAGACTGGGCAGGACGTGAACCTTTACCTGTAGATGCTGACTTGCTTCCTCTTGTAATACCTGGGTATAGGCCTCCATTTAGATTTCTCCCACACAGGGCAAAACTTGCACTCCTAAACTCAGAAATGACGTATCTACGTAGGCTGGCGCGGTCAATGCCACCTCATTTCGCCCTTGGTTTGTATTTTTTCTTTAGACTTGCGATCGCGTATTGTTATGCAGAAAGCATTTAGTCTCTCTAATTAATTTGCTATTGCCTTTTGGTATTTGCACTATTTTACCATAGGAAGAAATCGAGAGAACCATGGTCTGGCTCAAGCTATGGTGAAATTATGGGAAAAAAGCTTGATTGCTAAGATAGCTATCAAACGTGGTGTGCCAAATACCTGCAATGATAGGATGGCTGAAGAAATACGGGTAAACATATTTAAATTGCTTTCAATCAGTAATTTCCTGCTATGCATTCATGTCTACTACTATAATGAGAGCATATTGATCTAAACTAGTCATATATGATCATAATAATCTTATATATGCTTTCTCTAAACGTTGTATAAGCATAGAATGCAAATTTTACCATGAAAGATCGAGTCCAGAAGGTTGCCGTAATTAAGATTATTTGCTTAGTTGACTTAACTGCAACTTGGTATTCTATAGCAATCCATTATGTTTACTCTCTTCAGAGAAGGCAGTTATGCTAATATGCAGTGCACTCTTCCAACTTTTTCCTTTTTTCATGCAATGTGGTTTCTTAATATTTAATATATATTTACATCTAGTTTGGAGCATGACACAATTATTGGGGCGTGGCATCGCATATATAGATAAGGGAACATGGACCTTACTATGACATATATTTTTTTGGAAACTTTTATAGCTCTCAAGTGGTCAGTTCCTTAGTAAGAAGCAAACATGGATTGTGAAAGCTTACACCTTCAAAGATCACGACCATCCTCTTGATCCACAATGCCATAACAAGGTCCTTGGAGTTTCTAAAAAAAACAAGGTCCTTGGACGTGCTTTGAAGTTTGATCCTGTTGCATCTTGAATATCCATAGGAGAAGAAGGGTGGGGCGAGGGTAAGAAGAAAATGGAACATGCCATTCACATGGGATTTTTGGATGAGAATATGCAGAAATGCACGAGACGAGGGAGGGAGCACGTCAAGTCATGTGTGAGAGAAGATATGGGGTCAAGAAGGAAGGTGGAGGGTAGAGGAGAAGGAAAAAGCCTAAGGAGAAAGAGGGATAAAGCCATGACTAAATATATAATTCATTCATTCCACATATTTATTTTTTTATTCAAGTATGGGGGTCAAGAGGCATGTCTCTTGGACCAAAAGTAGTGTTGAAGTATGTAATAGATGGGTAATTGGATCTCTCCAAAATCCAATTACCCCTACTCATGTTTAGTTCCACATTAATAAGTGATGGGACTTCGGTTAGGGCTATATAAGGAGCCCCACACCTCCTATACCCATTGAGAGATTGCTATAGACGATCCATCCCTTAGTGGCCTTCTCTCGTGGTTTCATCCCGCTCCTCACGGAGTATGGTTCCACATTAAATCTTGAATGTTCCATGTTTTATATTTCTCTATTTTATTTCATTCTTGTTCTGATTATGCTTCCGCATTTATATTTCAACATGGTATTAGAGTTGTTCGATTTCTTAGGATTTTGATTTTATTATTCGGGTAGCAACTTTTTGCTCGTTTTTGTTGAAATTTGATTATTTGTTCAAATTTTGAAAAGTTGTTAATCGTTGTGTTCGAGAAACTTTTGTTCCCGCTATGTACAATTCTAGGGTATGACGAAATCGTAATTGTCCATGGTACAAAGGCTGCAACCCTATTGCTAACCAAATCGACAACATCGTCCCCGCTGCAGCCTTCACCTGAAAGGGGCTTGATCCGATCAGGTCGTAGCAACTTTCATGTGGCTCCATCTCCATGTGCACCTCCAGACCGAGCGTCCTCCAACAAGTATCTATACAACATCAACTATATGCAAGAATTGAAACCATACAACTATGACTCATAACAACCAGTGTACGAAAATCCACGGTAGCAGTGGTGTTTTTTTCCTTGAACTTGAGGACTCACTGGTTCACGCAGGAAAGCACGATCTGAAGCAGATCGCATGTCCTACACACTACCCTTCAATTTCCTAGCACGATCGGGTCTCTCGAGGCGATGAAGAAGGTTGTGATGATACTTCTCCTTGGCGACAGGCGTGGGTTCCCTTGGGTGAACCCTATAGACATACGAAGAATCAGGCCCCTCGACCACGATGATGGCCTCGTGAGGAGGTGTTGCCCCTACGAAGAAGAAACCCCAACGACCGGCTCCTTATGGAACTTTTCTTGCGATGGCTCCCATGTTAACTCTCGCCTCCATACCGTAACTCCTCTCTGAGGTGGTGCGTGCTCCTGTGGCTCCTCCATTCACGAGCGACGGTGAGGTCCTCCCTTCTCTCTAGGTGACGCTCCACGGTCGACACTAGATGGTGGCACAGATGGGTTCTTCCATGGAGAACCCTAATTCGATTGAGAGAGCCCCTTCGCTGGCTTTAAAAGCTCTGTTGGGCTGTCCCTTATAAAAAAAGAAGAAATGAAAGAGGGGATGCTTTTGTTTGGGAACAACGAGCCCGACTGTAAAAAAGAAAAAGAAGATGAGGGAGGCCCAGTCGGGGCTACTGCAATATGTAGCCTAAAAGAAAAACGAAGCTGCTCCAAAAAAAAGAAGAAAAACAGAGGGAGAAGTGCGTCATTTATTGGGTCCATAAGTGGGATTTTATTATTTTCAAAAAAGGTGAATGTTTTGGGCCCAATTGGGCTGCGATTTTAAAAAAAAAAAGAGGAGAGAGAAGGCTAGCCTATAAAAGAAGAAGAAAGAGCCATATGCGAAAAGAGGCCAAAGAAAGCAATCAAATAAAAGAGAAAAAAGAGGCTATCGTGCAAGAAGAAGCCGTATGAAAAAAGCATAGAAAAAAAATGAATGTTTTTTTGGGTTTCTCCCAACTTGATGATCCATGCTCTTATTCTATCAAGTATGGGAGAAAGGGGGAGTGATAGAGGGCATCACATATATTCTAATTCTTGAAATGTATCTACAAGACTTCTACTGCTCGTATCCAACGGACAGACTGATACTCCAGACCTCTACTGCTATCAACCATCTTCATCGAGCATCGACCACTTTCTTGGGGTGTCTATCACTGACTACCACTACTCCACGTTGGACTTTCTTCTTCTACAACGACTCTTCTCCAGACACGACTTGGTATCACAATAACTACTGCAAGCACAACTGAGGCTCTTTCTCGATGACCTGAAAGTTGCGGACCCGTCCTTGAGTGAGGTCTCCAGCCAGCAACGGTTCTTCAAATGGGGTGTCTCTATCCCCGCCTCTCAGATGTATCAAGAAAAGATGAGTTGTATACATTTTCTTTTTGTTGCAAGCCGGATCTTTCTCAACTCTAGCTTGAGGGGGAGTGTTGAAGTATGTAATAGATGAGCAATTGAATCTCTCCAAAATCCAATTACCCTCACTCATGCTTAGTCCCACATGGATGGATGATAGGATTCCGGTCTTCCTGTAGGTCTATATAAGGAGCTCCACACTTCATGCACTCATTGAGAGATTGCAATAGATGATCCGACCCTTAGTGGCATTATCCCGTGATTTCATCCCGCTCCTCATGGAGTAGGGTTCCATGTTAAATCTTGAGCGTTCCATGTTTTATATTTCTCTATTTTACTTTGTTCTTGTTCTGATTATGCTTCCGCATTTATATTTCAATAAGAAGCATCCTTACATGAAGACACATCTTTAATATTTTAATAAAAAATGCAAAAAATGGAGAAATAGTAATTTACGTCGCATCAGTTCTCTCTAGCTAGAAAAACTCAACTCCGAATGAATCAGTCTTCTCGATTTTGATTGTAAAATAGGATCATTGCTATAAGTATCATGAGCTCGTTGTTTAACTTGTAACTTTAAAATATTTGTGATGATGGGCAAGTCTTTATTGTTAGCTTCTCTTCCTTTGGAGCCTTCCTTCAAAGATAGATTCATCTGGAGTTTCTGTATTTTTGCCCCTTTATTGTGGTGCAACGAGTACTCATGATAATATGGTGATTTTGGGGTGGGGGGGTGTTGTCGATGGCCTTGATGACAATTGAAGAAATTCAATGTCGAGGTCGGTGGCGGATGTTGGCGGTAAATCACCATTATACTATTGCAGCCAGACCCAAACATGGGAAGCTAAGTGCAGTTTCAGCAACAAAGGGGGAAGCTTAAGGGTCCTCTTTCATTATCTTTAGTCCTTTGGGTTACTGATTTTTAGTTTTTTTAATTTTTTGTTTTGAGCCGCTAGTTTGGACGAGGTATCCCTTGTCTTTGCACAGTTTTTTTTGTCTTGTAGGGAATAGTCTCTCCCTTCCCTCTCTTTCCTGGTTCGATGCTCTTCTTTTATCTTTCCTTAGATCCTCTCCTCTTCTCTCCAGTAGGCCACAAGCGCTACTCCTCCCATATTTCTTCTCCCCACTAGTAGCTCCAGCAGCCCTCGCTCTCACTTCTCTCCCTTTTCTCCTCGACCTCTCTTCTCCAGTTCCCTTCTATTCTCCCCAACAGTCCTGCAACCCTCTTTTCCCTCCCCACAAGAACCCACCACCTTCTATGCTCATCTCCTTCTCATTTTCAACTCCACAACCAACACCCTTCCCCTCTCCTGGCATCGACTTCTCCCTTTCCTTTCACCAACCTCCTATTTCTTCAACCCAACAACTTTCCCTCCTACGGCAGCAACCAATCCTGCTATCGTCCCCTCCGTCCACATAGAATCTCTTGTTTTTATTAGCTTCAAATGGTTTATTGTCTTTTAAATCTGTCTGAAATGTCTGCTGCATTTTTGGATAAATGAAATTAATCTCCCGTATTTCTCTTGTATTCCCTGTTACTAATAAGTTGATTTACAATTATTGAGGAAAATTCGTCCTAGGGGTAAGTTTCTAAACTTATTGTCCATGGGCGGTCGCAAATATTTTTTTTGTTATGTACTATAGGCAAGCCGCCTCTTCAAGAGGCGGCTTTGATTAAGAAAAGAGACGGCTTCCACAGGGTTTTGATTTCCAGGCAGCCGCCAGAACCCTCCCTACGCATTCTGCTCGACCTTTCCTCCTCCTCCTAGTGCCGCGACCACTGATTGCCCTTTATTCGTGCTTGCCCACCTCTGTGCTCTCGGTCGTCACCTCTGGCCAATCTCCATCGCTTCCCCCTCCCCAACCTCAAGGAAGGTAATGCCTCTTGAAGATAACGTATAGCTCTACGCTCTACCCTCACATAACATCTTGTTGGTCTAGAATTTTTGTGGGTTTTATGTTTTCTCGTTTTTATGCTTTTGATTGGGTTGTGCTAAATTCAGTTGATTTTTTTCAAAACTAATAAATGATTGTTGATCTATTGTAATTTATTAGGATGTCTCGTGAGGTTTGTTGTTTTTGTCATTGTGATTAGGTTATGCTAATTTGTATTTTATAAAATTCTTATATTCTGTTAAATAATGTTATCTTATTTCTAATGAATTAAATTTTTTTGAAATAGATGGAGCCTGACCCCATTGATTAGGTACTTTTACGACAGCAACATGGGCAACATTCGTCTTTAGTTTAATGCGATGTACTTAATACTTTTATCAATATTTGCATCCCTATTATGGAAAACGTGTTGACATTATATATGCTTGGCGGTTTCAAGTGACGAGATGACTACGTTGTAGAAGGCGAGAATGCACATTGAGACGTGTTCCCTTAGATGAACGCATTGTTCCCAACATTTACCTGGCGAGATTTTTCGAAGTCATGTAGATGGATTTCATATCTTTGAACTGGCATCTAGTTAATGCTCTTGTGGAGAGATGGCACCTGGAGACGCATACATTCCACGTGCCATGGAGAGATGACTGTTACCTTGCAGGATGTCGCTTACATTTTTTGTTTGAAGATAGATGGTCTTCCCGTGATTGGTCCCACCAATTCACCCAATTGGGTGGGAGTGTGCGAGCGTCTGCTTGGAGTTTGGCCAGAAGTGATGTTGGCTCGGATGCACACCTCAATCGAGCATGGTTACGAGAAGAACAAATGATCCATATCCTTCACCTTCGACCCGCACTTGTCACATGCAACATCCTCCAACCCCAGCAGCTACTCCCAATGACCCTTGATTAGAATCTTCCCAAGTCTAGACAGCTAGAGGAAGACCTTAATCCGGTTCGACATCCTACACCGCTAAATCAACCCTGTGTCCACTTTAATCTCTTCCTGTATCTCCATCCCGTCCTCGACCAGAAAGCAGTATGCTTTCCTCACCATGAACTTGCCGTCTCCCCAAGTTTAACGATCTCTGCCCGACGTACCCTCGCTCTGTAACAGCTCTACCTGCATAGCAATGAATTCCTCCACCCTCTGATTCGAGAGGGGCAACACAAACATTGGAGACCAAGCCCCATGGTCCCACACCTGCTAGACACTTGCCTCACCATCTCCCATCAGCCTTATGAGTCGTAGGTATCGGTCTCCCACCACCCCGTCCCCCATCCAGTTGTTCCTCCAGAATCTAAATCAGCTCCATCTCCAGCACCGGTCTCAATTTGACAACGATCTCCGAAACAACCACGGTAATCCCCTTCCACAATGATGATAATAAACGTCCTGGGGTGACCCCCAACGACATGGTCACATCATAAATCTTCCTCTGTAAGCAGTACACCAAGTCCTCCGATTTCCCCCAAAGCTGAACCACCCATTTCGCCATAAAAGCTTTATTCATCGCTTCCATTCGCAGTATCCCCAAGCCGCCCTTCTTCCTCGATGCTGTCACCCTATCCCAATCCACCAGATGTAGACCCTTCTTGCTCTAGCGTTCGTCCGACCAAAAAAATCTCCTCATGATAGCCTCAATCTTAGTGTGCACGCCGATAGGCAACGACCTCGTGGAACAAAAGAAAAATTGGGATAGCCAAGAGAACACATGTTTAAGAAGCACGAACTTCCCTCTCGTTGAGAGCATCGACGCCCGCCATCCTCCCCTCCAGTCTCTCCAGCAACGTCTTCCAATCCTCAGACTTTGACTTCCCTGCCACCAATGGGTGCCCCAAGTACTTAATTGGCAACGCGACAGAAGGGCATCCCAAGATCTCAGTCGTGTTCCGTAGCTCCTCCTTTATAAAGACATGAACTTGGCATCTCTCGGATCCTATATCATAAGATCTGACTCGTCAAGAGAAAACCAACGGAATTTGTTTCGTGTGAATCGGACTTCGTTTCGATTTGTTATGATTTTCGGAAGAAAGAGAAGTAAGGAGGGTTAAGAAGTCATTAACCCATAATGACTGTCATTAAGACTAATTAAGTGTAATTAAAGAAACTAATGACGGATTGAAAATCGCTAATGATCATTAGCAAAACTAATCAATAGTTAACAAAAGATAAGCGTAAACCGCGAAAGTTAAATCACGATTAGTGAAAGTTAATCACGATTAGTGTTAATTAAGCGTCATTAGCAAATCTAGAATCATCTGGAATGTTGTAACTTAAGCCCAAAGTTTGGGATAAGTTTTGGCCAGAACCATTGGCCAAAACCATGGGCCGTTAAACCATGGTTAAGGTCCAAACCATGATTTTCTAACCATGGTTAGTGGTTTTCTGGAGCCTATAAATACCCCCTACCCATTCATTCTCTACGATTTCTACTACAACCACCACCCAAGGGCTAGGGTTGAGAGGTCGGGAGGAGGAGTGGGAGGGGGGGGGAAAGAACACTAGCGAAGCGCTGCCGGGAGAACGAGGAGGAGGAAGGTATGATTCTCTCTTAGTTTGCTTCGTAAGCTAGGCTTTCTATTCATCCTATTTTCTTCCAAGTTTTGTTCTTGATTCATCTTTCTTTCCGATTCGTTTCGTGTTGTGGTTCGAGGAGAAATCTGTGTAACACCCTACTTAGGTGCGGGCGGCTGTGCACGTCAGTGAACCCTGTGATTCGTCACACATTCACTCACCTAAGACGCATGGTGTGTACCAATTCTCCATTGCTTATTGTTCTTTCTTTTCCTCTTTTATAGTTATTTTGATGGAGAAATCTGTGTAATACCCTACTTAGGTGAGGGTGGTTGTGCACGTCAGTGAACCCTGTGATTCGTCACACATTTACTCACATAAGACGTGTGGTGTCTACCGATTCTCCGTCGCTTGCAGTTTAATTATATTCTTTCAGTTTCGCTATTGTTTTTCTCTCGATTGATTTTATAGAGGAGACTCTTTTCGTTTTTATTTTGAGGAAACTCTGTCGAAATTTGCCGAGAAATATGTCCCGATATAAGGGGAAACTCTACTTAAATTTTCCGAGAAATATGTCCCGATATAAGGGGAAACTCTGCCAAAATTTTCCTAGAAATAGTCACCCCATATAAGGGGAAGCTCTACTGAAATTTCAAGAGAAAATATATTCTTGGTGTTTTCGTGTTCTTCGTGTTCTTCACGTTCTTTGCATTCTTGACACGTTTTTAGCATTTTTGATACGAAAATGAAATTCGATCGTTTCAGGAGCCTTAAATCATCTTTTCTGAAAACGAAACACGATAAAGCACTGCATACGCGAGAGAGAGCTCGATTAGGTAACGAAATCCTTCCTTTTGCTGTTGGGTTTTCATATGAGATTGTTGAAATTTCTGATTTTATGTTCTTTGCTACGAAGAACCCTAATTTGGTTATTTTTGAGAAAATATGAAAAGTTGCTTTGTGATTCCAACTAAAATAAGGTCTAAGCATCGAATTGATACAGTGGCTTGGAAAGTTAGGGTTTGGAAATTAAAATGAGCATAATTATGAGTATATAAATATATGAATTAATATATGTGTAAGTCTATACTCAGTATTTTATGATTATGCAAATATAAGGTTGAATTGAGCAATTACATCATGGGAATTGATGTGTTTTGAGTTGGATCCTGAAAAGGGTCGTGAGTCACGTTAAGGATGACTGGGAGTAGAACTACAGGTCGGGCCTGCAACCTGTAGGTTTGTCGGAAGAAACCCGTATTGGCGTTTCCCTACCTAGGAGGTATACGGTTGCTCTGTTATGATAAGTGCGCACGAAATGAATGATTTGCAACGCGTGGTACCGGGAGCCAATATATTCAGGTTGAACGACGGAAGATTTGGCCGTGCCATGTGGAGTCACGGTTGGTTCAATAGCGGCCGGGTTACGGCAACATGTATTTAAAGCCGCTAGATTATGTGACTAAAGGTTAGCCTGAGGTTTTAAGCAACCGGGTCCTCGAGGACGGTGTGCTCCTTTGTGTTCCAGGATGAGGATTTGAGATCCTGATTAATAAAAGAAAAGTAAATTGTCAGGGTAGTATTGGAGGATTGGTTGATGCGACGTGCGACGGCATAAGCTTACCAAGATCAACACAATCTCCAATCCTGAAGGGTCCACAGCTTCGGAGTCCAAGAATGGTGGAGTTCCCCTGGACTAATCCCTGACGTGGAATAGAAAAGGAATAGGTCTTAAATTAATGAGAAGGAGTGAAACTTTTTGTGATAACAAGTTTTTAAAATTACATAATTTGTTTGTTTTTCTCTTCTTCGTTACTTAGCATTCGCTAATTTTTATCCTATGATTTATGGAAAACTCAGCAAGTGTCGGTGATCCATCGCAAGGAGTTGTAGTGGTACAATGGATCATGTAAACTTTATTTTGTGAATGGCAAAGTGTTGAAATACTTCCTTCTGAGTATTTTTATTTGCAGTCTGTTTCTGAATGTTAGTTGTGATTGCTGAATAAATTATTGCTGAGTAACCAGATCCGGATATGGGAGGATCCGACGGCCTGAGATTCGGGGTCGCAACATCCTTAGAAAGTCCAAAATGGACAACCATCGATTTCTCCCTATTGATTCGAAGCCAGGAAATGTCTCCAAAAATGTCCATGATAAGAGACACCGGTCAAATCTTCTCTGTCTCAGCCCCAAGAAACACCAGTGTCGTCAGCATACTGCAATATCAAATAGATATCTCTTGGCTTCAAAAAAATAGATATCTCTTCCCTCTTTTACCAAGAGCACCACTCCTCACTAACTGCTAGCCTCATCATCACTGTTAACGCATCAGCCACAATCACAAATAGAAGCGATGCCAGCCAAGGCCTTAAATGTCGGTTTCGGTCACCATTTCGGTATCGACCAAAATAGAATTTCGATGGAATTTCGGTGGAATTTCGACCGAAATTTCGGTCATTTTTTGTACTAGGACCCCCATATTTCGGTCATTTCGGTCATTTCGGTCGAATTTTGGTTTCGAATGGATATCGATATTCGACAGAAATTCGACCGAATTTCGCTGAAATTTGAGGCCATGATGCCAGCAGACACCCCTATCTAATTCCCCTTTACGGCTGGAAGAAACCCCTTCCGGTCTACCGTTAACCAGCACTGCGTGGGACGCAGTCGTAAGACACCGCTTTATTCAGGCAATCCACAGCTATGGGAATCCTTTTTTCTCCAACGAAGCCCACAAGAATCTCCAATCCACACAATCGTATGCTTTGAAAAAATCCACCTTCCGCAACACACCTTTGGTATTGCTTCTCTTCCAGTCCGTCACCATCTCTGCTACCATCACCAATCCATCTGCCATAGCTCTCCAAGGTATAAAAGATGTTTTCTCAGGCGAGATGATTCTGTGTAATACCCCTCTCAATCGGTTAGCCAGAATCTTTGAAACCAAAAGATAGATAATGTTTGACTACACAATAGGCCTGTAGCTCCACCCAGATCGGCATACCCCTCTTAGGTAATAGGAAAATGTGCGCCTTGTTCAATCTTTCGAATCCCCTGTTTCCCTACCGAAATTCCTCCAACACCTCGAGGACATCCCCCTTGACCGTCTTCCAGAATTCTCTATAGAAACAGACCGGGAAACCATCCGACCTCGGCGCCCGGTCCACGTTGAGCTGAAAAAATGCCCACCTAGACTCAGCCTCCGTAAACTCCCTCACCGACACCTCCGCTTCCGTGTCAGACAACTGTGAAACACCCTTCCCCTGCTAACCCCATCCTAATCGTGTTCTCCGCCCATTAAAAGCCTGTAAATGAGACCTAAGAGTGCCCTCCAACATCCTTGTCCCCCTCGGCCACCACCCCTTCAATAATGATCGAGTGTATCAGTTTTCTGGCCTTCTCCTGTTAGTCATGGCATGAAAAAACTTGGTGTTCACATCTCCCTTCCTCAACCATCGCTGCATGGATCTCTGTCTCCATGTCACCTACTCTTTTTTGTCCTCAATTAAAATCTCCTCCAAGTGACCACTCCTCGCCACCACCTCCTCTACCATCAAAGACCTTTCATCCTCTAGTTTATCCAACATGGTCACCCTCATCCTGTTCCATGACCCTCCTATCCTGGTGTTGAGACCCGTTGGCCCTATCAAACTCCATCAAATGCCTCCTAAGCGACACCAGCTTGCTGGCCAGCCTACATCGCAGACCCATCAGGCCTGCACTCATCCCAGAATGCATCTACGGACTCCTGAAACCCTCCTCCAACAGCCAAACCTGCTCGAAGCGGAAGAATTTCCAAGGCCTCACCTCCTCCCCTGAAGACCAGAGAAACGTAGTATGATCCGGGTGCACCCTCGACAAAGCGTGGGTGGCAACCAAGGGGAAGGCCAGCAACACCTCTAGAGACACCAAAAATCTATCAATGTGAGACCTGGATCACACATTCTATTATGTGTACAAACATCCTGCCGCGTTGATCACCTGCATCCCAAGCTCCTCCACGACGCTCAACAACTTTGCCGAGCCACTATCCCTACCCCCACGACGCTCAAGACGATCTTTCGAAAGCAGCGTCGCATTGAAATCTTTTGCGATGATCCAAACAATATCAAGCGCCACAGCCCTGACCAAGACCAAATCCTCCACAAGATGAACCACGCCGACCCCATTACAGGGGCCATACACGTTAGTAGCCAAAATTCTCAACCCATCTGCCTTTTGTTGCAACAATATTGTCAGAGTATGCCTTCCTCGCCGCTCAACTTCATCCAACTCAGACTTTTCTACATCCCACCACGTAACCAAACCTCCAGAAGACCCTTCATATGCTATAACTCTACACTCGCTCAGGCACTCGCCCCCAACCTCCCTCCACATCATCTCAACCTCCTGCGATATCTTCGTTTCCTGCAACATCACCAAATCTGCCCTATGCTCCAGAACCATCTGCTGAATCGCCACCCTCTTCTCCGGCCTACCCAAACCCTGAATGTATAATGCAAGTAGATTCATTTACGAATCGCTAGGACCCCTTTTAGCCGCACAACTCCCATGCATTTCAACACTTGCTCCTCCAGGCCTTCCCTTTGCATGTCCCATTCGTCCTGCTCCATCACCCTCTCAACCGACCAAGGTTGCATAAGTCGGTAGTCGGTACTCGGTCAGTGGGGTCATTAACTAAGGATTAATCGACAGTCAGATGACTAATCAGATTTAGTCGACCATTAGTCGATTTTGAATTTTTTAAATTATTTTAAATATATAAATATTTTTTATACATATATTTTTATATATTTGCACAGATTTGTACATTTTCTATACTATCATAAAGAAACAAAAGAAGTAATTTACTTTAAATATAATTTTAAGCATATTTGAATAAGTTTGATTTTAAAAAAGGAAAAAATAATAAAGCTCTATGTAAAAGTCGTCCGAATAGTCGGCCTGATTAGTCGGGTTGACCGACTAATGTCCAACTAGGTCTAGTCGAGTTGGCTACCTCCCGGCCGACTTTTACAACAATGCAACTGACCTCCTCCCATAGTCAACTGACGGGTCAATCGACCACCGACACCGCCCCGCCGCTCGCACTTTGCCCATGGTTTGCTTGCCTTCCGAATTCTAACCGAAATCAGGTTGGTTTTTCATCCAGGTGTGCATCCGATCCTGGTCCCCATCCAACCCCCAACCTTCTGTACACCTCCATCCTATGTCGCCTCCTCCGCTCCTTTAGGCCACGATGATAATAGCTCCAACTGTGTCTCCCTCCATGTTGTCGTAACACATCTTGGCACCCAACCGAGCACCCAAGACCATCGGACCCACCATCCTCCGGTATCTGCGTCGACACAGCAACAGATAACTGCTATCCCTCACTCGCCACCTCCGCCAGAAGGGTCGTTGCCACTCAGCCCCCACTGATTCTGCCACCCGCCGTAGAGCTCCCTCTGTGCTCTACCCCCAGGAGGACTCCCCAAACTCCACCAGAGGGTCCACCGCCCTCAGGGGGAGGTCCGACGCAGGCGATACAGTGTAAGGAATCTCCACATCTTCTGGGTCCACATCTCGAACCACATGCAACTCCACTAGATAGCAGAGAATAAGATCTTTGAAAGGCTCCGCATGCCCTAGCTCTTCGCGCTCCTCCACCTAAAGCTCACCCTGACCCGCCTCACGTCGCCCCCTCCCCCCCGAGTCCGCAAAGACAACCGAATCACCACTTGATCTGCAGAATCAAAAGGATCTGGAAAATCGCTTCCTGCCGGATCCTCACCTGTAGGCTGGACCAAGTCCGAAGCGAGCGCAACAACAGCTCGACCCGACCCAAACCTGTGCATGCAAAGAACTTCCGCAAAAGACTACTCGAAACATGCATCCTTCAACGATGCTTCGTGGAGTGTGCCCTTCATCCCTCTCGAAACGGGCGCTCAACTTGTCCGAAATGGATCCGAAGATTCAAAAAGATGAAAAGCTATTCTTTCCCTTTCCGCGCTTCTTCCCCCGACGAAGCTTCCCCCAACTCTGCCACCTCTGCTTCCTCTCCCCCGGCCGACCCCCAACTCCGGTACCTCTGCTTCCTCTCTCCCGAACCGATCTCGCGGATCTCCAAGCTGAAGGCAAGCCCCAGATGCCACACATCCAACTACACTAGAAAAGGTCGAGAGAGCTCCACCACCATCGCTTCCCTGTGCCGCAGTCCATCGGAAACGATGGCGGTGACTCGCAACACCGGGTTGGGCATCTTGCCAACCGCCTCCAAGCTCCTCCAAAGTACACCCTGATGCAGAACTGCTTCACCATCTTCATGCCATCCAACATTCCATCTCCATGATACCAAGGAGTTCCCTATGAACACTGCAAAGCATGAGGTAGATTTCCTATCCTTGGGATATCCCACATAATCTGCATCTGTGCAGCTGTGATGGCAATGGATGTTCCTTTGCTAAATAAAAGACTTGTACCAGGAGAGGTCTTCATATAACTCAGAATCATATGGACTGCATCCATATATGCATGTCTAGGCTGCTCCATGAACTGGCTCCATCTGCTCACTGCAAAGGATATATCTGGCCTGATGATGGCCACATATAAGAGCTTCCCAACGAGCTCCTCTACCTCCTTTTGTCTACCTCTTCTGTGTCATCATCATACACTGTAATGCTTGGGTCCATGGGAGTAGTGGCGAGCCTGCAATCTGCCATGCCTGTCTCCGAGAGAAGATTTGTAACGTACTTCCTCCAGATCATATCAAGGCCTCGTTCATTCCTGGAGAACTCAAGTCTAAGGAAGTAAAACAAATCATCAAGGTCCTTGATTACAAACTGCTGACCAAGGAATTCCTTAGCTTCTCGAATAGCCTGCACATCATTCTCCTATAAGAATGATATCATCAACTGAACCAGTATAGCAACTGTGGCTCTTTGAGTCCTCTAAACAAACAATGAATGATCTGCAGTCGATCTCGTAAACCCCTGCTGCTCTATCAAGTCCGAGAGGTTCTGAAGCCATGCTCTTGGACTCTGCTTAAGGCCATAGGTAGATACAAACCATATGGCACTCTCCCTCAGCGACGAACCCTGGTGGGTGCTGCATGTAGACTTCCTCCTGCAGGTCACAATATAAAAACACAATTTTCACATTAAGTTGATATAGGGGCCAGTCCCACGTCACTGCAACAGAGAAAAGGATCCGCAGTGTAGAATGGCATGCCACTGGAGAGAAGGTACGATTATATCCCACCCCATACATCTGGGTGAACCCACGGGCCATAAGTCTCACCTTGTAACGATATATGTTGTCAATTGTTCGATGCTTCACTGTCAACACCCACTTTCATCCCATGACGGAAGCTCAAGAGGATAAGTAACACATATACGTCTTCGCTTTTGCAGAGCAATGGACGCATCAAGATCACCTGCCTCCTCCTCAACTTGTAAAATTGCCTCCTCAGAGGGCACATGCTCATCTTGTAAAGTAACATGCTGCATGGACAAATCACTAGTGCCATCAGTAGAAACAATGTGCTCAGTATATGCTTGGGGCGTGATGGATGATGGGGAAGGCCCATGAGCAGGGGGAATCATGGGAGGCTTGCGATCATAGAAACATTTCAACATTTGGGCCAAGTACATAAGTGGCCGTGGAGGAGTAGCCACAGGAGCAGGTGGTGGTGATGGAAGTGCTGGTGGGACTGGAAGTGATGGTGACATAGGAGGAGGAGACACGTATACCTCTTCTTAGAACCAAACACATTCAACCAGTCACCTGTAGGGGAGAAATACACAACTCAAAAAAGCTGACATCAGCACTGACAGAGTACTTTCTCGAACAGGGTTGAAGCAACGGTACCTCTTCTGGGTATGAGAGTAGTCTACAAAAATACACTTGATAGCTCTAAAGGATAGCTTGTCACGACCATGAGTCAGCTCGTGAACAAAGGCGACTGAGCCAAACACTCGGAGTGTAAGGGAGAATAGGTCCTCGGGAAACACAATCGGGAAAGGGACATTCTCTCCTAAAATAGAATATGGCATACGGTTCCCCAGGTAGCAAGCAGTAAGAACTGCATCACCCCATAAAGAGCGTGGAGCACAACTCTGGATCAAATGTGTCTAGGTCACATCAAGTAGGTAACGGTTTTTGCATTCAACAACACCGTTCTATCGAGAAGTGTAAACACATGCAAGGTTCAGAAATGAGGTCCATGCGGCCGCAATATGCATATACGGTCTCCCCTCTGAACCACGCATGACATATGTGGTCATATGCAACCCAAACGCCTATGCGTTCTGCATAAACCACATATGTAGTGGCTTATGCGATTGGCTAGGCAGTCTAGGGTCCATTGAGAAAGGATCTAATTGGCCCTAAATTTTGAAATTCGCTCCATTGAACCCTATTCTTTCGAAACCCCACTCACGAAGCAGAAACCCTCCTTGGCGATTTCTAAACCCTCAAAACCTCGCTCCTCTTTTGCCCTTCGCCTCCAACCTAGCCAGCACATCATGTCCCCAGGCAACCGCACCGCTTCCGCTGGACCTGGGCACCGTCGTGCCATCTCATAGGCCATCTCTCTGTGTCATCGCAAGACTTATAGCTCCTCCTGTGCATCACCGCATATGACCTGTAGCTTTAACCTGTACGTCACTGCAAGACCAGTGACTGTAGCTTCTCTTGTGTGCTGCCACAAGACCTGTAGCTTCTCCTCCTCCCTTGCATAATCACCTCAGTGCTCCATTCTCCTCTATTTTAAGTATATCTTCAATTTGTTAACCACTGTTCTGGATACCATTATGGTTTATGCTCTTTTTGATTAAAATTTATTTAAAAAATGTTTAGATAGATGTCTATAGCACATATAAAATAACTTGAATTTGTTTAGTTAAATTGAATTCAATTAAATTGAATTGGATTCTGAAAATTGATCTCATTATGCAATTAAAATTACTGTGTGATGCATGCTTATTTGGTATCCTATTTTGTGTATGCCATTCCGATTTGATATCCTATTTTGTATGTCCCATTTCATTTCATAAACTAGTGCCCCTGATTTGGTATCCTATTTTGTAGCTTATACTAGCTGGCTTCTTTGTATGCATGGATTTTTTTTATCTTTACTTACTATCATGCCGTCAAGAATTATAATTATTTTATGGGCACTATTAAGCCATGTTGTTTCCATATTATGTTTTTTGAGAGGATGTTTCCATATTATGTTGATAATACAAGTTATGTTCATAATGTAACTAATGTGTTTTGTTCTCTGACATTATAATTAAATACATTTCTTTAACTTTATTAATTAAAATAATGCAAACCGCATAATCCGTATATACTTCCGCATATCCGCTTACTCACTCCAGGCTGCCTGACCGAACGAATATCGCATACCGACTTTGTAGTACTGCACATCCTTAGTGATCAGACTAATAGAAAGTAAATTCATCTAAAAATCAGGTGCATATTGCACATTCTGCAGGTGCATGGATGGCATCAAATGAATATTCCCCTACCTTGTAATTGCTAAATGTACCCATTCACAATGACGACCGATCCGTTAGACGGTATAGGTCTGTATGAACTGAACTACACTCGTCCCCACATAAATGGTGGGAAGAACCAGAGCCCATGATCCACTCTGACATATCTTCTCTGCTACAACTGGTAAAAGCAAGGGTTATACCTGAGGAGCTCGAAGATGCTCTGGCAGAGGCTACAACATCTAGGGAACCAATAGTGATGCCGGCAACAGGAGTCATTATCTCCCTCAGATGGGAGTCAATGTCATCTAGATGTGAATCTTGTGAAGTAGTCGAACTATCATGCGACTCTAATTGCTCGGCTACACGAACAAAAGCAGGATATCCATTCTTCTGATAGCATGTATCTTTCGAATGACCAGGACGTCGACAATTGGTGCATGGACCACGCCGACGTCCGCCTCCCTTGCCACGGGGACCACGTCCTCTGAACTGAGTAAAACCTCCCCTGCTGTGATATGTGACCATCATTGAGGAGGCTTGTATGGTGGCAAGTGGTGGCCCAATGATCTTGCTAAGATGATTGTATACTCCCTCCATGGGGGGTATAGCTGCACTAGTAAGAAGTTTGTATGCTATCTCATACTTAGGGTCTAGAGCAGCCAAGAAAACTCCAACCATCGTTGAGTTCTTGTACGCCATCTGCTGCTCTATAGATGTGGTCACGGACATGAAGCTGTGAAGCTTCTCGAACATGCCATGGAGGGAAGTGTAGAAACTATACAGAGGATGACCATTCTGCTTGGTCGTGTAGATGTTAAACTGCAACTGAAGGACCTTGGCCTCATTCTTCAATTGGCCATATGTGGCAAAGATATCCACATTTCCTTGACAGTGGACTGGTTCACAATATCATTGACAATCTCCATGACTAGAGTCCCAGAGAGCCAAATATGTGCGTACACGTCATCTTGCTTCCACGATGTGTTCTCCCTAATCTTATTTGTCGGCTCCGGCTATGTCAGAATGTGCTCTTTGTTGTTGCACTGCATGAGGGCCAAGAACTGTATGAACCACAACTCATAATTGGTCCCATCCATATTCACGATGGGAATCAGGCCCTTGAAGGCATCGAATGAAGAGAAGACATCACCCTTGGTCTCTGACATGATGAAGAAAAGAGGTCGAAATGAAACCAGATTGGGGTAGTAGACTGATTTGAGCCAGTCTACAGGATTGGTTGTATGTGTAGACTCATACAACCATCCTTGACAATCCTCAATCCATGTTAGGGCATTAAAAGATGATTAATAGGTCTGAAATTACCTTTTCCGGTTAAAATCATACCGTACGACAGATTTGGGTGGCTCCAGAGAGGATAAGAAGGGCTCTAGAAGCCTATCAGCGACTAAAAAGGGCCCTAGGGGACTGACAGAGGCGCATGTGGCCCTCAGAGTGGTCGGGCGGTGCCTAAAGGGCTTGAGCAGCAGTGATGGAGGCCACAAGGGGGCCCTGGACATGGAAGCCCTAGAAGGGCTTGGCGTAGTGCATGGCCCCTCGGAGGGGGCTGGCGGCAACCATGGAGCCAACGACACCGCCATTGGGTTCCTTCGGTGGTGTCTCGTAGGTCGACATCTCACCGACGATGTACAAAGGAGAGAGGGGATGGGCAGTGTTGGGGTCTAGGGCACATGGTACGAGGACTCTGATCTAGGACCGTCGCTCTGATACCATGTGAAGAGAAAATAATAAGTTGATTATTGATGAGACCTTGGGGTTCTCCTGTGTAAAAGAGAATTCTGTTAGGGAAAATTACATAATATAGACTGAAAGAAAAGGAAATACATAGTATAAAGAAAAGATAACTAATATCTCAACACTCCAGATTTCAGACGCTACCAGTTCGAGGTGCACATGTATGTGATCATTATGTGAGAGGTTCCCATCTTGATTGGACTCGGGATTTTCATATGGATCCATATGGACGCCAGAGTAGAGATCCCATTCTCTGAGCTAATGTGGACTAAAGGTTTTCATGTGGATTCATAAAGACTCCAAAATAGAGATCACATTCTCTGGGCTAGTATGGGAGAGACCCAGTTCTCTGGCAAGGAGATTCTTTTTTCAGACTCCATTCTCCAGCGTTCGTGGACTTCAATAAGGATGTTTCGTGTCCTTTTCCAGTTTGACCCTTCAAAGAGATGGAGCAATTATCAGCCAGGGTTCTCCATGTGGAGACTCATTCCAGTTTCAGTGACTCTTGTAGTACATAGCACATGTTCTCGGACAAAGAGACTCAGTTCATACTCCAGCCCTTCAGTTCCTTCTCACCAGCACGACATGAGAAGCAACGCCCTCAACAGTTACCTAGTGGAGTATGAATCGAGTTGATATTGTTAGTAGTGTCTTGTATTGTGTGAGTAGGCATTTTTTTCTATTTGTCTAAGCTGAGTATTGCACGCTCCAACTTGAGGGGGGAATGTTGGAGTATATACCATAGACGGGTAATCGGATCCTTCCGGGGTCCAATTACCACATCCACATGTTTAGTCCTACATCATCCGTGAATGGGACTTGGTCATTTTGGTGGGGCTATATAAGAAGCCCCACATCCATTGTAACAATCGAAAGAGAGAAAGCAATATACACATCTGGTTGTTGAGAGGCTTTCTTCCGTAGTTTATCACACTCCTTAGGGAGTAGTATTCTACGTAAAATCCCAGTGTTCTTCTGCATTTTATATTTCTTTACTTCTATTATGCTACTATCACTTTGAGGCATATAACTATAGAGTTTCTCGAAGACGCCCCTCAAACTGGAGTAGAATGAGTGGAGAGGTCTACCATCTTGCTTGATCATGTAGATGTCATGTTGAAGTGGAAGAATCTTCATCTCAATCTTCACCTGAGAATACGCAGTTGCAAGAATATCCCACACTGCCTTTGCAATGGGTTGATGTAGGTTCTCATTGGCAATCTTTATTGTTAGGGTACCTCATACTCGTATCCATACTAGGGCCCATGTTTTATCTTTTGCATTAGCACTAGTTTTGTCAGCCAACTCTGGTTCTATCTCGATTTATTCCTTATTGCGACTCTTGTTGATATGCTTTGAATCCTAACCATCTGACCTAGGTTGAAAAACCGTCGTATACACCTCCTCTTGTCGTACCATACCCTAACAAGACGAGGGTCTCATTGTTTCTATTAACTATTCTATTTCTATTCGGGTATATGGATTCATTTTTTACGGGATCTGTCTGTATAAGTGTAGTGTATAAACTCCCCTAGGGTTATGGCTCTCTGTATCCAATGTACTTTCTTTTTTCTCCGCATTGTGAAAACTGATCGTTGCCGCCCAAGGACATTGCTCGGTTACGTGAACCTTATAAATCCATATGTCTTCGTGGTTGCACGATTGATCATTTATGTGTGTTTCGCTTCCGCGATTCGCAACCACTGTCTATAATGCTCATCAATTACATCGCCCACACCTCATAGTTTGTCCCATCCATTTTTACGATTGGACATGGACCCTTGATTACGAGTGGGCATTCGATTGGTTTCAGTGGATTTGGATTGGTTTGTGATGAATTCGATTTGAATTGAAGAAAATGCCTCTCATAACCCATTCAAATTATATTAGGTTGAGCGGTTTGGGAGAGCGGTTTGAGTCATTTGGGTTGGTGAGAACCAAATAACCTATGTGAAAAATATGTAACTAAAGGTTGAGTAGTGATGGTGCCATTGATGGATGAAATAGGATGCCAAAGTAAGCATGAGTCAAGGTCATTAGAGATGAAGAAGGTTGGGGGATGTTAAGTTGATATGTTGTAGTTAGGGCTAAGGAATTTTCATGGATAATTTGGGTCATCTAAAGTGGATTGGGTTTGGAGCATAGTTGTATGGCAATAAGGTGGGCTTTGAGTTTTCAAGAGGATGTACAATCTATAATATGTACAAATCATGTTGAGGTCGCCATAGTTACAGTGCGATGAATACGATACATATTGTCAATTTAAAATAATGCTGGGTAAGACAAGGTTGATTAACAAGTTGAGAGCTTGGATATGAGGATGAGAGTTGCGAATTAAGGATACATTAGGGTTTAGGATTCTAAACATCATCTATGAAATGTATTTTGATGGGGTTGGTCGGTCCAATCTTTGGTCACCCAAAGTAATAGTTTATTTTATTTGGGTGGGTTGGGTGAAAGGCATCAGACCCGCTAACTAACTCAATACACATTGAAGGAGTGTGTTTTGGGTCTACCCAATCCGAAATCCAAATAACCTTTTGACCCATTTCGACGATCTTGTAGAGTTATATGGGTTGACCCATACAATGCCCATCCTGTGCTTGATGGCCTTAAATAGAGTAGCATTTGTATTGCTCTCTGCCATGATGGACGGAGCACGAGAAGTAGGGACGCTAATTGAATTGAATCATTCAAATTTGATTAGGATTCATTCTATAAAAAGTCGAAAAAAGTTCGTTTCGGAATGAAACGAACTGAATATGAATTTTACTTGTGGGTTCGATTCTAAACGAATTGAATCTGAATTAACCTAAATTTGTTCGAAAATAATTCGATTTGATTCGATATATATTTGCTTACACATATAAATACACATGTTACATACATACGCGAAACTAATTTCAGTAACAAATGGAAGCTACATTTTAATTAAAATATTGCAATAGATGATCTATCTACACCATTTTAAATAACTATTGAGACCAATTGCATTTTCTAAAGTAATTTACCTCATTGTTGCAAAGGCCCTAGCAAACAAGTTACGTCTGGTCCTTGGTACTATTGTTTCACTAGCGCAACCTGCCTTCATCCCGAGAAGATATATGGAGACAACTTGGCTATGACAACGAAAATTATTGCTTATTGGAAGAGACGACATACTAGTGCACTCCTTTGGAAAGTAGATTTTTCAAAGGCCTATGATACCGTTGATTGGCGGTTCATGTGGTCAACTCTCGCAAAAAGAGGTTTCCCTGATATGTGGATCTCCTAGATAAAAAAGTGCATAACTACCGACGCCTTACTTTGTGCTTGTTAACGAAAGACCATAAGGTAGCTTCTTTCAGCCGCAAAGAGGGTACGCCAAGGCTGTCTGCTTGCACCACCTCTCTTTGTCATTGCAACGGATGTTCTTGCTTGTATGATCTCAAATGCGGTCCATCGTGGCACTACCTCTGGGTACACTTGTGGGGACATTTCCATCCCACTTCTTCAATATGTCGACAACACCATCTTGTTTATCGAAGGGGGCATGCAAGAGGCGGGAAACATGTCAGTATTGGCGGATATCTTTGGGGAGCTATCATGACTCAAGCTTAACAAGCAGAAGTCAAGGGTCATACGTTTCAATCTCCTGGTCACGGAGGAAGGATATTGCAATTTAGAATTTGGGAATAGAACATGGGAGTTTGCCTATATGTTATTTAGGACTCCTACTAACAAGTGTTAGATTACGGATGTCTGATTGGCTAATTATAAAGAAGATGGAGAGCTGGTTGGGAGGCATCCATTTTCTCTCATGGAGGGAGACTTGTTCTTGTAAAGGCCGCTTTCGCTGCAATCCCAATGTTTTTTATGTATTCCAGACTTCTCCCTGTTGGGATTCACAAAATACTAGAGAGGATTACGAGAAGATTCTTTTAGTGTAGGTTAGGTCAAGACACGCTTGGTATGCACCTGGTGGATTGTGAAACAGTAACTCTGCCATTGCAAAAGGGTGAACTTGGCATACCGAGATTGGAGGTCATGAACATATCTCTATTAATGAAATGGGTTGCCAGAATTTGGGGAAATAGTGAAGACCTCTGTTGTAAGCTCCTTCGACACATATATGGTGTATATACACGGCTTGTTATCTCTCACCGTCCCCTCTTTTCCTACCTTGGTTTTCTGGAAGGGTATCTGATCCCTTCTCCCGTAGGAAAGTGTGCTTTCAACTTGCTTTAGGGGATGGTGACTCTTTTGCTTTTGGATGAATGATTAGACTGGTGGTGGAACCTTGGTAACAAGATTCCCTCGTTTGTTCGCTCTCTCTGACTCTCAAGAAGCGTGAGTTGGGGATGCTTGGATTGACATTGCGTGGTTGCCTACTTTTAACAGTGGTTTCTCGGATCATCACGTTTTGGAGTTTGTCGACCTCCATGAGGTACTTTACTCTCATTCGGTACCTGGAGTAGGGAGAGATCATTGGCTCTGGAGTTAAAGAGATTTCTCCGTGAAGAATGCATATAGAAGAGTTGACAGGACAATGGTTACAGAATCTAACATTCTTGTTAGAGATAAAATTATTGGCAGTTTGAAGGTGCCGAACCATATCAGAATATTCTTGTGGTTGATGCTTTGAGGGAGAATCCTCACGAGGGATTGTTGGTCCAAATTCAATGGCAATGAGAATGATTTGTGTCCTCTTTGTGAAGATACAACATATACCATTGACCACATGTTTTTCGATTGTGAAAGGACAAAAGCCATCTGGCTGGCTCTGGAGATAGATTGGGTAGACTACAATGCTCTTGTGAACTTCTGGGACTATCTACCGTGCGAGATCTCGAGATGACTCGGATATGCTCTGGCCCATCACTATCGTCTGTTCGCTTTTATTCTGAAAATGTAATCTTCCATGCTAAGGGTCTCTTTGAATCTTGGCTTTTGTGAGGTAAAACTTGCATCTTTCTAATAATTTAATTTACATGGGGCAGGCACCTTCGCGTGTTTCCCTCTTTGGTCTAAAAAAACTATTGCTTTAAATGTGGTATTTGTAATATTTAACAATAATTGTAGCTTTTGATTGGGTATTTGCAATAGTAGATAAAGACGGTGATTAGTTGCCACACATTCAATACTTATAATAACAAATATTATGAATGAATATTCTTATAACACTTAGTGATAGATGTTACAAATGAAAAAGAGGCGGAATTGAAGCTTCCTACTTTTTCAACTGAAAACCATCTACGTTGAAAAAAAGCTAAACCCAACATCACTAACGACGACCCATCCTTTTCTCCCCAAATCCATCGCAACCCACCTTTGATCAATTCACATCATCCATCTCTCCTCCAGTGACATTCCTCCCACGTTGATTTGCAAGCGAGGAAGGTTCCTCCTCCACATATGATTTGTGCATTGGGGAAGTCATCGTCGTATACAAAGGTGAAGGGGAGCCATAGCCTCTGATAATGCCACGTGCTCTCGACCTTCTCCTACACATTGATCCTCATCGATGCCATCTAATCGAACTCCTCCAATTGTGGTCTCCACCTCCACAAGTTTTCCCTCCACCTTCTTGAGAACATCTCGAATGGTTGCCCCGTCAAGATCAAGGAGACAAGTTCTTCCCTAATCCTTAACGTCCTCACCGTTCACCATCAAGTTGCCATCTTGATCGAGAAAGCTCTGATTTTGATCGAGAAGGCTCTGATTTTGAACTAGAAAGCTCTGATTTTGATGGACGGAGTTGCAATTTTGGTGCTAATTCTCCATCCTTTTACTAAGAGTTTGGTCTTGTTTTCTTCCACATGCAATGTAATCATAATGTATTCAATTTTTTATCAAGATTCTCTCTTCAACGTACATTATATATTACTTTGTATAACATCACAAAGAAAAAAAAGAGCAATTTTAGATTTTTAAAAATGTATAACAATAATAATAAGATAAATACGCTATCTACATTTAAGAACATAGTTATAAATTAAAATCTTATTATAATTGTTTATGTAAAATAATTTACATAATCTTTAAATCACAAGTAGAATTTTAGATTCAAAATAGAATGAATCGAATTTGAATCTTCGAAACTTGTAATGAATTGAATTTGAATTCAAGTTAATAAATTCGTTTAAAATTCGATTCAAGTTCGTATTCAAAACTTTTAAAATGAATTGATGTGAATCCTAGTGGATTCGAAGGTACGAGAAGGACAAAACTGAGAGATAAAGATGAGTCAAACTTGCCCGCACAAGTATCATAGGGAGGATGTGTGTAGATTTATATACACAACATCCCATCTCTCCTATAGGTGCTTTAGAGGCCTTGAGGTATGATTTATAATATTAAATACAGACCAAGCAATCCAAAACACACGATCTGAGAATTATCGGGGATTTCAAGAACCCATATGCACTAGCCTGCCAAATAAAGATGTCGTCGAGAGGTGCCACTCAGAGCCCCTCCAATGGCTGGCACCACCACTGGTGGTGCAACTGTCGCTTGTTGCGGCTGTAGTGGTTGGAGTGTTGCCACTGGTTTTGTGCAATGACTGTAGTAGTTGGCAATTGTCGCTGATACGACAGGAGTGTCGCTGGAGCAACTATGGTGGGCTTGTGTTGGTGCCGCATACAAGAGAGAGCGAGAGAGGCTTGATGGTGTGGTAGGGTTTCAAGAAGACCTCAAAGCTCTGGTCTATGACCACTGCTTTGATACATGAGGAAAGGAAAGTAGCCAATGAATTATTATGTGCCCTAAGATTCTCTTTGTATAGAAAAGAAATCCTAGAGGTGAAACAAGGTTGCTTTGGGTGACACAGATACCCTATGGGGATTAAATATAAAAAGGAAATGAAAAGCTAGCATACTATTATAAATACTGTTGAGATATTTACTATTTTATGTATTATTTTCTTATTATCTATGTTTTTGTCTTCTTCTTATAATTTGACCAATAGGTTCCTCTCCTATATAAGAGAACCCACGGGTCTTTCATTCATTCAATTCATTTTCCCTACCAACATGGTATCGGAGCGACGGTCCTAGATCGGAGTTCCGACATCTAAACCTAACCCTACCCATCCCAGCCCCATCCCCCTGCGCGCCTAGCCGCTACCCAGCCCTTCCAGTCGCTGTCCAGCCCACCCAGTCGCCGCCCAGCCCTTCCCAGCGTTGCCCAGTCCTCCCCGACGTAGCGGTCGCCTGCTGGCCTGCGATCGCCTGGGCAGTCGCCCTAGGCCCCTCCGGTTGGCGTTCAGATCAACCCAACATCGCTAAGGGCCCCCTACGGCTGTCTTGGGCTGCCCCCTACCTCCCGTACCACACCGCGCGCCCCTACGGTGTGATTCGTGGTTTGTTTTGGTTAGATTTTGATCAGAAATCACAACTTCAGACTTATAAATCTAGTTTCCGGTCCTAAGGAGCAACAAAGATTGATGAGGATGGTTGTATGAGTCTACACGTGCAACCAATCCTCCGTATGATCGTGTAGATTTGTTTCTTTCGGTCTATTCCTCAGTTGAGTTCCATTGATCTATTGTTCTTCCATCATGTTAGAGAACACGGGTGATATTTTTTCATATGGAGCCTTTAAGGGCTTGGCTCCCATTTTTAAGATGGATGGGACCAACTATGACTTGTGGTCCATGCAGTTCTACACCCTCATGCAGTGCAACAACAAGGAGCACATCCTGACAGATCTAGAGCCAACGGATAAGACTGGGGCGAATGCTTCTTGGAAGCAAGATGACGTGTATGCACATGTTTGTCTTTGTGGGACACTCACCACAGATATAACCAATGATATTCTTAATCAGCCCACCGCCAAGGCGATGTGGGACACTTTGGCATCCACCTATGCTCAAGCGAAGAATGAGACTAAGATTCTTCAGCTACAGTTTAATATCTACAATGCCAAGCAGAATGGTCGTCCTCTGCATGTGTACTACTCTTCACTCCGTGTCATGTTCGAGAAACTTCATAGCTACATGCCTATTACGACATTTGTTGAGTAGCAGAAGACGTACAAGAAATCCCCGATGGTTGGCATCTTCATGGCTGGACTTGATATAGAGTATGATGCTACGCGTACTCACCTTCTTATCTGGAGCTACCATACCTCCCATAGAGGAGGCCTATAGCCGTCTCAGCCGGATTACCATGCCTTCTACAACCACATCTCTACCCTCTTCAGCGATGATCACTTCTCATGGCCGGGGGGACGATCCCGTCCAGAGGACGCACCCCTCGTGGCAGAGGCGGTGGATGCCAGCATGGCCCTTGCATTTGCATCTACTGTCGTAAGCCTGGACATGCAGAGGATACATGCTACCAGAAGCATGAATATCCTGTTTCTGGTTGAGTAGCGGAACATATTGTGTCTTCAGAGACTCCAACCACCCAGGCTGATCCTCGTCTGGATGATATTGTCTCTCGTATTCGAGAGATCATGACTCCTATTGCTGGTACCACCACTACAGATACATCAGCCGCAACCAGAGCCTCTTCAAGCTCCTTAGGTATTGCCTATGCTTTTACCGGTAGTACTGGTGCATACATAACATGGTGGATTATGGATTCTGGTGCTTCTCACCACCTGTGTGGAGACAGAGTGCAACTGAGGTCCTACAGGATTATACCACCTGGTTGATGGGTTGTCATTACTAATGGCGACCACTTACCCATTATAAGACAGGGGGAGGTGCATTTGACGTCGTCTATGCGCCTTCAGAATGTTTTATATGCTCTTGATTTTCAGATGAATTTACTTTCCATTAGTCAGATCACTAAGGATCTGCATTGTCGTGCTATCTTTGATCCTTCATCTCTTGTGTTCCAGGACATACTCACGGATAGGGTGATTGGATGCGACTGTGAGCAACGAGGGCTTTACATACTGGTCCAACCTCCTCATGCTGGTGTTTCTACTATACCTACTGGACCAGTTTCTCCATGTCTGTGGCATCTTCGTTTTGGTCACCTTCCTCTTCAGAAGTCGTGTCATACTCTTCCTCAGATTTCTACGAGATCCTCCTTTCAGTGTGAGGCATGCCAGCTTGAAAAGCATCACCGTTCTTCCTTTCCAACCCGTCAGAGTCGGAGCAGTTCTCACTTATTTGAGCTCCTTCATTTAGACATTTGAGGTTCGAGTCGTGTTCCTGATCACTAGGGACATCATTTTTATCTAGTTGTCGATGATTTTTCTAGACTTTGCTGAGTCTTTTTATTGAAGAATAAGTCTGAGGCTGGATTTGTGTTCAAGTATTTTATTAATGAGATAAAGTTTTTTCTTCTAATGTCAAATATCTTTGTTTTGATAATGCCTTGGAATTTTGCACCTTACAGCTTTCTAACTTTCTTAGATCTCTTGGCATTGTTCACTAGACTTCATATGCTTATACTTCCATGCAGAACGGTGTTGCCGAGCGCAAACACCGTCACTTACTTGATATGACCATACTCTTGTTGATATGGAGTCGTGCTCCTCATGCTTACTGGGACGATGTTATCCTTACTGCTTGCTACTTGGTGAACCACATGCCCTCGTCTGTGTTGGAGAGAAGATTCCTTTCTCGATTGTGTTTCCTGAGAAGGATCTTTTCTCCCTTACACCTCGTGTGTTCGGACTTGTTGTTTTTGTTTATGATGTCTCTCCTCGTCGTGACAAGCTCTCTCCTATAGCTGTCAAGTGCATGTTTGTCGGCTACTCCCCTACCCAGAAGGGGTACCGCTTCTTTGATCCGTTAAGGCGGGAATACTTTGTCAGTGCTGATGTTCCATTCTTTGAGTCTGTTATGTATTTTTCTCCTACAGGTGACAGACTTGCTCCATCTAACTATGATGATGAGATCTACATGCCTCCACCTCCTACTATCATTCCTCCACCACCCTCTACTCCTGCTCTACCACCACCTCCTCAGCCACCACCTCCACCACCTACACCTACTCCCGCCTCTACACCTGCTCCCGTGGTTCCTCCTCATGCTGTGACTTAGTTTTTCCATGTGTTTTTACTCGCAAGTCTCGCTCTGTTCCCCCTGCTCACAGGCCTTGCCCATCATCCAACACTCCTCAGGTATATAATGAGCACAATATTTCTACTGATGATACTACTGAGTTGTCTGTTCAGCAGGATTCTATACAAGATGAGCAGGTGCCCTCTTCAGAGGGGAACTTACAGGCTCAAGACTTGGCATATGATCTTGATGTGTCGATTGCTTTGCGAAAGCGGAAATATACGTGTGCTACTTACCTTATTGCAACCCAGGTTTCCTTGAGTAGATTGTCAGAGAATTTCAGGAGGTTTACATTAGCACTATCAACCATGGAGATACCACATACATATCAAGAGGCTCTTAGGGACAGTCAGTGGAAGTTGGCCATGGAGGAGGAGATGGTTGCGCTACAGTCACGTGGTACATGGAGTCTTGTTTCTGCTCCAGTTGATGCATCCGTTGTGGGATGCAAATGGGTGTTCACTGTGAAACACCGTGCAAATAGCAGTGTGAATCACTATAAGATGGGACTTGTGGTACGAGGGTTCACCCAGACATATGGGGTAGACTATCAGAATACTTTCTCTCCAGTGGCCAGACATTCTACTCTGCATATTCTACTTTCAGTTGATGTGACATGAGGTTGGCCCCTTGACCAGCTTGATGTGAAGAATGCATTCCTCTATGGTGATTTACATGAGGAAGTCTACATGCAGTAGCCACTTGGGTTTGCCACTGAGGGGGAGTGTCAGAAGGTTTGCAGGTTACATAAGGCTATCTATGGGTTTAAGCATAGTCTAAGAGCATGGTTCCAGAAGCAATCGGACTTGATAGAGTAGCAGGGGTTTGTGCGATCGACTGCCGATCACTCTTTGTTTGTGCACAAGTCCCAAAGAGGTACTACTGTCATTCTTGTTTATATTGATGACATTATTATTACAGGTGATGATGAGTAGGGTATTCAGGTTGCCAAGGACTTCCCAAGTCAGTAGTTTGTGACCAAGGATCTTGGTACTTTACATTACTTTCTTGGACTGGAGTTTGCCAGGAACCAGCGAGGTCTTGTGATGACACAGAGGAAGTACGTTACATATCTTCTTTTAGAGAGAAACATGGCAGATTGCAAACCTGCCACTACTCCTATTGACCCGAGCATGAAGCTCTATGATGATGACACTGAGGAGGTCGGTAAGAGGAGGTACATGGAGCTTGTTGGCAAGCTTCTATATGTGACTATTACCAGGTCCGACATATCCTTTGTTGTGAGCAAAGTGAGTCAGTTTACGGAGCAACCCAGACAGGCACATATGGATGCAGTCCATATGATTCTTAGGTATCTGAAGACATCACTAGGTACGAGACTTCTTTTCATTAGAGGCACATCTCTGTCAGTTAACATGTGTAGATGCAGATTATGCTGGGTGTCCAAATGATAGGAAATCTATTTCAGGCTTCGCTATGTTCACAGGGAATTCCCTGGTTTCATGGAAGAGCAAGAAGCAGATTGTGGTTGCCAGTTCGAGCGTTGCGTCAGAATATAGGGCCATGGCACATGCTAGCACTGAGATGTTATGGGTCAGATCTGTTCTTACTGACCTGGCTATAGAGGTGCCTCTTCCCATGCACCTCCAATGTGACAATCAGTCTGCTCTTTTCATTGCCAACAACCCAACATTTCATGAGAGGATCGAGCACATAGAGGTGGATTGTCACTACACTCGTGACATGATACAGAAGCGTCTTATCGCCACTACACATGTCAGCTATGGAGACCATACGACACATGTTCTTACTAAGGCCCTAGCAAGAGGGCATTATCAGAGAAGTTCCAAACTGAGTCTGATTGATATCTACACTCCAGCTTGAGTGGGAGTGTTGAGATATTTACTATCTTATGTATTATTTTCTTATTATCTATCTTTTTTGTCTTCTTCATGTAATTTGCTCAATAGGTTCCTCTCCTATATAAGAGAATCCAAGGGCCTCTCATTAATTCAATTCATTCTTTTCCACCAAAAAATACATTATTACTATAATAGTATGAGTTAGCATGCTACTGATTATTGATTATGAAGTTGTGTAACACATTATATTTTGCTTCACCATTGCCTAATGCTGTCATATTATCCTCTATGGTTCTATCCATAGCTTCGTAAGCAAAACACATTGGTGGGATTTTTTCCGATCCATGGTTCATAGAACTACCACTAAGGAATTTTTTGTCCTGACTAGGTTACGTTCACTCAAAAATCGTTGTTTATCAGGATTGTGTTTGCACATTTTCCCCTTGAGGTTAAGATTCATTTTAGGCTGCGTACCTGGCATCAAATCTAGGCAGTGGGCTGCACATAGAATCCAATATATGTTTGTTGCTCTTGCCAATCAATAATCTTTCAACTACGTCATGTTTTCCCCTTTTATCTTGTCTTAGCAATATTTCACCATCAGGGACCTTTTTTTGCCGTATTAATTATTACCTTCTTTACTGCATCTTTTGTTTTCTGTGCAGAAATTGACCGGAGGAGTGCTTTTATCTAGGAACAAGGAGTATATTGTTTTCTATAGAGGAAATGATTTTCTGACCCCTCCCATTGCGAAAATATTGCTTGAGAGGGAGAAATTAGCTAATGTTAGACAAGATGAAGAGGATCAAGCTCGACAGAGGGCATCTGATTTATTAGTTTTGTCTTCAAAGGCACATCGAGGGCCTCGTTTAGCAGGTACTCTAGCAGAAAGTGTTGAGGCCAAGATGCATTGGACAAATGAACCAAACAAAAGCGAGAGAGAAAAAATGATGGAGGAAGAAATTTTATCAAAGCATGAATCCCTTGTCCGATACATGGAAAAAAAGCTAGCACTTGTATGTCTGTCAAAAGTTACTGAGTGTGCTGTTTCATATGAGCAATCATCTTGCATATTCTCATTATTATTTTTGTTTAGGCGCAAGAAAAGGTTAAAAGGGCAGAGAGAGCCTTGGCTAAAGTACAGGAATCATTAAAGCCTACTGATCTTCCAAATGATCTTGAAACAGTAACGGATGAGGAACGCTTCTTATTTCGCAAAATGGGTCTCAAGATGAGATCGTTCTTGACTTTAGGTAGGTTATTTTTTCAGTTGTATTTTGTTGGCCTATTTTTTCCCTTTTGAGGAATAAAATACTTATTGTACTGGCAAAACTATACCCACAGGGAGACGAGGAGTTTTTGACGGTACCATAGAGAACATGCACTTGAATTGGAAATACAGGGAGCTTGTTAAGATTTTAGTTAAAGATAAGAGTTTCGCACTAGTAAAGCACATAGCAATAGATCTTGAGGCTGAGAGTGGTGGGGTCCTAATTTCTCTTGATAAAACCACTAAAGGCTATGCAATAATCTTATATCGTGGGAAAAACTACCTACGGCCACAATTACTGCGACCTAGGAATTTGCTAACCAGGCGGCAGGCATTGGCACGCTCCATCGAGCTTCAGAGGCGAGAGGTGGGACTATGAATTTCTTATAATATTTTGAATAGAAATTTCTGTCCTCATTGTCAAAACGAATAACAAATGGCGTTTTTGGAAAACTTGCAGGCACTCAAGCATCATATATCGAACTTGCAGGAGAAAATGCAGACAGTGAGAGATGAACTAGTACGGTTGACACTACTCTGAAACATTGATCACTCCAGAATGTTTCTGCTGAATGTTGTTTTATGAAATTGTTTCAGGAGCAAATGAGGATAAAACAGATAAGTGGCGCAGATGAGCCTGCTGAAATAAGCAGCGTTATTTCTTCCAATGATGTGGACCTGGAGGTTAGACTTCATTCATCTAAAATTTATAATTATACTCGTTGCTCTAATTTATTAAGCTGCAAAAACATCGGAACTTAATCTCACCCTGCCATCCATATAAAGTTCAAATTATCTTTTGGTCTCATCTTGCTAGTTGAAGTTCAAATTAAATGCTAGATGAGGTTTGAATTGCACGAAAAATGTTTGGACTTGATTGCAACTCCAAATGTCTTTAAATTGCTTTTTGGATAAATTACTCAGGAAGAAGGAGAAGAGGCATATCTAGAAACATTTGAGTGGGATTCTGATCGACCTATATGACAGTAGACCATTAAGTTGCGATAGAAGGAAACTGCTCAGGCAAATCATACTGGAAATTGGAAAATCAATGGAAGGATTAAGATTTTAGCAAGGCCTTGTGAAGAGGACTATCTCGAGTCTGATCATCAAGAGTGATTACCGTCACGGTGACAGAATATTACTTCTTTCTTCTTTTAATAGTCGCGAATTATTCTATAGACAATGTTTTTTAATTATTCTATAGTCAGTGCTGCCAATATTCCCAACTAGATATTTCTCCAATGCACGTTAGCACAACGACTCCAGTCATTACCAGGGTTAGCAATGATTTTGCTTTCCTGAAGCAAGATGAGAAACAAGATGGAATGGATACCTCTTATCCAAGCAGCTGTCTGATCTGTCTGTATCAATGTGTAATCCCGATGTAAAAGAAACTATAGTTTTTTATGTAACTTTGAACATGTCTCTTTGAAAAAATTGTACAGGAAAACAGTATGCTATACCAATCTATTCGTTATCATTAAATTAAGATTTGTTCCTCACTATTAAATGCTTTATTCCTGCCATTAAAGACCAGGGTTCAAATCCCTCTTTGTGGGAGTTGCGTTGAGTAGTCGACAGCCATCGTAAAAAATAGTCGAATCTTTCAACATGGATTTGAGCAAGAATCCATGTAGCCGATCCTACTTATAGTGGGAGAAAGCTTTGCTATTTTTTTCATTATTGCTTCCATTTTAATGTGTATAATCCCAACTACAGTGGACATCTCCAGATCTGCATATGCTCCTGGAGTAGATATTGGTTGTTGCTGCTATATTGTTATGCTCGTAACTTCTTTCGAAAAGGAAGATTATTTGTTTAATCCGATAATGACCTAGAAGTAATACATACGATATGTTCCACATACATATAATTTCACATATGCATATCTTATCGCTAAATATCAAAAGAAATCTGAATTCGGTTGTCAATTGACCGTAATTTTTTATTATCACAATTCATACTTTTTGGGAGAAATGGAAAAGATGTTTATTCTTGATAACTCTAGGCTCTCTTATCTAGAGGAGAGACCTATGGGTAAATTGCATAAGATGGATATAAAGAAATAAAATAAAGAAGTACACAGAGAATATAGAAATATCTCTACACTCCCCCTTAAGTTGGAGCATAGATGTCAATCATGCTTAGCTTGGACGAACACTTCTGAAATGATCCTCTGAACAATGCTTTGGTAAAGATATATGTCGTTTGCTCTCATGAACTAATATGGGAGGTAGAAATCAAGATGTTCTGAATCATATCTCTAGTATAATGACAGTCTACCTCAATATGCCTCGTTCTTTCATGGAATGCAAGGTTGTTTGCAATGAATAAGGTAGCCTGATTATCACATTGTAACTGCATGGGTAGAGGTACATTTATATGCAAATCTACTAGCACTGCTCGAACCCACATCATTTCTGTTCTGGCTTGTGCCATAGCCCTATACTCAGATTCAACATTTGATCTAGACACAATTGTTTATTTCTTGCTTTTCCAAGAAATAAGAGAACTGTCAACAAACACTGCAAAGCCCGAAGTAGACTTCATATCCTTAGGACACCTTGCATAGTCTGCATCAGCACATGCAGAAACAGAAAGAGTTGCTCCTTTCCTGAATAGTAAGCCTGCACTTGGAGAAGATTTTAAATATCTCAATATCGTATATATAGCATCCATATGTACCTGTCAGGGCTGCTCCATGAACTGGCTCACCCGACTCACTGCAAAAGAGATATCAGGTCTAGTAATAGTAACATATAGGAGCTTCTCCACCATCTCTCTATATCTCCTCTTGTCAACTTCATTTGTATCATCATTGTATAACTTCATGCTAGGATCCATAGGAGTAGTTGGTCAACACCCGATCATGCCTGTCTCAACAAGCATGTCTGTAACATACTTCCTTTGGGTCATCACAAGACCCTGCGCATTCCTGGCAAATTCTAACCTTAAGAAATATCTTAGGGTGTCCAGATCCTTACCAACAAGCTGACGACCTAGAAATTCTTTTGTCATCTTTATCCCTTGCACATCATCTTCTGTAACAAGTATATCATCAACATAAATCATGGTAACAATAATACCTCTAGGTGTTTTCTGCACAAACAATGAATGGTCTGCATTTGACCTCTTAAACCCATGCCTTTCAATCAGATCCAAGAGCTTATGAAACCATGTCCTTGGACTTTTCTTAAGGCCGTATATTGCCTTATGGAGTCTAAAAACTTGCTGACACCCCCCTTAACAGCAAAACCCGGAGGTTTTCTTAAGGTCATGTAATCTATGTCATCATTCTGAGTAAATCCCGTGCCACCAATCTTGCCTTGTAACAATCAAGGCTCCCATCCGCATGATGTTTAACAGCAAGCACCCATTTGCATCTGACAACAGAGGCGCATGGTGGAGCAGACACCAAACTTCAGGTACCACGTGATTGCAAAAAAGCCATCTCTTCTTCTATAGCTAAGTACCAACGACTATCCTTCAAGGCATCCTGATAATTCCGTGATATGTCCTCGACAGATAGAGCAACTGCAAATCTCTGAAATTCCCCTGTCAGACGATGAAAGGAGACCTCAAAAGCAATGAGATATGAAGCACAAGTACGCTTTTGCTTCTGAATTGCAATGGGGTCATCCAGGTCATTGGGAATCTCCATACATCGGCTAGTCTCCTTCAATGATCCCTGCACAGATATATCTCCAGACCATTGTTAGAAATCATGCTATCAGAACAAACCTGGGGCGTGCTGGATGACAAGCGATGACCATGAGTAGAGGCAGGCCGACGGGTATAGAATTTTGGTAATGGTGGAACAATGGACACATGAGACTGGATAGAAGGAGGAGGTGGAGGTGGATGTGGTGGTGGTGGTGGAACAACAAGCACATGTAGAGGAGATGACATACTCGTAGGAGGAGGTGGCATGTAAACATCATCATCTTAGGAGGAGTCTGATGAAGACAACCTATCACCTGTAGGGGAGAAATACATCACAGACTCAAAAAATATGACATCAGCACTGATATAATATTTCTTGCACAATGGATCATAACATCGATATCCCTTCTGGGTCCTGGACTACCCAACAAACACACATTTGACAGCCTTAGGAGAGAGCTTGTCAAGATTTGGATCCAACTAGTGGACGAATGTAACAGAGCCAAAGATACGAGGAGTAAGTGAGAACAAGTCTTTCTCAGTAAAAGCTATGGAGAAAGGAATTTTCTCACCCAAGACAGACAAGGGCATATGATTCACCAGATAACATGCCGTAAGAACATCATCCCAAAATGAGTAGAGCACGACTCTGAATGAGAAGCGTCCGAGTGACATCAAGTAAATGGCTATGCTTTCTCTCTACAACACCATTCTGCTGAGAAGTGTAAGCACGGGTTGTTTGATGAATAATACCACGGGATGAAAAGAAATGTGATAGAGCACATGCACATAATTTCAAAGCATTATCAGTTCTCACAAATTTTACAGAAGAAGCAACAACATTATGCTCTTCATTGATAAAGGTTCTGATCACATCCCCCACTTTAGATTTATTTTTCAATAATAAGACCCATGACAAACGAGAAAAATCATCAACAAGAAGATAAAACATGTCCCTGATGATCAGGAGCATGACTTGGACCCCAATTGTCAACATGAAATAATTCAAAAAGGGAGCTACTGCTCCGACTTTGATGACTAGGAAAAGCAGACCGGTGATGCTTCCCCAACTGACATGTCTCGCACTGCAAGGAGTACCCCGGTGAAATTTGCGATAAAATATGACACATCTTCTGGAGAGGGAGGTGACCAAAATGTAGGTACCAAGTGAAAGGAGAGACTGGTCCTGTTGAATGAGAGGATACATCTGCATAGGAAGTTCGGACCAGGCGATAAAGACCACCATGCACACTACAATCAATCACTCTGCCTGTAAGAATGCCCTGAAAAGCAAGAGACGATGGGTCAAAGATAGCCCGACAATGCAAATTCTTCGTAATATGACTAATAGATAATAAATTCATAGAGAAATCGGGAACATGTAACATATCCTGAAGACGCATCGAAGGCGTCAAACTAATCTCCCCATGTCCGGTGATCGGGGAATGAGTCCCATCGGCTATCACCACAGTTCTCCTTGGTGGAACATGTTTATATGCTGTAAGCTAATCTCTGTCCCCGCATAGATGACACGTCTCCCCAAAGTCCATAATCTACTCAGTAATCTCAGATCCATGACATGATGTAAAAGCATAAGTACTACCCGAGGTACTAGTCGTAGCAGTAGTACTGGCAGAGGTGGAGGCTGCTACATGTGAGTGGCCTCCTGGAGATGGTGAAGAAGCATGGGACATGATATCTTGCAGTCTGGCCACGAGGTCATTAAACCTCTTATCTGAAGCAGGGGCGGCTGAAGGCTCGACATGTTCCGCTACGTGGGCTGATGCAGGAAAACTATGCTTGGAGCAGCATGCATCATCTAAATGACCTGGATGATGACCGTAAGTGCAGGGCTAACGAATGCGTCCTCCTCTACCATGAGGTCCACGCCCACGAAAAGAAGCAGAGTCTCCTCTGTCTTGGGAGGCTGCCATTGCCGAAGAAGTCTGGCTAGTGGTAGTAGACGGAACAGTAATCCTGCTAAGCCTGCGGAAAGCTTCCTCCAAGGGAGGAATAGTAGCATCCACTAGAATCTGGGAGCGAGCAACATCATATTCAGGATCGAGGGATGCTAGGAATACACCAACCATGGTAGCACTCCTTTATGTCTTTTGCTGCTCTGTGGTAGCCGTGAGAGGTATGAAGCTGTGGAGCTTCTCAAACATCCCACATAAGGATGTATACAACGAATGAAGAGGTCGTCTGTTCTGCTTGATAGTAAATATATCATGATGGAGTTGAAGGATCTTGGTCTCTTTCCTCGTTTGAGAATAGGTTGCTGCGAGGATGTCCTACATCGCCTTAGTAATGGGATGATGTAACACATCATTGGCGATCTCCTTCGTCAATGTACCAGAAAGCCAAACTTTGGTGTATGCATCATTCACCTCCCACGAGGCGTTAACCCCAGTTTTCTCTACCGGCTCCTCCTCGGTAAGAATATGTTTCTTACCATAAGACTTCATAAGGCTCATGAACTGCATAGCCCAGAGCTCATAGTTTGTCCCGCCCATCTTGACAATAGGCATTGAACCTCTGAAAGCGCCTGTGGCAGGTACGTCGACTTTGTTTTCTGACATATTGCCGGATGAGGATTACTAGGGTTATATAGACCAACGAATGAATGTCTACACAGACATGTGTGGATTTGAATGCATATGTAGACTTATGCACTCAAGTCTATTAGCTCAACCGAAGGTCGACAACGGAGCAAAAGAGGGGCAGCCGGCAGCTACGGAGGCCGACGGCCAAGGAGGTGCAGCGACGATGACGGGGGCCACTGCTCGGCGATGGCGGCAGCAGGTGTCGACGGTGACAGCTGGAAGACCGACCTGGTGGTGGTCTTGGCGGGTGGGCGGTAACAGCAGCCTTGGAGAGGGACATGGTGGGGGGTTAGGTTTAGGGTTAGGGTACGGAGCTCTGGTCTAGGACCGTGGCTTTAATACCATATTGAGAGATATAGAAAAGATGTTTATTCCTGATAACCCTAGGCTCTCTTATACATGTGAGAGATCTATGGGTAAATTACATAAGATGGATACAAAGAAATAAAATAAAGTACACAGAGAATATAGAAATATCTCTACAATACTTTGTGGAAATCAAATGGTAATTTAAACTGAACTCTTCTCATCTCCCTAGATCGGTTAGATGTGATAATTATCATTCTCATTGGACACTTCTAGGAGGAAGTACGTGTAGTGATGAATTTGCATACTTCATGACTTTTATTGATGTTTGCTCGAGTTTTGCTTTTTTTTATCTATGAAGAGTAGGGATGCACTCCATAAGGTTGCAATATGGTGGAAAATCGGTTTCATATAACAGTAAAGGCATTTTGATTTGTCAATGTTAGGGAATATTTGACACAATGTTAAGTGCTATTTTTTAATCAAGGTAATCATTTATGAAACATTGTCTAATTATACTTCTCAAGCAGAATGGTAGTGCTATTTTTTTAATCAAGGTAATCATTTATGAAATATTGTCTAGTTATATTTCTCAACAGAATAGTGTAAATGCAAAGAAAAATTATCTACTTGAGGTTTGTCTTCTACCGAGAAACATTCATTTGAAGTATGGAACAAATGCAGTTTTGTTCATCACTTTTCTTACCAATATGGCTCTCTTCTATGTCCTTGATGACAAAACACTTTTTTCTGTATTATTCCTTCATTTTATAGCCACTGTAATTGACTCCTTGTGTCTATGAATGACTGCATATGCATTATACATGTGCTAGCTCCTGACTTGTCTAGATTCAATGTGAAGGTTGCCCGTATTCCTTGGATAGTCCTCTTTGCAAAAAGGGCTAATATAGACGGCCCTTCCACTAGGACATGATCATTTCATGTGTAAGGAAGGCCAGCGATCATAGCCATTATATTCAAATCTAACTACATCATCAATTTCTTTGCTGCAAAGGGTATTTTAGTCATCCTCTTTTGCATTAATTATGCATACATTTAATATTTCAAAATACTAAATTTAGCTAGATCTAATTTGGTATCTTTTCGCAATATCTTATTTAAATAATATCCAATTTCATGCTGGGTGACATTACATGAGGCAGATGTTTGTATCTTCACGTATTTTTTGTAGAATCAGTAGTTCCTTTTCTAACGAATATATTTTTTTGTAAAATCTGTGATTTCTTTAAAATTCATCAATCATTTGTAAAATTTGTATCGTTCTTTGTAGAATACAATTCATATAGCAATTAATGCATGGTTCTTTGTAACGATTGTATTGCTCTTCGTAAAAATGTAGTAGACTTTCACGCTAAATCGATAAGCAAAATACAAACTAAATATGTATAATACAAATCCAAAATGTATAATGCACATCCCAAATGTATAATACACATCAAATATGCAAGATATGTAAAAAACTACAATTGTCATTCACACCAAATTGTTATGTAAAAATACATATCAAATATGTATAATACACATCAAATTGTATAATACACATCAATATTGTATAATTCAAATGAAATATATAAGATGTAATGGTTGCATTGCCTCCTCGCAATGTCTCCACCGTGCTACACGCGTTGTGATCCTATCTACGTATTGTTGCCGTCGTCTGCATGAAGAACTTCTTGGAAAGTCGCGACGTCATCCCCCGACAACTACACTTCACCCACTTCTGCCTTGCCGATGAGGTCACGCATGGCGCTGTGAACTGCTCCTTGTCGATGGTAAAGATGGAGACGAAGGTGGCAAAGAACCTCCTGCCGGTCGTGTCGACGGTGAAGACGGATATGAAGATGGCAAAGAGGATGATGAGGCATGTGAAGACGACGAAGACGAGCCTGTGATGTGCGCATGACAGAGACGAGCGATGACGGAGACGAAGACGAGCGTTACCCGACATCCTCTTCTTCCTCTCGTTTTCTGTGCGTGTGAGATTTTGAAATGAATGGAAAGATAATGAGAGATTAATGATGAGATATTTTAGGTGTGCATGTGGGATTTTGAAATGAATGGAAAGATTAGGAGAGAGATTAATGATGAGATATATTAGGATGTTACATACTATATTTAGATGATAAATAATGACCAAAATGTGTTTTTGATTAATTTAATAATAATATCAACATGCATTTAGTAACAACCGTCGGATTAATTACGGATGCATGAGATCGTTGGCCTTCCTTAGGGATGGAAGGATCATGTCCCGTTGGAAAGATCTCATATATATATATAGGGAAAATGGGTCTACTCCCTGGGGGCAGCCAACGGGCTGCTCCCGCCCCATTTTTCCGCATATTTTTTTTGTTTGTTTAAAATATCGCCATGTATATTCATCACTATATCCCTCTAATATGTCATTATGATTTAATCAGAAACAGACTCCTATGCCCTCAATCTAGAACATGTAATTTAATGGTCTCAATATTGTTGTAGACCTATTCTAGATGGAGTGCATTGAGTCTCTATTTCTGATGAAATTGGAATGACATATTAGAGGTATAATAATGATGAATATACATGATATTTTTCAAAAAAAACAAAAAAAAATGCAGAAAAATGGAGCGGGCTGCCCCCAGGGAGCAGACTCATTTTTCTCATATATATATATATATATATATATATAACTTGAGAAGCAAAATTATTTTAACGTGAGTCATTAAATCATTCAAACTCCTTTTTAAGACGGAAAAAGTGAAGATGCACCTGATTGTTATAAGCATCTCAGACATGTGAGAAACGTTGATGGCGATGCTGGTGGCAGCCATATAGCTTATCACGGATAGCACTTTTTGTGGTGATACTGGCGGTGGTAGTTTTAACACTACCGAGGTTGCTGCTGCTGGTGGTGGTTCAATTACTTCTGGTGGTGGTATTAGTAATTCTAGTGGTGATGCTGATGGTTGTGGTCCTATACCTTAAGGTGGAGGTTCTAGCATTTCTGATGGTGTCCTAGTAGTTTTTGTGATCCTACTGTTGGTGGTCCTAGCAATTATAGAGATGGTACTATTTCTTCTTGTGATATCAGAAACAACAACACTTTTGGTGATGCCGGTAGCCTAGTACTTCTCATGGTAGTCCTACTTATACAAACTTGAGTGAATCTAGCAGTTCTCACAGCCACAGTACCACATCTTGTGATGATTTCAGTATTTTTAGGTTGATTTACGAGGGGAAAGAGCAAAAACAATGGAAAAAACTGACAAAGTGTGTAGTCATTAGATCAAATCATGACAACCAATTTTTTAATTATACTATTTCTTCCACAATTCATGACCAGACTTTAGCTTTAGATCCATCCCAGATGAGACGGGTAGTGGTAAGATTAGAGAGGAGATGCATGTCCAAGATAATTATAGTATTGCGCATAGACATGAGTATGGAGTAATCAAGGTGTCTGCAAGATATTTTCAAAACTACTCGCCATCCTATGGAAGCATATTGGATCTTCACAATCGAGGGCATATTACAAGTGTTTTATATATTCTTTATCTTTATTACAAGTTTTGAAATCTAAGGTATATTTCTATCCAAATTGGGTGGAACACATGCCGGAGGAATTGAGAACCTTAGGGGGCGTTCGGTTCGGGAATAAGTAGGAATAAGGATGGGGGATAAGGATAATAAGGGTCTATTCTCTGTTCGGTTGGAAAGATAGTAATAAGGAGAATAAGGTGGAATAATGGTAAGTAAGGTGGAATAAAGATATGAATAAGGGTGGAATAAGGTGAACTAATGGGATGTGAATGGGATTAGATGTACTTTTGGAAACTATGTCAGGTGGAGAATTGGTCCCTTATTTTAGTACTTATTCTTCAAACAAACATGAAAACCAGGCCCCATAGATGCTCATGTTGTCGCATCAAATTATGTACCATATAATACAAAGATGATGGTGTCATTGACAGATTCAAGGCAAAATAGTTGCAAATATTGGAAAATATGGAATATAGATTATTTAGAAAATGATCAATATGCGAACCATTAAGGCAATTGTTCATTTTTCATTGCATCTGCACCAATTAGATAGGAAGGATGCCTATATGAATGGTGATGTCAAAGACATTATCTATGATCTTAATCATTGTCCAGGTGTTGCGAACGAGTGCATGAGAGTAGAATTAATAATCAAGGATATGTTTAAGGAAATGAAGATCATAATTTATTTATTAGGAAATGAAATTTAGATAAAAGTAGCTCTCTTACCTCTGAATGTTCAATGACATGATTATTACCAGTTAAAATGGAGGTTGACAGACTGGAAAAATATACTTGTAAAGAACAAATAAACAACATAGGATGGATAAATATTCTCTAGATATTGAAGTTGCCAAATCCAGATGCTGTTTAATGTCAACACAAAAATGTGCTTGATTTTTTGAAAGAAACACAAAAACTTGGGTATAAACCTGTATGTGGTCGAAGCAACTCGCATTCAGTTCGAAGGATGGAATTTTCCAGGTGACTGGAAGAAAAAAATGTACCAAATTTTAATTAGAAAACTTATTTATCTCACTTGTTACTAGACCTGACAATTTCGTGTGCTGTGAATGTCGTGAGCGAATTCATGAGTACTCCAAAATCTTAGAGTATCTATCCATTACAGGAAATGTTAGTATTGTGAGTAGTAGAAGCGAACACACAAAAACACTATCACTTAAGCAAAACGTAAACATACGGATTTACAAGATTCACCCGTAAACACGATTATGGGCGGTGGCGATCGGTTTCACTATTTGTGGAGAAGAAATACAAAGGATAAAAAGAACCCTAGCCTACAAAAGACAGAAAAGAGATGAGCATTCTGTGAAAGAAGACTGCTACCCGTCCTCTTGATACCCACGAGAGAAAGCAATGACCGTTGAGAGTAGATCCTCAGCTGTTACAGACACATCCCGATGCCCATTGGACGGCCCCTGCGTGTTACAGCTGGTGCTGTAACAGCAGAGGATCCACTCTAATAGCCGTTGGGGGGAGAGACCATTGTGGGAGGCACTCGGTCCTCCTTGGACCAAGTATCATCAGCCTTGACAATTATTAGATAAAATCCAAAACAGTAATCACATCAGCTGCATATTTCTTAAATCCACTATGCTGAAGAAAAGGTAGCGTTTCATTGAAAGCGCTTATCTTTCCAGAGAAATCACACCTTATTTTACAAGATTAACATATGAATGGCCCTTATAAAGTATGGAAGACAAGTTCTCCCATGAAAGGGGGCACGAATTCGATACACACACATTATGTTAACTACTAATGTCAAGAACATTACTGAGCTTTGCACCATATGCCTTTCACGACAAAACACCATATCCCAGGCAACAAACATGGCATTAGGCTTGTGAAGCTCTAGTTGAACCAGTGCTGACATACTGCAGCTTCAGCTCCAAGAAACCGGTCTCGACATTCCTAAGGCGAATAACCATATCCTGGAAGATGGTCCCCTGGGAGTGGTGAATGCGGCTTGCTTCAGCAAAACAGTTCTGCCTGCTTGGTATTATTATCTTTGGCAGTTCCTCGTGGATTCCTTTCTGATGACACTTCACCACCTCTACAAATGGCCGGATGTCAATCTCAGCTTCGCCCATCGGGTCATCCATGGTGAAGGTGTCCTTATCATAGACCTCCTGCATAATTATGCCGAAAACAGTATGTTGAGTACCCAGATAACACCACATGTCAGAAACTCCATTGCATTTTTATTTGTATTTTACAGTGATTATAACATAGCACCCGAGTTCTTATGCTTCATACTTAGAAATTTCTGAAGGTTAGCAGCTAAGTTAACAAAGCCACTAATTATTTTTACAGAAATTAGCAAAGGGCTTTTGATTGATGTTGAACAGAGAGATCAGAAGGCCTTCGAGTAGAACATTACCAACTTGATTGGTGGCGTAGGTTCTACAATAGGAAGAGTCAGATCTTCGTTCCACACAGGATTTAGAGTGTTCGGCATCACATGGGTTTTCACTTTCTGCAAGAAGATACTGGTGTTAGACGATACGACGCTAATACAACAGTGTGCTTAACTAAAAATCAAAGTACAAAAGAATAAGCAACAGATAAAGTTATAGCATTTTATAGTATTTTTTTATATCGAAAATGTGTTCTCAACTGTATTTGCCACCTGGTCGTGCGTCTCCAACTTCGACATCGACCTCCATATCAGCAACGCCCATCACCGTATATATTAATGGTGATATGCAAATATGATTTTCTTGGTCAAGCCTCCATGTTTCCTGTAGCATCCACATGCATTCGTGCGTCGCGTAGCCATGTCATTCAAGTACCGTCGCAGCACCTCACCGTAGCAGTTGTGAAGTGTAGCGACCGCCACGCCTGCGATAAAGGGGTGTCATTGCTTCAGTGTGGGGTTGAAGGTCAGCATCTCCTTGTATGTGAGATCCTCTATTTGTATCGCAAGGTTGATCAGTAGCTTTTCGATGTCAACGCCATCATCAGCACGTTCTCCATCACTGTGAGAACGTCTTTTGGTTGCATCGGTTGTTGCTAGTGGCTCACATAGATCTATAGCTGAATGAGATGAAATCGTCGTTGGTTTGTGTGATCGAGCCATGAGTTGTGGTATAAACTATTGCATCAGATTTAGACTTGAGCTTGTACTGCTTCTGTCTTCTAAATTTAATTCAAAGAAACAACTCCGCTCACACCCGACTATCAAACAGCCTTTCCCTTGGGAGCGAGTAGCTGCCAATTTGAATTGAATCTAATCAAAGTTAATTCAAAAACAAAGTTGGATATGTAGTTTAATTAGAGTTTGCAATTCGTTGATTACGGAATTGCTCTTTAGGATTTGGTTGGAATTCACTGAGAATATAGTTGAACAGGAAAACCTTTGGATTACTATCCGATCTATCTAATCGAAGTTTATTAAGAACCGATCTTTTATAGGATTTCTTTTGATCCGGCATGGATTCAATTCTGATGGCATCTATACAATAATATTCCAATTGCAGGTGCCTCTCAGTTGGGTGAACCGAGATTTTTGACCTTCGTCCCGACCATCCTCTTCTATTTTTATACTAGGGGGCTGAAAGAAAATCTTATAGGTATGAGTGTATCGGCTATGTGAGAGTGTATAATATGATCTACTTTCGCTAAGTTTAGTTCTTGGTGATAGATTATAAAAAAGTAGCAACATCCGATATAAACACATGCTTTTCTCAGTAACCATCAAACAAGGTACACATGCTAAGAAGATTAGGAACATAATCAATTATTTCCTTTAATACTATAATGGAGCAGTGACTAACCATGAGCAACATCGGCATGGTGCAAAATGAAACAAAATTGCAGACACCAAGCAATTTATCGAACTTTAATGTATGGTGGTGCTGAATGACCTTTAGTAGGTCTTGCACAAATCTGCACTAATAGTGAACTATAAAGCAAGTAACCTGTTACATTGAACTTCATGAACTATATCGTGAACCTTTGGCTGGGAATAGACGCTAATCATACAAACACGAGAAACCTTTTAGGTGCCGCACTTTTCTCTCACATGGGGCCTACTCTCCCTTCTTTATTTAAACATTAAATAAATTATTTTTCTTTCATCCATTCCATCAAAAAATAATATATTATACCATCATATCATCTAAAAATTATAAACTACTCACTTTTCCAAACTTCTGCTCACTTTTTGCAAACTTCAATATAATTACATCATAATAACTATTCACTTTTCCAAACTTCAATACAATCACATCACAACAAATCCACTCAACCCCTAACCCTCTATCCAAACATCAAAACAAAAAAACGGTTTACCCTCCCCCAGTTTAATACAGGCTAATCTGGTAACCAAACACACCCTTAGGTTCAGCTTTCTATAGAATATATATTGTCATATAAGAAGTAAATCCTAGTTTTTTCTAAACAAATAACCAGAGCTCTGAAAATGGTTTTAAAATTAGAAATAATCCCTCAAGCATATCATTTTTATATTTCTTTACCTGCTTATGTCAGTCCAATTACAGAAACTAGGGATATGGATCTGTGTTTGGTTAAAAAACTATTCAACTGAGCATAACACCTCTAAAACCATCCTTGAAAGTTGTAGGTACTCCTCTCATTCAAGCATGTCCTTTTTTATTACCAGAGAAATAAACTCTTCCATCATTTTTTAACAGATGTACCCAAGATCTAATTTACATCATAAACACAACAGAGCCTGCTGTGTTTACTACAGATGTCCAGTAACGATCCAAGGGGAGTGGTTGTTTGAGATTTACATCCTTACGAGAGTCGATAATCATTTTTAGCACGAGTTACCAAGTAACACAAACAAGTTTTTTACTGACCCAAATACTTTTTACCATTAAACATACCATGTTGCCTTAACATGCATCTTCTTACCGTTGGATGCACACCGCCTCCCTTGGATCTTTGGTTTGATGGCCAAGATAGACACAATCTCACATAGATATATTATAAAAGAACATGTCAAAAAAGATCAATCCAGAGTTGCCAAAAATTTAGACTTCTTAAGAATTCAAACATGCCCACAAAGTCAATCACAGGAGAATATAACCAAAAGCAGAGCCACACAACAAAACAAAGCAAATAAAAATGGTTGAAAAATATGTACATGCTTGTTCATCCTGATGATGACATAGGGGTCACTGCTGCTGTAGTCCCTGATGGCGAGGTCGATGCCCTTCACCACCTTCACCTTGAGAAGCCCCAGCAAGTTCTCCGTCCCCTTCTCCTTCATCTCTGGGATCCCAAGTTGCTCTTTCCCCTTTTCTTCCCCCAAGAGAGCAACGACCAAATGGTCTTCGGGTTGTGGCTTTTGGGTTTCTCTGGTTTCCTTTACTACTGTTATTTATGGCGATGTGCTGCTAGACATGGGAGCCACTCCATCGTAGGCATAGTGGGTCGGGTTGAGAGGGCGTCAACTCAATTGTGCATTTGAGCCCATCCACCACCGTTTTATCGTTAATTTGGCAGTAGAAGGGAAATTGTAATGTCCCGGGCTCGGTCCGTTATCGATGAAAATGGTCCTGACAATTTGTTGAATTCGAGCTCAAATGGACCCGTTGGCAACCACCCAAAATACTTAAAGTTGACAAGTAGTAGTCCCCACCATTTATAAACCACACCCACACTTCATGAATTTTAGGTATGACACTATGTTTGGCGTTGGGGTGTTACAAAAATACACCATTTTTTTCATGGTCTTTTTTTATAATTTGTTGCGCATATTCTTTTTCTTGGATTTATACTTAGATTGAGACATTTGCACACATGGCCCTAGGAAACTATGTAATTACATCTAAATCTCTGCATGCTTTATATTCACATCCTAACCTTTCTAAAACATACGCTCCTTCTGCAACCATACGAGATTAATATATATTGTTGTATGGTGGTTGAGAACTTGGACATCCATCTTAAATGGCCAATTCAAAGTCCTTTGATTATTAATTCTCGCAATTTGGGATTCCTGATTGCGAGATTATTTAGTTTAATAACCTATTGGAGATATTGGATATTGCAGTTAGAATCTTTTATATTTATTTCACATTGGACAAAATTCAATACAAACTATAATCCAGGTCATCTAGATTAAAAATAGCTAGGTTCTTTTAAATAATATGAAAATGACCCAAAGCATGTTGTAGAAATTATATTTAATTTGTATCTACTTTGAAAATTCAACCACCTGTGTCCATAGCCATAGGCACCGCTACTAAAAATATCTAAGTTTCTAGAGATGAAAATCGTTGGAAGGCCACCATCACAAACTGACTACATTTATTTAGACTGGACCCAGATGTGACAATCGAAGATCAAGGAGGGCTAAAACTTTTTTCTTCTTTTTTGGAAAATTGGGATTTAGATCCTTCATGTAAATGAATTTTATGCCCAAAAACTGTGAACTCTAACTCCATCGATCGGGCACCGTTGCTGTTGGAGGGCCTTGTGCTCATCCCCGCAACCCCCTCACTGCACTCATTGCTTCCGCCGCCATGCTTCCACTGTCGATTGCCACCAACATTCCATCGATATCGTTAGACAACTCTTGCGATCCCTTCTAGTAGACTTAATTCCTCCTTTGAACTGTTCATTGGAGGCGACCACCCTCTTGTCCTATGCGACTGCTTGTGATCTCCTCTTGCCGCTCAACTTCACTGAAACCAACTTCCAAGCTCAAATTTTGTCGATATAGGTAGGTTTTCAACGTCGCATGACTCCAGGCTCATCTATATCGACGCATGGATGATAGGATGTAAATTTATCCCATTTGAAACTTGTTAAATGAACCTCTTTAATTTGCTAGTTAAATGTTTAGTTGATTGGGGAACACGTTAGTTTAGTTGATCGGGGAACACGTTAATTATTTTGTTTCTGTTGAGATGTATACACTTTGATATGATAGAGAGGATCTTCTGTTGTAGTGTTGTGCCTGTTGTAACCGTGAGAACCGCTCGATCTTGATCGAGCTGTTCCCATGACCTCAACAGACTTAGCTGCATTTTGGCCCACAGCAGACAATCTAGTTCCTTGATATGAATGATTGCTTTTCATGCCATACTAGATGCATGGATGTTGTGGATAACATGCTTATTGTTAACCGAATGAAAATCAACTACTTGTCTATTTAGATTAAGGTCTAGGTTAATGTTGACAAATGTGCTTACCTTGAGGATCAAGTTAGTCAAGTAGATGATTAAGATTTACTTCTGCTTTACATTAATAAAGGTGATTATTGTTGCAGTTGATATCATTATGAATTAGCATGTTAACAGTCTACTGGGCACTTTGTGCCCATGATCTTAATTACGACCTACTTTAAGCAAAGAAAATGTTGTAGAGGAGATACTCGACGAGTATCGAGACTCCATTCATGTATGGTTGGTGTTGAGTTACCTTATATCCTAATGCACCCTTTTTCTTTTCCGGATCAGATCATATTTGTCTTAGGATTAGGGGGATCCATCTATACATATACTACACAAATCTCCTCCGAGTCATTGTTATATATTGTCCTTAGTACTACGGGGAACCTAGTAAATCTTATCTCGTAGTTTGTTTCTCGCTTGTTTGATATGCATCTTACTTCAGCTACACACAACAAATTGGCATCAAAGCCTTCGGTTTATTCGAAGCAAGAAGCAGATAGCATCACATGATGATTGAGAAGTTCACTAGCATGAAGGTCCGACCATCTTTCAAAAAGATGGAATTCCCTTCAACAAGAAGAAATTGGGGAAACCCCAAGATCATAAAATCATCCCTGAAACGATGTTCAAGCAGAGATAATCCAAATGAAAACTTGACATTCAAACAAGTATTTAAGAGGAATGCCATTACAGAGTTAGTCGCGTCCGAGGAGCATGGCATGGTGACTGTGGAAGTATGCACCCTAGTTCTATTTGAAAATTGGATTCATGTTTTGACCATTCATAGTTGCAGCTCTTAGTTTTGTTGAACTCATAGAGTTGGTTGTTGGCTTCCAAATGGAGGGTAATACTTTCCATACATGATACATGTTTGTATTGAAACATGAAATTTGCTTTTATGATTCCATGGGACGGAAGTCCTCGCTAGACCTATTTTTTATGGGTACTTAGCTTAGGTCTAGTAGAATCACAGGGTAACAAAGTTAATAATAATCAATTACACATCAAATAATATTAAATAAATGGAAATTGAGCTAGTTATAGGCTCTTGAATAATTGTAAATGTTAATTGATTATAGGATCAAACTAAATGCTGCTGATGAATAAATACTAAGCAGGTTACATGCTCGTGATGAAATAGAATTAAGTTGGTCACATGCTGTCGACATAATTTGTAGATTATGTGTACAACTATGGTTACATATACATATACAAGTGCAATGGTAGAGGTGATAGTTAGTTGGGAGCGGCCCAAAAATGTGACAAAAACTCGTAGCTTTTTGGATCCTGTAGTCTACTATTGTAGATAAGAAGATAAGGAACACATGGAGAAGATTTAGGTCATGGGAGCATATGCATCAAGGTAATATAATTTATCTATTTTCCCTCTTTTGACATACATTCTTGTTATGGATGTACCTTAGCTCATTTTGATGTGGTTCTACTCTATTTTATGGTTTCCTAACATGTAGGAGACCTACTTGATGATTGTACTTTGAATGTTATGATGGTGTTATTATAATATGCTTAATATTATTGGTGTGAGGACTTAGATTCTAGGTGATACGATGTGCACCCTATCGCTATTCAAAATAACAACCGGTAGAGCCAGGGGCATTATAAGAGTTGCCAATATAAGAATAACATGCATACTAAGCGATCATGTTGTTTCTGACGGACGGGATCAATGTAGAGGTCATCGATGAGAAGATCATTGCGAGACTGTGATTGAGAGAGTATGTATGACATAGTCTCTGATCAACAAGTTCTCGTTGAAGCAACATTTGTTCTTGCTACATATATAAGATGATACCCTTTTTGAAGTGCATCTAAATCATTTAGACAAATTACTTTAGATTTAAGAAAGACATATGCTAAGCTAGAGAACGAGGATGCTGCATTGATTTTATTGGTTTCAGTACCATTGTCATTTAAAAAGTTGTTCTGTCATTCATAGTCGACATATAACTCAACCATGCTTGGTCACAAGCTCGGGTAAATAAGGAGGGTTGAGTTAGGTAGCTGATATCTATTGTAGAGTAGTCGAATATTTCAACAAAGTTTCAAGCAAACATTTGGTTTTCATTGGGGCGTTCCCTACTAGCGATGCATTGCATCGCTCGAATGAAATGAGAAGTTGGCAGGCCGCTACATCATTGCCCGGATGTAGTTCAAAATTTGCATGGATTCTCGCATGAGGAACATTTACGAGTAAATAAGCTAGTTCCCCTACATCATCACCGGATATAGTCTAAAATTTATCAGGGTTCTCGCATGATGGACATAAGCAAGTAAAAAAGTTAGTCCAAAATAGGTTGCAAAAGAAGTTGCGGAGAGGTGGTTGGAATATGGGCACTTAGATCAAAAAATCAATGGAATGGTATATATGATCAAAAGAAGGAAGATTCAGATACTATATATCCAGGAGACAAAGTGGGTTGGAGAGAAAGCAAGAGAGATCAATAAGATGAGCTTTAAATTATGGTATTCATGTAAAGAGAAGGGTAAAAATGGTGTCAGAGTGGTTGTTCATAAGGATTTGAAGTACAATGTGGTTGAGGTACAAAGATTTGAGGATCGGATTATTTTGTTTAAAATTAACGCTTGAAGAAGAAATCTTGAATCATCTTAGTTTATGCACCACAAATTGGTTTGGAGAAAATGATTAAACAAGATTTTTGGGAGGATTTGGTTATGAATCATAAGATTATGCAGGGAATCCCTCAAAGAGAGATGATCCGCATATGTGGATATTTCAATGGACATGCGGGAATGGATGCTTCATCGTATGCTAGTTCATGGGGGCCATGGTTTCGGGTTATAAATGAAGAGGAAAAAGTCGACCTGGACTTTGTAACATCTTATGATTTTATCATAGCAATTACTCTCTTCAAGAAGGAGGAGGAGCATTTAATTACTTATAAGAGTGGCTATATGATGAGAAGAATAGATCGATTGTGCTGTAAAGACTGCAAAGTAATAGCAGGAGAGAGCTTGACATCTCAACATTGCTTTCTAGGATATAAATAAAAGGATTGGGAATGGTTCACAAGATCATTAGAACAAAATGGTGGAATCTTCAACTGAAATAAGCAAGGTTCAAGGAGAAGGTTTTAGAAGGCTTATCTTGGGAATGTAATGGAAGTGGAATGAGATATGTGAGACGATAGCATCTTGTATTTGAAAGGTAGCCAAAGAGATGGTAGGAGAGTCTAAAGGAGGAATTTCAAGCCAAAAGGAGACTTGTAATGGAGTAAAGGGATGTAAGAGAAGCTTAAAATTAAAAGAGCATGCTTTAAAAGCTATATATAAGGATAGAAAAGAGGGAACTATCACAAACTACAAAATTGCAAAGAATGAAGTAAATAAGGTTGTAAATGAAGCTAAGATAAAATCCTATAAAGTTTTGTACAAAAAGCTTGACTTAAGGAGGGGCATAAGAATATATTTAAATTGGCTAAAACATGAGAAAGAAAGACCAAAGATCTTACTCAAATACAATGCATTAAGGATGATGAAGGACACATGCTTGTAACTTAGAATAATTTAGAGACTAGATGGAAGCTGTATTTTCATAAGCTTTTCATTGGACAAGGAAATAAGCGATCACTTTAAGAGATCTACCTAGAATTGAAGGTTGCCTTGATCATGGAAGTTATAGATGAATAGAAATGAAGGAAGTAGAGGAGGCTTTGAAATTTATGAAACATGGTAAAGGTGAAAGACCTAATGACATTCCTATAGAAATATGGAGTTAATCTAGGTGAACATGCCTTGACATGGCTCAGAAATTTATTCAATGTTATTTGGTGAAGCAAAAAAATACTTGGAGAATGGAGAAAAAGCTCTATGGTGCCTCCTTATAAGAATAAAGGGGGCATTCAAAATTATCAAATTATGAATATATCAAACCAATGAGTTATACTATGGAAACTTGAGAACATGTATTTGAAAGAAGGTTGAAGTAAATTTCCAAAGTAACAAAAAAACAATTCAGATCCATGTCATGTCACTCCACTATTGAAACTATCCACATGTTGAAGAGAACAATGGATATTTATAGAGCTAAAAGGATGAATCTCCATATGATTTTCATTGATTTGTAGAAGGCTATGATTTAGTCTCACGGAAGATCTTTCGGAGATTTTTGGAGAAGAGACAAGTATTTGTGTTATATATTAACCTTATAAAGGATATGTATAACATGGCTTCATCTTGATTTAGTATCCAGATTGGGAAGACTGACTATTTTGGCATCTGTATCAATTTGCATCAAGGTTCATCTTTGTGTCCATTCCTTTTTTACTTTGATTATGGATGAGTTAACTAGTCACTCTTAGGATGAGATACCTAGATGTATGTTATTTACCAATGATATTGTGTTGGTTGATGAGTCTAGGATGGAGTAAATGAGAAACTTGAGGTTTGGAGACATGCCTTGGAGAAAAAAGAATTTCATGTAAGTATATCTAAGACTTAATATATGGAGTATACATTTGAGGAAGCAATGGTGAAGGAATCAAGGTGTTGGAGTATATAACATTGAAAAGAAAATTCTTTTAGATATTTGGGATCTATTTCGCAATATGATGGGGAAATCAATGGAGATGCTATTCAAAGAATAAATGCAGGCTGACTAAAGTGGAGAGGAGCCTCTACTATTCTATGAAATAAGAAAAATCCTTTGAAAATAAAAAAATATTACAAATATGAAATGTGTTATGTTATATGGATCTGAACGTCGGCATGTGAACCACAAAAATGTGTAGAAAATGAAACTAGCGGAAATGAAAACACTATGGTGGATATGTCGCTATACATGAAAATATCGGATTTAGAACTATATGATTAGAAGGAAAGTTGTATAGCATCGATAGAGGATAAGATGATATAAACTGCTTAAGGTGGTTTGGCTATTTGCAAATGAGGTTACCCAATTAGAAGATGCAAGATTTCAGATGTTGAACTGTCTAAAAGAGGGCGAGGAAGGCCCAAGAAGTGTTGGAAGGAGACTATCCAAAAGGATCTTAGTTATTTGGGTATAAGAACGAGAATGACCCAAAATAGATCTGAATGGGGCAAAGAATCCATGTAGTCGATCCTACTTAATGTGAGAGAAGACTTTGTTGTTGTATTCATAATCGGCATAAAAGAGATTACCCTATTAGAAGCTTAGTTATATCTTCATACTCAGAAACTTCATCACATGGCTTTTACAACCTTTTGGGGACACACATGCCGAGGAGTTGGTTAATGACTCATGAGAAGAGTTATGGAGCCGTAAAGAGTTATAAAAAAGGAAACATTTAAAGAAAAATCAAACAAGATTGATCTGAAAGAGATATGGTGTCATGAGGTGTACGCTCTCACATACTAGCATAGATAGTGCATTTTGTCTAAAGTTGTGAATCCAACATGCTACTTTGTCATTTAGAGTCTTGCATCCACTATCGATTAAAAGATGCACCTAAAAGTATGGTATGGTAATCATATTGACTATTTTATTTTATATGTCTTTCATGGTGATGCATTTATCATGTCAGTGAACCAAAGTCACAACTGAGGGCTAGGATAGAGGTGTTTGCAGGTTATGGTGCAAGACTAAAGGGGTATAAAATATAGACCTCTTCTAGGCACATAATAGTTGTTACAGAAATGTTACCTTTGATGATATTTCTGTACTTGATTTAAGGGTACATTCTATTGGCATGGATACATGTAAATGTGTCTAGTGGATTCTAATTGGAACCAAGTAGTAGTTAACTAGTTAACCACACTACTTCTCATTTGTCAGATGCTGAATAGCCTAAATTTGAGCAACTAGAGGAGAGTCCACATAGTATTGTTGTTGGACCTCGTGGAGAGATACATCCTCCTCAAAGATAGAAATTTGAGGACATGATTACATTTGCACTATAAGATGATGAGGAGGCAAGGTCTTCAAGGCCATTCACTTACTATGAAGCTATTGAAGGAGCAACATTTAAACAGTGGATAGCTACTATATATGAAGAGATGGAGTCTATTCACAAGAACAAACATGGGATCTTGTCAAGTTTCCAAAGGAGAGGGAATCGTTGTTGGAAATTGACATCAAAGAAAAGGATATAAATCTTAAGAAATGAAGGCATTGGATGTAAGGCATGCCTAGTTACAAAAGGATATACTCAGAAGAAGGCAACCATCACACTAATTTTCTCCCTTCATGAGACCCATGTCCATTAGAGTGCTAATAGCTATTGTGGCACATCAAGAACTGGAGCTTGAGCGCTTAGGTGTGAAGTAACTTTTCTGCATGATGTAATCAATGAAGACATTTGATGAGACAATATGAGAGATTCACATTTTGAGGTAAGAAAGACCATATGTTCCAATTGAAGAAATCCTTATAGGGAATGAAGTAGTTTCTCAATAAAGGTTCAAATGATTTGACAGATCATGGTTGGTCTTGGGTTTGAAAAAAGCCCAAGTTATTGTTATATTTCCTATAATAAGGTGGAGCATGGGTCCTTCATCTATCTATTATTTTATATCGATGATATGATTATTGATGCTAAGAATTACCATTGATGATCTGAATTAGCTCCTTAGTTCGGAGTTTGACATGAATGACCTTAAGCATCAAAAAGATTTTAGGGATATAAATTATCATGGATTGTGTAAAAGGAAAACTCTTCTTATCTCAGGAGAACCATATTGAAAAGATCTTAGTAGAATTTTAAATGTCTTGTGCAAAATGCCTGAGTACTCCATATGCTGCGAATATTCACCTTTTCATATTTTTTGCACCTCAATCAAATGCAAAGGAATAGTACATGTCACAAGTGCCTTCTGCTAGTTTAGTTGCAAGTCTTATGTATGCCATGATATGCACAAGATCATATATCACTCATATTGGGAACGCTGTTAGCAGCTTTATAAGGAATCCTAGGAAGGAGCATTGATAGGAAGTCAAGTGGATTTTGCAGTATATGAGAGGAACATCTGATGGTGGCATCATCCATAGAAGTGACTAAAAATGTCTAATTGCTGGATATTAACATTAGGACCATGCTATATACATTGATGAGATGAGGTCAATGAAGTGTTGTGTCTTTATATTGGGGAGTTTTATCATTGGTTGGAGGGCTATCTTAAAACCTTTGTTACTTTATCTACTATAGAGGCATAGTATATAGGGTTGATAGAAGCTGCAAAGGAATGCATCTAACATAAAGGATTTATTAGAGATCTTAGTGGAAAACAAGATCAAGCTATTGTATATTATGTTAGTCCTAGTTAAAATGTCTAACTTAGGATTATATCTATTATGACACAAACATGCATATTATTGATTCGAGCATCACTTCATTCATTCTGACAAGAGAATCACAGTGAAGAAGGTTGGGAATAAATAATATAGTTGACAAGTTCAACAAAGTAGTCCCTTGAAGCAATTTTAAACATTACGAGGCTTATTCAATGTCGAGTGTTGGCGGTTTTCCCATGAAAGGGAAGACATCTACAAAGACTACTAGTTGTTTCTCTACTACTAGAGTATTCAATTTAAGGTGGAGAGTGTTGAGATTCAATTACATGAGGAATATCCAGACTTGTGCATGTTATGGCTTATATAAGACTCCCAAATGCATTAGCATGTGGAAATTTTGACTGTGCTCCTTATTTACATTAGAAAGATGTAAAGATAATGAAAGATGGATGTTTTCAATAGATGGAGCACTCAAGGGATTAGCTGTGGACATCCCAAATCTTGACAATATTTTTTCAAAGTAATTCTTTTAAGATTAGAAGAAGTTCTCTTTTACTTGATTTTTTACCATTTTCAGCCCTAAAATCTCCTTTATCGCACCAAGTTCCTTCATGTAAAATGTGCTTACTAAAATAAATGATCATATTTTCAATGTAAAGTAATATATAGATGAAGGGACCCATTCTCTTTCTTCTTGTAGTAAACACAATGATTATATAGGCTCGTGTTGAACCCAATATCGACCATGATGCTGGCAATTTGTATATACTACTATTTGGGATACTACTTGAGTTCGTTGAAGGAAGTCTTCAATATGCACACATGATCTTCCTTGTCTTGCATCAACTTGAAATGCAATTCCATAAGATTGAATGTCTTCTTTAATCTCACTAAAGTTGTCTTCGCATCTAACTACTCTAGCTTAAAGTCTAAAACTTGCTACAAGAGCTAGTAGCACCCTAATGGGAAAGCACCTCACGACGTGAGAGAGTATATTATTGTAATTCATGTCATTCTTCAAATTATATCCACTTACAAATTATATATGTCTTTTATCCGATGCCTTCACTACTTGAGATTGTCTTTTTCTTGAATATACATTTTCCTCCAGTGACTTTCATCCTCTTTGGAAACTTAACGAGCTTCCATAATTAATTCTTGTGAGGAGACTACATCTCATTATCTATAAAAGTAATCAATTATCTGGGTTCTGCTTGTATAATAACCTCCTTGTAACTGGATGACTTTACAAGCACTACCTCCTCAACATCCTATAATGTAAACACAATCATGTCTTCAAAATCAAAGTTTTGAGGAGGATATATCTCTCTATGAGGTTGATCAATAGCAATACTATATGCCCTTTCTTATTATCAACTTTAGGTTGCTCAACATCAACATGGACCTAAGAAATTCTCGGTACGAGAGAAGTGGGTCTTCTTCCCGTGAGAGGAAAGTGATTAACCACTTGATCATTATATGGTGCTAAGTTAAATGTAACACCTCTAAATATAGTCTCACATCGAGAACTTGCGAGGCTTACACATTCTGGTGGTTGTTAGAGGTCCAGTAGGGCTTAAACCCAATAGGCTATCATGGCTAGTTTTCCTTGATAATGATACGGGGACCTAAGACTGGGATGTTACACAAATTCTACCTATTTGTAAATATAATCATTACATTAGAAAACTAGACTCTTGAGGCAAGTATAGAAGTCTCATCAAAATCCGCATTTCTATTGACAATGATTTTATCTTAGGAAGAGACTAGATTTATATCGGTCCACTCTTAGACCATAACATATAAATAAATTTTCTTTGTCCTTGCTTCTTACTTTCCTTCATTAACATGACAATATATAGCATAACCAAATATATATATATATATATATATATATATATAATATAATTATAGACATGAGTACTATACCATACCTCGAGGGGCATATTGTATCCATTAATATATCTATGACTCCAACACACCAAGTAACAAGTTGTATTCACAATGCTCAGAAAACTCTTTCTTTAGTTCTTCAAGATCTCCAAAAAGACATTTTGATCTTCATCCCCTTTTGACTTATTTTCCATTGTTGTTGGAAGGGAGGGTTGGAATGCATGTCTCCTCAGATAAGAATAAAGAGACTGGCACGAACATCCCTAAAGGTTCGCTAAAAAGGACGACTATTTCAATGGATACAACCATTTAGATCGGTTAAAGAACCATCATTGTCAATAAGAAGGTATGGTCATTAAATATGAGGTACGTCTTTTGAATGTTTTATGCACTATATTACTATATAGCAATCATAAGATTTAATTCCAACTATTAAATTTAATTGTATTAGAAAAATCCTACCCACTATATAACTAAGAGAGGGATGACTTATCATACAACATAGGAAAAAGAGAGATACATATGCACATCGCATGCAACCTAGGGGTTATCACATGGCTTTAAAGGGTAGGTTTGAGTATTTTACATATAAAAAAAGCTTAAATGGAGTCTTGTTGATGAACCAATGATTTATCAAATCTTTTATTCTTTTTTGAGCCAAATTGTGCATCTAATACATTGCATTTTGCATAAATTCTTGTCTAATTTCCATGTCAATTTTTATGCACATAACATTCATAGTCACCTAAAAAGAGCAAAGTAATCCTGGAAAAATAAATCTCCAAAAACTAACTACATTCCATCTTATTTTCTTAATTTTTTTACCAATAAATATGGGCTCCAGGCCCATATTAAATTTATTTTCTTATTTTCTTATTTTTCAGTTCTAGTTTCGAAGAACCTATTAGGCTTCTTCTCATCTCATTTCTCATTAGCAAAAAAAATGTATAAGAGAAAAGGGTCAACATCAGCACCTTCATCTCTCCTTTGCAGGCTTCTTCGAAATGAGATGAGAATGTTTTGTCTTATTCAAGTATCAAAAAATTCAAGACCATCCATAATTCCAACCATTCTCCTATCTAAGTGACAAATCTTATTACCCGGGGATATGTATAGCGAAATCGCATCATGATATGGCATACATCTTCAACTTATCGTAGTCCTTCTCCACATCAACTTCTTGCTAGGCAAGTTCAGGAGATAAGCCAGGAGAACTTTTATCTCATCTTGAATTTAGTTCAAAACATGGAGAAGGGTATGAAGAGACAACATGAGGAGTGTGCTCCATGAACATCTAACTGTCAACATGATGAATAGACATTCATCTACCTTTATTCTTCAATTTTGTCATTGAATATCTATCAAAACACCTATAAATATAGATAACTTATACAAATTAACATCTATTATTTATCTGTAAATAATATATAATCATCTGTATTTAAATCCAAAACAAAAGAATAAAGAAAAGAAAAGAAAATTAAATGAAGTATCAAATATACTGAATGGTTGTAAACCTCGAGACCAAATTAATATTGACTTGATCGATAAGGAATAAAAGCCAGATATTGTACATAAACCCTAATTTTAAACTCTCTAAATATTTCATTTTGCATTATTTTATTCTTTATTTTAAATGTCTTAAATAATAAAATATTAAAATGAAACTTGTACATTGAGATATATAGAAAAATATAAAAATAATTACCAATAAAAATAATGCTCATTGCAACTAGGACACACAAATGAAAAGATTGCAAACTGAACTTCACAGATCAATATCTTCTCCATATGAACTCAAATTGAACCAAACTCACCTCCATTGAAATTATAAATTAAATTATCTATCAAATGGATGTCGTTTCATCAAAAATGAAGTTAAGATGCAAAAGCCAGCATTCTAGGGTACTATTGTATTGTGAATATGTATATAATATTCATATATTTATTTTTTATAGGTTTACTCTCCTTATATTTTTAAATAAGTGTATATATTATTTAAAATAGATCAAAAATATAAACACAAAATAAAACCATTAAAATACACTTTAGATAAATAATACACTGTAATATATATAAGTAAACTATACCTATAATAAGCATATATGTATTTTTCTACACATGTAAATAAAATCATAAAAATGCAGAAAAATATGTAAATATGTATTAAATAATATTATAAATATATAAAACATGTGAATATATTAATAAATATTAAAAATACAAAATAAAATTAAAATACATAGAATATAGATATTTATACCTATGGATACATTTGTAAAAATTAACACCTAATAAAAAATGTTGTAAAAATAAATAAAAATCATTAGAAATAGCTTGAAAATGTATAACTATTTTTCATGTTTTAGGTTTTTGGAAATAAAATCATTTTCCATTTCTTTTTTGATTAATTTCAATTTTTAATTTCTGATTTGTTCTGTAGTGGTCTATGTATACCAGTCACGCGCAACCCTTTGTTGACCTTGGGTCAAGTGTACCCACACTAGGGTTGCACATATCAGAAAATGTGAACCGTTGACTTCCTCAATTTTTGTGGCTTGATACATGATTTAGCCAAAAATAGGTGGTCTTAAGTTCAGCACAAAGCGTGAACTCAGTCGGTGTGGTGACCACTCTAAATCTGGACTAAAGTCAACAATTAACCCACACTAAAGATCAATTAATTAGAACTAATGTGGAGTTAAAATTTATTTTTAACTCTACATAAAAGATGTATAGGTGCAAGTATGTAGAGAGTTCGATCACAGGGAGCAAACAGGATAGTTCAAGCAAATGTGCTCAAGTGTGTGTGTGTGTATGATGTGTCTACACTAAGCAAGCAAGCAAAGCAATTTTGTGGGTTTTTAATTTTTAATTAATTTTTTTATTTTTAATTTAATTTTTAATTTTGTATTTTGGTTTTTAATTTTCTGATTTTTATAATTTTATATTTTATATTTTTTTCTTTTTCAATATTGGAAAGTAAAGGCAATTTAATAAAAGACAAGATGAAGTATTTATAAAAAGGTGCAAAAATAACCAAAAATTCAGAAATTAAATATTTTTGGTATTTTTAGGGTTTTTTACTATTTTTGTGATTTTTGGGGATTTTTCAAGGTGTTTTTGGTATTTTTAAATGCTGAAATAAGGCAAAACAGTGGAAAGGGTGCTGGCTGTGAGTAAAATGGGATTTCAAAATAGCAACCAGTAGCTAAAAATTTTCACACTATTTTTCAAATAAAAAGGACAAAATAAGGAACAAACAGGAACTGAGTTTGTGATTTTTGGAGTTTTCTACTATTTTATATAATTTTTTGAAGTTTTTTGAGTGTTTTTAAATTTTTAGTGTTTTTCTTTTGAGATTTTTAATGATTTTTGGACTGACACTAAAATAGGATAAAATAGACACTAGGTCATTTTTTTGGAATTTTTGGAGAGGTTTTAATATTTTTTTGGGATTTTCTAAGCTAGACAGTGCACAAATAGCAAGTTTTTGATTTTTAATAAATATAAAAATATAATAAAATCAAACTAAAATGATGGCGTGAAAGTTCAAGTTAACAGGAGCTTAACCCTAATTTTGTGGAATTTTTGGGCTTGAAATGATCATTCAAATAAATACAACAAGCATCCAATTGATAAATAAGCCTGGCAGGGGTATTAATGCAATTTACAAAACATCCAGGGGCATAAATGCAATTTTCCACAAAATATTGAACGGAATATTTAATTTCTAGCACCAAAATGCAATTACAAAAGCCGCCAGGGCACGCTAGCAATTTTCCCACCAGGGCGCGTGACTTGCACGCGCCTGGCGAGGACTGAAATGTAATATCACAAAACCCTAGGGGCCTTCTTGCAAAATATCCAAAAAGTTTACACGTGATACGAAAGTTTTTGTACTGAAATGAAATACACAAAAGTCCGAGGGTGACCTTGCAAAATGCCCACACCTCACGTGTACAGGTCACGTGAGGTGACGTGGCGAAGGACCTGGATGCAAATAAACAAAGTTCGGGGGTCTCGATGCAAATATTACAAAATTTTTACACTATAGACGAAAGTTTGAATACTAAATACTAAATACAAAAAGATGCGAGGGTGTAGATGCAAAATACCCTCGCATAGGTGATCCGACGACGTTGGCGAAGGCGCTGACACGTGGCGGACATCCAACGGTTGGGCTTCAGGCGCGATCCAGCGGCGTGGGGCACGCCACTTATCCACGTGGCAACTCCTCCGAGCGCGATGACGGTTCGCCCGTGGACCGCTGAGATCAGATCTCGGATGAGATCCAACGGTGGCTGGCGAAGGCAATCGGACGGTCTACGTCAGAACTGGGGCCTCTCCTTGATCGGACGGCTGCGACACTTGGTGGAAGAACAGGGAAGAAGGACCGCCGTGGCGACCTTCTCCCGGCGATGGCGACGCGCTCCGGCGATGATTGAGCTCCAAAAAGGGCCCTGAAGGTTGCTGGGAGTCTCCTCTGTCGTCTGGAAGCGATGGAATGGCGAGGCGATCGGCGGAGCTCTTCAGCGGCGACGCGGAAGATGCAGTGCTCCAGGTGCTCCGGCGAAGGGTCAAAAGGGCTCCAGATGCGTCAGAGCACTCCAACACCTGCACAAAAAGGTTAAGGAGGTCGAGGGCAAAGTGCCTCGACCTCAGGTGACTCTCGAAGTGGAATGAAGGGCGAGATAGGGGCTCGCCGGAGTTGCGCTCCGGTGAGGTGATCGATGAGGTGATGAAGTGATCGATTCAACGCGGAAAGATGGGGGAAATGATCCAGGATCTATGAGGAACGTGAAGGGAATAAAACGAAGCAAAGAACAACCTCGATGGCCTGGGGCCAGAGGGTAGATACCTCGACAGCGGAGCTTCACCGGAGGTGTGGAACGCGCGTCGATCAGGTGCTTTCCCGTCGCCTGGACGCTCGGGGCTCGGAGCTGTCACCTCCAGGCACCTTCAGCACGACCAAGGGGGAAGGATCGGTGGGAATTCGCGGTTCGAAATTCAAAAGAAGGTGGGCTTTAGGTTTTAAAGGGTTGACGGTCAGAGGAGGAAGAACGAGGTGCGGAGGTGGTTGGCGTGATGCACGTCCCGATGCAAACGTTAGGCGTGCAAGATGGTCCAGCGAGGAAGGATTTTGCAGAAGGAATTGAGTCGAAAGGATGAAAGCACGCTCCTCGAAAAAATGGTGAAAATGGGGTCAACAGCGGGTCTGACACGAACTACAGGGTGTAGGTCAAACTGTTGACCTAGGTCAACAGTCCTGGCCTCCTGGTTGGTCCACGTGGACCAACCAGGAAAAACCCTGGAAAAATATTTTATTAATTCTATTTAAAATACTAAATGGCCGAATTAAATAAAAGTTATAAAATAAAAAATACTTAAAATTTTATGTAGTATTTTATTTTGATTTTTAATTATTTTTAGGAGTTATATTTTTACAAGTTGCCTTTTTAAGCCTATATAGGTATAATACCTATGTAGTTTAGTATTTTATTTTTATTTTGTGTATTTTAATCTCTTTAATTTTGTTTATAATTTTATAAAATATAAAATACTTTTATACACATAAATATATTTTTATTTTATTTTATTGATGTATTTTGTATATTTAATAAAATCTAAGAGTATTTTGTACAGGTATAGATATAGGCAGTATACCTATGTAGTCTTTATACAAGTATTTTTATTTTTATTTTTCTTTGCATTTTATTTTAATTTTAATGCACATATATATTATAAGTAATGTTTACAAAATTATAAAATTATAAAAAAATGAATAAATAATAAATAAAGAATAAATTGAATAGTTTATTCAGTACAAATATACAATAGGGGTCCAAAACTCAACTTTCAAACCGTAGCTCCGCCAAATGCGAGACCACCACCATTGGATAGATTATTTTATTCTATATACAATTAAAGGTGAGTACACTGCATTTGGAGTTGTCAGTTGTGAGATACGGGTCTGGGAAGTTGGGATTTTGGATTCTTATTCAGACCATAACTTTTCATCTGTACATTCTTTTTCTGTGAAATCAATTTTGTATTTTTCTTTATTAATTTATCTACAACTTTCATGTACAAAGTTTCTTTATTTGATGTATAAAAAGTGGAACCAAAAATAGGTCCCAAAATGAATAAAGAATGAATAAAAGGTATAGGTATTTTCTCTTTATTTCTGACCTTATCTCCCCCTACTTTATTCCTTGTCGACCTATTCATCAAGATGCCTAGGTCTCGGGGGTTTTGGGTCATAAAATATTTACAATATTTTATTCTTTTTCTTTTCTTTATTTATTCTATAATTTTGGCCTTAATTACAGTAATTTATACACTGTTGAAATGCACATGCATGGATGCTAAGATGCTCTATTTAAGGTTATTTTCAGGCATTGGCTAGGGTTTTTGGTGCCAAAATGATAGAATAAAGATGATGAAATGTGGATTCATCAATACACACCTCCATCTCGCTCGATTTCTTTATGAAATCTCTGCTACTACACAAGAGCCATCACAGCTTAACCATAGAATTGTCAGAGCTTCATCGATTGAATCATAATATCCAGGTCAGCCTCATTGTTCACCGCCTCTAGAAAACTAATCTCATGCCTTCCTTTTTGATGTTTATCCCGTTTTGATCCTTCGTAACCCCTCAAGATCACTTTCGGAGTATTTCCCTCGCAGCAGGAGGTGAGCTCTTTGATCCAAGGCGTGGAAAAGATCGATCTGAGGCAATTCAACCCTTCACCAGAGACACCTCCAACATCCCTCTGCTCTCAGACATAGTCGGTCAGGTGAGATGCTCTTTGCTATCCTTTTATCTTCGATTTTAATTCCATAGATTAGCGTCACACTTTATCTCATTTTATTTCAGCTAAAATAAAAAATCCTAAAAATTTAAGCATATCGAAGCTCTAGGCTCCAGCCCTATGTTCATCATCATCATCATCTATCCACTATGCTGACTTACTGATCGCCCGTCTCCTTCCACTTCATTTTCTACATCTAATCATCTACCTGAGCCACCTTGATCCAACAAGGGTCAAGCTCGTCGACCTCCATCCACCACCATCGCTGAAGGTCAGTCATTCCACCTCATCAAACCCCATTTCCACCTAATAATTGGTCGGAGTTGATAGACTTCGAGCCGCAAAAGTTTTGGTGTTGGGTGTTGCGTGAAAGAACCCCATCTAGGGAGGTGGTATTCGACTGTTGGACTTATGCCTACATGACCAGAGAAGAAAGAAGCTACAAGCCTCTTTCAGTGAGGCTCAGACCCATTTGAGTGTCCCAACAGGTGCGGAAGAGCTCTAGGAACCTATTTGTACCCTTCGGAAGCTCGTGTGGTGGCTTGAGGATGAAGAATCGAAGCAACAAAGGAGCCCCATGCGCAAGTTTGGCCATTTTATTCCGACAAAGCAGCAACCATCCAATGAAGAATCCATCCCATTTTTATATTGACCATCCTATCATGAGGAATGTCAGCCATCAGATATGCCTTGGTTATGATCTCATCCATCGAATGAGGCGAACCGGTATCTAATCTGGATCGTCCGCCGAGTAAGTGGATCGCATCCAACCACCCATCCGCGAGCCACATGCCCCTCACGCGGCGCCTTCTGGGTAATTTGCACCGATCCCCCTCCTACATTTTTGCATTTAACTTTAATGTTGTAAATATTATTTCCTACGTAAATTAAGTTGGATATTTTATAAAAGGATCCTAGACGTTTGTGCAATTACATATAGGCCCTCCCACCTCACGTGTTGCCACACACGAGGCATTTTAGTATTTGCAATTTGTCCCTATATCTCTTGGACATATTCTGAAATATATTTAAGGTTTATTAAAATTATAGCTAGGTCCCTATAACTGTGGCATTTTTATCTTGTGTATATTTGTCATCTTAAATATTTTATTATTTTAAAAATTGTAGAAAAAATTATGTTGAATGCATGGACTTGTGCTTGAGCTTGCATAATTTCATTTTGGCATTTTGATGCTCCAAAAAACATGCATTTATTCTCTATTTAGCATAAAAACCCATAACAATTAAAAAAACATTTCCAAAAATTCCAAAAACTTATGGTATCTATATTACAATATATTATACTATAAATCCAAAAATCCTTAAAAATACAAAATATAAAACCTAAAAATCACAAAACCCTAAACATCTTATTAAAATTAACAAAAATTAAAGAAAAATCCAAAAATAGTTCTTTATGTTTCTAATTTTTCTATATTATATATGATATATATTTAAAATAGTTTTGAATTAATTTTAAGCTTATTTATATTTATTTAAATTAGAATAATCTTAGATAATTGATCTATTCACTATTTTACTATACTTATTACTTTTAAAATGCCTAAATAATAGGAAAATTTCTATGAAAAATACCAAAAATAAAGAAAAATATATAAACTACAAAACAATTTATTTTCTCAAATCTAAATATATTTTGATCAATTTATAAATATAAATAGCTCTATTATCCATTACATACATATTACATATATAATATCTATAATATCTATATGATTATATATAATTATATATCATATTTTAAAAATAAAAAAGAAATTAAAATTTTGCAAAACTAAATAGAAAATATAAAATTAAAAATTAAAAAAAGTATAAAACAATTAAAAATATGTAAAAAATAAATATAATTAAAACCCATATAAAAATAAGAAAAAGCAAGAAAAATACAAAAATTATTATTAGTAATTATCAATAATTTCTTATAATTATTACCTACTCCTAGATTCTATACTACTTACACATATACACGTCTATTGTAGAGTTATAATAAATTTTAACCCACATTCGCACTTAGTTGATTATCATTAATTGTGGGATAATTGTTGTCTGAATTAGAGATTGGTCACCACAACGATTATCAACCTAGCTTATTAGGTCGGTAGATCATATCTTTGTTCAACACAACCCAGACATGGTTTTAGATAAGATGGTAGACAATAGGCAGATTTCTAACCAAGAACTTTATGAGCTTGACTCAACTTGGGATGAATTAGAAAATATAATTATATATCATGCTGAATTGTAGGAAAATATTCATTGACAATATCTGGAGTAGTTCGATGAGAAAAATCATAAGTTAGAATATACATAAAGTTTTGGAGGAGAACATAACGACTTGAGGATCTTAATGAAAACTTTTCAAGAAATAATTCATGATATAGATTCATTCATCCTTTGTCTCAACAGGATTTGAGCCAAATAAAATTTATGTAACCAAGGTGATCCCCTTGCCACAATGTTTGAACCCAGTTTTGTTTGAAATTCCTATTGAATAACAAGTCGAATATGAACCTTTGATCAAGAACATTGATTTTAATAATGAAGATTCTGATGGTGATCATAAGTGAGATGTGATAATCATCGATAATGAGCTTATTCTATACGTTTAAGTTAATGTTGATTGTTATAAATTCCATGACTTTATGAGACTAGTGCTATGGACCCTCCTTCGTCTGATGAAATTGTAATTGAATGTTCGAGTTAACTACTAATTTGTTAACCTCGACTTCGTGTTCTAGTTCATGGAGGATAATATATGAGGATGAATTTGAAGACAATAATGATGATTAATCTTGAGAGGAGTCTAATAATGAAATTGAAAATGATTTTGAGAATGATGAATCTGAATCTAATATTGAAAACAATATCGATATCAATGATGAACCTGAAAATGATTTCAAATATGAGAATCAACGTGAGGATGATGATGAACATAAAGACAAATACATCAGTGAAATTGATTTTGAGCATGAAGATAATGGTGATACCTTTGAGCAAGAGAGAAAGATCGATATTAAGTTATATTCTATACCTAACGTAATGTTGAAGTCCTCCATGATGACTTTCTCGAGGAAAAACACATAATCTCCCACTCTGCTACCATGATCTCTAGGGAAGATGACATGTGCTGCTTGGTCTTTCACCCTCTAAGTGCTTCCCCAAATATTACCTCTTTTTTTTATCAAAATGACATTTTACTCTTGATAATTTTTAGGCTGAAACTGAGGAGCTCCTTAAGAAAATTGAGGATGGTTGACCAACTATCACACAGATTCTGCCTTGGCAGGAACCATGTTCTTGATCAGTTGAAATTGAGCACAACAAAGAAAACATTGCATCTAATGATAGTTGATGATACAAACATTGATCATAAGAATGAGTGGTTATTAAAGCAGATGGAAGAAGAATACATCCACCCTTTGAATTTCATATTGATAGCACCCAATGGATCGGGTAGATAAGTTCTTTTGATGATATTAAGGTTGTCATTTGGGTAGAACTTGTTGATATTGTGGGTAAAAATAGGGAATCAACTATTGTGTTAGAAGAGAGGGATCTTACAGATAACAGACCATATGTTGTGGATAGTGATATAACAAAATGTGATCATTTCAAGTTAGATCAAGATTTTTCTGCCCATTTTCGGTCATTTTTTCACCTATTTTCATTCATTCTCTTACATATCTTTCACTTACTTTTTAACCGAAGATATCACTGTTAAATCTGACTTCACACAGGCCACTTACATCATCACTTAGATCGGATTTCTCTTTCATCATTTGATACCATCGTTCACTATGTGCATCACCCTACTGGTATTACCCACCCATCCCGAGCTTCACACGACTGGCATCTCCACCTTCGAATCCCTTGAGCCAAGTCATATACATCATCGTGATTTTATAAACATGGATGTTGCACATACTCGAGAGATTGGATACTGCTAACACTGGAGCCTGGCTGGGGACATTAAAGCTAGCATACATCGTGAGATGTCTCCCATAGTTATCTTTTAGGTACTTTCCTTCTTTTGCATTTTTTGTCTCCATTGTAATTCAAGATAAGTATGGAGGGAAATCTCGTAGAAAATAACAAAATCAATAAAAAATAACAAAAAGGAGCATCTTTCATCACTTGCATTTTGCACCTTCTTTACTTATGTTGTCCCACATTCTGTAATTCTACGAATCTATCACATGGGAACATGGCTCACACTAAGCATATGGAGATGAATCACATTTCATGTACTGCATTTCTATTTTATCATATTTTCTAAAAATACTTATGTTATATGCATTACATTTTTACATTGCATTATTTAAAAATGCATAAAATTTTCAAAATTTTCCAAAAAATTTCAAAGCATATGGGGGTGCATCACATTTCTTGTGTTTCATTTCTATTTTACCCCATATTTTCAAAAAAATATTTGAATTATATGTACTGATTTTTACATTGCATTATTTAAAAAAACTCATAAAAATAAAAAAAATCAAAAAAAAATTTCATCATTATTATGTTTTCAAAAATATCTAAAATATTTCCATATATATAAAATCTCATTAAAAAATAAAAAATTCCCAAGAACTTTTTGTTTAAAAACATCATTATTTTTCAAAAATCTAAAACTTTTTTTCCTATTTTCTCCTACCTTTTGGGGATTTGAAGTCTATTTTTTTACAACTTTTGAACTTGGATTGAGAAGACCTTAATATACTTAATTTTAGATGAATTCATTAAGCTAGTTCTTCATGTATATTTTGGACTCAACTCCTTGAGTTCCATTAATTTTATTCGGTGATCAAAATTATGTGTTTAACTAGATCGTCTTGACAACTCTAACACTCTTTTACTCCTATTGATTTTTGAACAATATGCACTTTATACATAGCTCAACTAAGTTTGCATGCACAAGAAATGGTTTCAGTCTCTGTAAAGGACAGAGAATGGTTATGGATGCATCACCTGATGCTTAAATCGAATCTAATGTTAATGAAGTTCAGTAATCTAAGTTTGGGAATCACTTATTCTTTATAAGTCTGAATCTGTCAGCAAACTTACCATGTATAGTGTATCAAAAGCCAATATTATATTATCAAAAGCCAATATTACATACTTGTACACTCTTGATATCCAATGATACAAAAAAGTCCTAACAAAAAAGAAGACACAATAAGGGATGCTTGTTCCAACATCAAAAATGCAAATGCAAAGTAAAAGTTTGTCAAAGAAATTGTAGGAGGGTGGATTTTTTAATAGTATACTAAAAAGAGTTAGAGCATGAAATGGGGTGACTAATTTGAGAGAGATATTAGTTGAGGACAAATGATGAATCACGAGGAACTATTATAGAGGATTAATTAGGGGAGCATTTATGGGGCACATGATTAATGGGGTGACTAAAGTTGAGACTTATACCATATCTCCTTTTGTACACTGTTATCTCAAAACAATTAGGACATTTTTATTACATACCCATGATGACATATACAGTTTTCTGAAGAGTTGTAAACGTGCACATTATTTTTTTGCTGAAAAAACGTATTTGCGTGCGATTAAAAAAATTTAAGTCCGATTTGAAAAGTACTTCACAATATGTATAGTATATCAAGCAAGATCAAATACCAGACACACATTTATTTATTTATTTATTTATTTATTTATTTATAAAATCAATTTCACAGTTTCACGACCCTTATATATAACGACATGTTAATTATAAATAGGTTAGAATACATAAAGAGTCTGAAAAATGACGTGAATATAAAAAAAATCCTATGGAAAAATGGCGACGTTTTTCAATTTGAATTTTAGTAGTAACACGTCTTCATTGGCATTCTATTTTTTTAAACCGCAACACTAACCTTAGATATGTATTCTACTTAATCCAAAATTTCGACAAGTATATATGATTAGCAATATATCGATATTGTAATCATCATTGTCATCAAATCAGTGGAGGTATTTGTTATATATAATCATGGATTCATGGCATCGGTAGTGATACATACCTCAATAGATATTTCCTGTATCTTTCGATGTGAAATCTAATAACAACGGATATTGTTTGTTAAATTTATTTTTGATTTTGATAATCATTTATGGTCAACTACCGGAGTGCAGCAAGGTGATCCTTTAGGTCCACTTCTTTTTTCTCTTGCCTTGCATCCCCTTATTCATGAGATTCGAGATAATTGTAAGCTCATTCTCCATGCTTGGTATCTTGATGATGGGACTATCATCGGGGATACTTTGGAGGTAGCCAAGGTGCTTGACAATATACGTCGCAAGGGTCCAGAGATGGGGCTTGTGCTGAATATAAAAAAACAGAACTTTTTTGGCCTTCGTGTGATGGACAAAAGATCCGCAAAGGGTTGTTTCCTGTGGATATTGGAAGACCTGAGCTGGGAGTGAGGTTACTAGGAGGCGCGGTGAGTAGGGACAAGGACTTTGTTGAAGACTTGGCTATGATGAGGGCCACAAAAGCTGTCGACTTAATGCATTTACTCCCTCAATTGGAGGATCCACAAAGTGAGCTTCTTTTATTACGATCTTGTATGGGCACTGCCAAGCTCATGTTTGGCCTAAGGACATGTCAACCTGCATACATGGAATGAGCTGCTACATATTTTGACAAAGGGCTTCGCAGAGCTATTGAGGATATTGTGGTTTGTGGAGGCCCTTTCTTTGGCGACCTTCAATGGCGGGTGGCATCACTACCCATCAGACTTGGTGGTTTCGGTCTTCATTCGGCTCTTGAGGCTTCCTCGTATACTTTCGTGGCCTCTAGAGCTCAATCATGGGTGCTCCAAGACCACATTTTACGAGACAGTGGAATACACGGTATGGATTCTGACTTTCTAGACGCTGTGGAGGGCCTACGCAGTACACTTCCATCTCTCGATCTTACATTTTTTGCTAACAAGGATACTATCACCCCTAAAGCCCAGAATGCTTTGGCGAGTTATCTTTTTAGCAAAATTGTTGAAGAAATGGAAATTAAGTTTGAAATGATTGTTAGGCAAAAAGCAATTTTTCGTTGTTTACAGGCTAACCATGCTCAAGACTTCCTCCTTGCTACTCCTATTGAGGGCCTTGGGATGCATATGTCACCTATTGAGTATCGCACCATCCTCAAGTATCGTCTTATGATTCCTCTTTTTCCAGCTGATGAGCCTTGCCCAATATGCCACAAATCCTGCTTGGACGCTTTTTGGGAGCATGCAGTTTATTGTCGTGAACTTCCAGGTTTTAAATATAGACATGATTTTGTAAGGGATGTCCTCTATGATGTACTCAGACATGCTGGAGTTGCTTCAAAGAAAGAAGCACCTGTGAATTTTTTGACGGATCCTTAAGAAGGGAGATCGACACTTAGACCAACAGATGTTTTAATATTTAGATGGGCTGGAGGGAAGCATTCTTGTGTTGATCTAACTGGAGTTTCTCCATTGGTGAGTCCGATAAGAAGTGATTTTATTGCGGGACATGCTGCACAGAAAGCAGCCTCAGCTAAAGTTGCTAAACATGAGAAGGCATGTATTGACAATCAACAGGTATTCATTCCTTCTGGTTTTGATACCTTCAGATTTTTGGCTATTGAAGCAGTACAACTTCTCAAAAGGGTCCAAAGAATTATGCACATCAATGTCATGGTTCCCAGATCTATTGATGTTGTATTTCGAAAAATTGGATTTGCCATTCAAAAGGGATTGGCGGTGCAACTTGTTGCTCGTCTCCCATCAATCTCTTTGTAATAGTTTTTGTATTCAAATTGATTTTTTTGAACCTAGGTAAAAGTGAAAAATCAGTTATAAACATTGTATTAATTCATTGTTAATGTGTAAGGAATTGTCTTACAAGGGCTATCCGGTCTGTTGAATTTCTCACGATTTTTTTAGGGATTTTTACCCGGCAGATCCTATAAACTTGCTAAATGACCTCTACGACCTTCGAAACATCGTAATTCCTCCCTTGAACCCATAAACTTGCTCCGTCTTACCCCACAATGCCTACCGTTAATTTGAGACTTCTTGAGTTAACTTGCTTGGGTTTAGGATTGTGTTAATCAAACTGCAGCAGATCCAACAGTAGGCTTTTCCTCCTCTCTCTCTCTCTCTCTCTCTTTCCTTCTTCTCTCCTCCTTCTTCCTCTTCCTTTCCTTATGATGGAAAGATGTTGCAGCAACGATGCTGGGAGCATGTAGGGATCGCTGGAGCACGAGGAGCCACTGGAGCACCTCGAGATTACTCCAACGACAACTGCATCACAGCCTCAGAGAAATCTGATAAGAAGAGCTGCAACATCGTCCCGGGCATATCAGTTGACGATCAATCTGAGAATGTCGGCTTGGGAGACACCGAGAATCATACAGGGATAAAGAGGAGATCATGGGCCACAAATCCCATCATGCCTCTCAGAGCAAGAGGACGGTATGTGCTCAAGAACAACAAAGCCTAGAAGCACCTGGGAAACTGGGGTTGAGGGGAGATCGGGGGAGGGGAGGTCGGGGACGGGAGGAGTCCTGGGCAGGCGGAGAGGACAGGGGAGGGGAGGAGGCCTGGGTGGGCAGAAGAGGGGTCGGGGAGGGGAGGAGACCTGGGCGGGCAGAGGGGAGGACATGGGAGAGGAGGAGGCCTGGGCGGGATAAGGGGAGGTCGGGGAGGGGAGGAGACCTGGGTGGGCGGAGGGGAGGACAGGGGAGGGGGGGAGGCCTGGGCGGGCAAAGGGGAGGCCAGGGAGGGGAGGAGACCTGGGCGAGCGGAGGGGAGGACAGGGGAGGGGAGGAGGCCTGGGCGGACAAAGGGGAGGTCGAGGAGGGGAGGAGACCTGGGCGAGCGGAGGGGAGGACAGGGGAGGAGGCCTGGGCGGGCAAAGGGGAGGTCAGGGAGGGGAGGAGTCCTTGGCAGGCGGAGGGGATGTCATGGGAGGGGAGGAGGCCTGGGCGGGCAAAGGGGAGGCGGGGAGGGGAGGACAAGGGAGGAGGCCTAGGCGGCAAAGGGGAGGTCGGGGAGGGGAGGAGGCCTTGGCGGGCGGAGGGGACGTCATGGGATGGGAGGAGGCCTGGGCGAGCGAAGGGGACGTCAGGGGAGGGGAGGAGGCCTTGGCGGGTGGAGGGGAGGGGAGGAGACCTAGGCGGGCGGAGGGGAGGTCAGGGGAGGGGCGTCGGCGAGTTCCTCGTCACCATCCGCCTTGGCACCCCTAGCACACTTGGCTCGCGTTCCAGGGAGAAGGAATGATATTTTTGTAATTTTGAGAAATAAAATGGGTATTATAGAAAAGAAATTCACGGAATCCGGTTACTTTTAACAGCCAAATGGATGGGAGTGGACCGCAGGGTTTAAACAGTAAGAGTTAGCAAGTTTACGGGGTCGAGGGGAGAAATACGATGTTTCGAAGATCGTAGAGGTCATTGAGCAAGTTTATAGTGTCTGTCGGGTAAAAATCTCTTTTTTAGTGACTTGTTAATACAAATTTTAACAAAAAAAAGCGAAGAAACGATGATTGTTACATGAGCCGTTAGAAACAAATACAACAATATTCGCTAACATGTGATCAAAGGTAATTGAACAACGGATGATATTTGTTCTTTTATTAAGATCGGATAATATAGCATCAAATATTCAAATTGTTTGTTGTTATATACTAATTCCATTGGTGTGTTACGGAAAGTTTGGATTAAGTTGTATATAATATCACTGAAATTGAGCCCCCAATACATTAGGTACTTCATCACTGCAAAAAGAAAATATATAAAGAAACATAAATAGGAAAAATGCAAGTAAGGTAAAAGGCCCCGAGGAACAAATATCTCCAGTTTATTAGAAGGTAGGTGTAAACAGTATGAAAAGAGGAGTAAGATGAAAGCTAATAAATTAGGGGATCTGAGGAGGGTGCAGATTAACAGTAACACGATGCTTACGTCTTTTCCCATCTTGACGACGACGTAGGGATCACTGGATTTCCCACAGTCCCTGATGGCAAGTTCCGATCCTTTGAGCACCTTCACCTTCAGGATTCCCAGGAGATCGTCGTGTCTCGCCATGGCTGTCTCACAAGCAGCTCTCTCTCTCTCTCTCTCTCTCTCTCTCTCTCTCTGGATAATTGTGACTGCCACAAAGTGGAGCTTAGTTTTGACGAACAAAAAGGTTGAGCAGCGTCAACTTGAGCGTGTGGATGAGGTGGGAAGGCCAATCTTTCCACAAACTACATGGACCTGTGAGTCGTGGCCCTGGTTCTTTTCATGACCTCAAGGTGGACCCCTTCTATATACTGATCGATATACGTATTCCTGGTACACCTGGGCGATACAATGATTCTGGACGTATACCTCCCATTTTAAAGATCATGATTTGCATTTTTCAACTCATAGTCCGTTATAATTAACGGCAACTGGGGTGCTAATTTGTTGATTGAAATTCTCCATTAGAAGTTGTTGGACATGCCTTCTACATGATGGATAATTTGGTTTGATAGTCAATATTAAGTTGTATTAATGTATTTCAATTCATGCAATTCAATATTTCAATTATGTCTGAGAGCTTTTTAGTCCCACATCGGGAGAGAAAAAATTATCTTATGCTTTATATATGGGAAGCCTTAAAATCGGTTTAGGACCAGAACATAGGAGATTTTGGACTACCATACACGTGGTCGAGTGTGCTTGCCGCATCGCATCAGGCTGGGTACGAGATGTAGGTTGATCTATGAGCCATATTTTGTTTTCAGAATACATTCCTAATTTGTTCCTTTCTTTTCGCCAACGTTTCAAATTTGTCCCTTTCTTTTCGTCACCATGACTTAAATACGTGTTTTAAGTCGTGTTCTAAGGTTACAAACATATCTTTCTCTATCGTATGCTTCCTCTTTTCTCTTTGTGTGCGAGTACTCCTCCTTCCGATATCAGTTTTGTCCATAGATGTGACTTTCGAGGACGTTCTTGCACGGTGCGCACCGTATACAAGCGTGGGACTGTCGTATCTTGGCCATGTCCCTCTAAGGGAAATTCTTCAGAACGATTTGGTGATATCTTCAACTTTCTATTTTTTTTGTTTTTTGATATGTGCCGCATCGGTTTGTTCCATCAGGGTTGTTTCTGGTTTAATCCCAAACATTGATATGCATGTTAATCTTATATTTGGTGTCTTTCGTGTTATGGATTAAAGTGCTTGATACATATGATGTTTAGAAATTGGTATGATGTTTAGAAATTGGTTCTCATTTCTGCAATGTTATATATATATATATATATGTGTGTGTGTGTGTGTGTGCATATTTTATCTCAACCTTCTTAGAGAGGCATCATATATCTGTGATAAGAAAAATGTCGGAAATGAGGTTTAGGTCTGTGTGGATTTCACCAGTATGCCGGAGAAATTCATGGGGTCAAAGCTTCAAGCGTTGGCGGAAGATTGGCCTGATTTAGATTTTGGAAAATGAGTGTCCTAAGATTTCCGAAACAAATGTGGACCCTTAAGTATTTAAGGCATTGGATGCATGGACAGATCATGATCGCATGTATCACAGGTGTATCTTGATTGCTTTGTCGAACTTACTGTTCAATGTTTATGACACATCTCCTGGTATTGCTAATATCTGTGGAGGAACTTGATAAAAAAAATACAACACTAAAGTTTTGTGTATTGATACTCAATATCTAAGTTACTAAAATTTCAAATAGATGACTGAAGGGAAATCAATTTCGGAACAAGCTCATGAGTTTTTGTTATTGCTCCATGGACTAGCAGTGGCTGAAATGAAACTTCCTAACAAGTTTCAAATCATTTCAATTATTGAAAAAAATTTCTAAGTCCTGGGTAGATTTCAGGATGTCTCTTATGCACTGAAAGGAAATTTTTCATTAGATGATTTGATGCGTGTCCGTAGCTATTAAAGAGAAGCATAGGAAATAAAACCCGTGGTATCTATTGATGCAACCTCAAAGGTTAACATGATGACCTCAAAAGGCAACAATGCTAAGGAAAAAATAAGAAACTGAAATCCAAAGAAAAAAAACTAGAAAAAAATGAAAGAACAAACCTTACTGGCATCGCGGAGAGGTTGGACATTGGAATAAATATTGCCCTTCTATGAAGAACCAACAAAAATCTGTAGAGGCAACCCATCAAGCACTTGTGCCGACTGAGGGATGCTGGCCTAGTGGAGTATGTCTCAGTGAACCATGAACTCTATATCGTAAATGAGGTTTGTTGATATTGAGTCAAATGCGCATGTATGTACTGACATGTCATTTTTTTGTCTTATCAGGCTTCAACCAGTGAGACAATGATGATGGGGAACATATATGTAGCCAATGTGCTTAGGTTTGGATGAAGAGTTGAGATTCTCAAGTGGACGAGTCTGGACATTGCATATGGTGTTGCATTTTCCGAATATCAAGAAGAATATTTTGCATGGGTCCTTATTAGTTAGAGAGAATTTTGAATTAGATTTTAAATGTAACAAAACTATATTTTCAAGACATGGTATTTCCTATGGTAAAGGATATTTGGCATATCATGATCTTCTTTTTAGAATCAGATGTGGCATTGATAGTTCTATTAATAATATTTCTGATTTTGATTCATATTCACATGTTGTTTCAAATATCGAATCTACTCATTTATGCTATGCTAGGCTAGGACATCTAAATTTCAATTCTATGAAAAGAATGATGAAACTTGACATGATTCATGATCACACTACAGATAAACTTAAAAATGTGAAAAGTGCACAAGACGAAGTACATAGAATGCCTTTTCATTATGTGAATAAGAAAATTGAAATTCTAGAATTGGTCATACTGATATTTGTGAGTTTGGTAGTGTAATAACTAGAGATATAGAAGATATTTTGCCATCTTCATGGATGATATATAGTAGTAGATACTGTTATGTTTATATGCTTAAAACTAAGGATGAAGCCTTAGAGAAGTTTCTTGATTTTAAGAATGAAGCGGAAATACAAATCGGTTACAATTCTTAATTGTATATGGTCATATAGGGGTGGTGAATACACATCTAACATATTTGATGAGCAATGCAAATTATTTGACATAGTTCATGAGGTCACTGCATCACATTCACCACAATCTAATGGAATAGCATAACGAAAAATAGAACCCTAACTGACATGATCAATGCACTATTGCAGAGTTTTGGACTGTCATCTTACATGTGATGGGAAGCTTTAAGTACGACTTGCCATATTTTGAATAGAGTTCCCATGAGAAATAAAAATAAAAGTCCATTTGAACTATGACAAGTTAGGAAATTCAAGTTTAAAATATCTCAGAGTGTGGTGATGTTTGGTTAAGATTTTAGTTCCATAACACAAGGAAAGAAGTTTGGACCTAATAAATTTGATGTGGTCTTCTTGAGGTATGTGGAAAATAGCTATGCCTTTAAATTCTTAGCTATTTGGCCTTAGATCTCTAGCATAAACTCAAACACTGTTGTTAAACTTCGTGATGCTACCTTCTTTGGGGAAATCTTTCCTATGAAAACTGGAATTCCTCAAAATCTAATACGTGATTTAGCTACCACATGTGGTTCTATTCTACTACAAGTGGAAAAGATGTCAAATGTGGGAGCTACACTCCTCTCTGAATCTAACAAACATTTGGAGGATGTTGAGCCTAGACATAGTAAGAGATGAAAGATTACCATGAATATTGATAGTGACTTTCTTGCCTACCAAATCGAGGGTGATCTTTCCGCTTACAGGGATGCGTGGCTTCATCCGAAGCTAAGCATTGGAAAGATGCTCTTAAATCTGAAATAGATTCGATCATTTCAAATGGTACATGGGAGTTCGTCGATCTACCTCCAGATTTTTTTCACCATAGGGTGTAAATGGATGTTCAAAAAGAAACTTAGACCAGAGATGGATCCATTGAAAAATATAAGGCAAGACTTGTTGCCAAAGATTTCAAGAAAAAGGAGGGTATTGATTATTGATACATATTCTCATGTTACCAGAATGACTATGATTCATATACTCATTTTATTTTTCTCTCACAATACATCAAATAGATTTGAAAACCGCCTTTCTTTATGACGATCTTGAAGAAGAGATCTTTATGGATCAACCTAAGGATTTTGTAGTACCTGAAAATGAGAGAAAGTTTGCAAGCTTATAAAATCCCTTTACGGATTAAAATAAGCTCCAAAATAACGGTATGTAAATTTTGATAAGATTGTTCAATCTTATGGGTTTATTGTTCATGAATCTGATGAATGTGTGTATTCTATGATTAAGTGTGATGTGTCTATTGCCTTACGCCTTTATGTTGATGAATATTTTCATATCTGGATTGAACATAAGGATAATTGAAGAAACCAAGTTGTTCTTGAGTAGTAAGTTTGAGATGAAAGATTCGTGAGTTGCAAATGTGATTTTGGGGATCAAGTTGATTAGGTCAACAAGTGAAATAGCTCATTTCTCAGTCACACTATATTGAGAATGTTTTGGAAAATTTTGGTTATCGAATATGTAAATCTGTATGCACTCCTTATGATTAATCTAAATCCCTCTACAAGAACAAGAGTGGAGTACTTATAGCACAACTAAGGTATTCACATATTATAGGAAGTTAATGTACCTTACGAGTTGTAATAGACCATATATTTCTTTTACGGTCGCAAAGTTGAGTAGGTACACGAGTTGTCTTGATCGTACTCATTGGGAAGCCTTAGATCGAGTGTTGAAGTACCTTAAGTGTACTACACCTCTTAGACTACATTACAATAGATACCCTTCTATTCCAGAAGGATATAGTGATGCAAGTTAGATTGATCAAATGAGGGATTCTAGAAGTAATGGTGTTACTGAGTATGTATTTACCCTTGAAGGCAGTGTAGTCTCCTGAAAGTCTGTGAAATAGATAATTTTGGCCATGTCTACTTTTGAGGCTAAGTTGTGTGCTTTGGACGCTACAGGTATAGAGGATGGATGGCTAAAGGAGCTTCTCTTTGAGATTCCCATAGTGTATAATCCTATACCGATAATATCTTTGCATTGTGATAACATGACGATAATTGTGAAGATAAAGAGTTCATAATACAATCAGAAAACAAGAAGACATATCCAAGTTAGACTTAAGTCTATAAGGGATTTGGTGTCGTTTGGAGTGATTTTTGTGGAATTTATTGATACCAAAGATAACACAACAGATCCACTTACACAGGAACTTGATAAATCTTTAGTCCAACAATCAAGGCTTGGAATGGGGCTGAAGCCCGTTTGGAATTTTTCCACAGCAGCAACCCAACATAAATGACTGGAAACCACATGAAATAGGTTTCATGTGGAAAACAAGTTCTATGATGAACTAGTTGGTACTAATAATGTAATGCTTTGCATCTGAGTTCTATCCCTAAAAAGGATGATTGTCTAAAAACTACGAGTAAATGTTGAGTTTTAGGCTCTTAATGGATTCAATCCTTTTTAAAGGCAGGATGTGAGCAGTCATCTTTGGAGAATGCCACCAATGTGAGTATCTCTATGGGTCGTAGATATAGGATGATGGTTTATCCTTAATGTACTCATGAAGCAGGGCTGGGTACATGGCTATTGATAACATCAAAATCAGAAGATTGTCAACATAGACTTCACTCTGTTTTACCATTGGATGCTATCACAATAAACGATTAAAGTTCAAGATAATTCACCTTATTCTTATGATGGTAAAAGCGGATAACTTAGGTAAAAGTTCAAACTGGAAGCTACCTTTGCTGAAAGCAAAGCGTGGAAACGGAGATTTTTTGCTCTTTATATTTTTAATGGTGACTTTATGGGTGATTGTTGGAATTAGTTTGGTAATTGGGTGGTTGATATAATTTGATAGTCAATATCAAGTTGTATTAATGTATCTCAATTTCTGGAATTCAATGTTTCAACCTTGTCTAGGAGCTTTTTAATCCCACATCAAGGAGAGAGAAAAACATCTTATGGTTTATATATGAGAAGTCTTGAAATCAGTCTGGGATCAAAAAAGAGGCGATCTTAGACTACCACACGCACATGTGCGCCCGCTGTGTCATGTTGAACCGACACGGGTGAGACCATATTTTGTTTTCGGATGCATCGTTTGGATTCCAAAGTCCTAATTTGTCCCTTTCTTTTCTCCCACGACCTACAACCATCTACCATGACTTAAATGCATGTTTTAAGTTGTGTTCTAGGGTTACGAACATATCTATCTCTCTCGCATGCTTCATCTTTTCTCTTCGTGTGTGAGTGCACCTTCTTCCTCGATCTCGATTTTGTCTACAGAGGTGACTTTCGATGGCACTCTTGCCCTGTACGGACCGTATACGAGCGTTGGGCCATCGTACCCTGGGATTGGCACATCAGCTCCCAGTGCGCCAGTAATGTAGGGATATTGTCTCTCAAAGGGGAATTCTTCGGAATGCTTCGGTGATATCTCTAACTTTTTATTTTTATTTTTGATCTGTGTCTCATTGGTTTATTCGATCATGGTTGTTTCTGAATTAATCCTAAATATTGGTATGTCTGTTAATCTTATGTTGGTGTCTTTCATATCATGGATTAATATGCTTGATACATATTATGTCTGAGAATCGGTTCTCATTTCTGTAGTGTTATATGTATGTGCGGATTTTATCTCAACACAACCTTCCATCTGATTTTGATATTTGTGTTCTATTTGTATTTGGATTAAGAGAATCCTCTCGCATGGAGTTACTATATAAACTCTACTAGATCTAGAGTTTTTGATAAAGCAAAGAAGCGTGATCTTTCTTCCTCAAGTTACTTTTTTTTTCGGAGAAAGGCAGCACAACCACCAATACTAGGGTTCTTGTATTTCTCCCATCACAGTGGATTTAATGATCTCTTTGCCCATGATTTTTCTGAGTTACACTAGTGGGATTTTTCAATGTATTTTGGATCGCTTATTGTTTAGTCATGCGAATCAATTTACTCAATAAAATCATTATTGAATCAATAGAAAGAAAGATAGTGCCATATCGCTTGGCTCGAATCATATGCCTCCACCCCCTTCCGCCACCTCAAGCTCTTCTAGCAAAAAAGCCAAAGAGGGGGATGAAGGGTCATATGTGCACCCTTGCTCCCCAAAGTCAATTTGGGCTTAATAATTTTCCTATAATTTAGTTGGGATGTTTTGGATAAATTAATCTATAGGGTAAATTTGAAATCTGAAGTTTGGATGAGCCATTTCATATTCCTAGAAGATTTTTTGGAGAATCCAATGGACGTCAATGTTGCCATTATGAAAGAGAGCATTTACTCTCCAATTGTGACCGCCACAAATGCCATTTCGTATTCTCTTGTGGTACATTGAGATCTACGTTCTTCTCCTTTTCTCTCTTCCGTCAGTTTAAACCTCTCTGATTTTCTTTTAGATGATGAGTATATGAGGTATTTTGGAGAACGATTAACGGTGGAGCTAGGGATCAACATCAAACCAGACCCTTACATGTAATATATAACCCAAGCCCAAGTCTACTAATCACATCGGATTCTCGAGCGGGCCAAAGCCCCTTTTTTATAGGTCCAAGGCCAAGCCTGATTCAATTTTAATGGGCCGGTTTGGGCCATGCTTGCTACATTTGAGCAGCACTTAATGCTGTAATACACATTGGGAATTAACCCCAAAGGCAAGCTGTTGTTGACCACCAACATTAATGTGCAAGTGTTGCTATCAACCTGAAAAACTAGCTCCCATTGTTGTTCAAAGCATCCCAAAAATTCAAGTGGAATGTTCCCCGCATCTCTGGGAGCAAGTTCCGATCATTTGAGCATCCTTACCTTCAGGATTCCCAGGAGATCGTCGTGTCTTGCCATGGCTGTCTCACCGAGCAGCTCCTCTCTCTCTCTCTCTCTCTCTCTCTCTCTCTCTCTCTCTCTCTCTCTCTCTCTCTCTCTCTCTCTCTCTCTCTCTCTCTCTCTCTCTCTCTCTCTCTCTCTCTCTCTCTCTCTCTCTCTCTCTCTATCTATCTATCTGGATAATTGTGCTGCCACAAAATGGAGCGTGATTTTGGCGAGCACAGGGGCCTGACTGCAGCGTCGACTTGATCATGTGGACGACGTGGGAAGGCCAACCATTTTACAAATCACACGGAACCGTTGTGAGCCGTGACCCGGTCCCATGGTGGGCCCCTTGTATATGCTGGTCGATGTATATATTCCTGAGCTATATAATTAAAGATCGCGGTCCACGTCTTTCAACTCAGTCTTAATTAGGGCTATAAGCAAAAAAACTACGTTAGGGCTATAATTAGGGCTATAATTAAAGATCGCGGTTCCCCTTGAGGGTCATAATTACGTTAGGGCTATAATTAAGGCTATAATTAAGGCTATAATTAAGGCTATAATTAAACTACGTTAGGGCTATAATTAAACTACGTTAGGGCTATATTCCTACGTTAGGGCTATAATTAGGGTCATAAGCAATAATTAGGGCCCTAATTAAAGATCATAAGCAATAATTAGGGTCATAAGCAATAATTAGGGCCCTAATTAGGGATCATAAGCAATAATTAGGGATCATAAGATCATAAGGGCAATAATTAGGGTCCTAATTAGGGCCCTAATTAAAGATCATAAGCCCTAATTAGGGATCATAAGCCCTAATTAGGGCCCTAATTAAAGATCATAAGCAATAATTAGGGATCATAAGCAATAATTAGGGCCCTAATTAAAGATCATAAGCAATAATTAGGGATCATAAGCAATAATTAGGGATCATAAGCAATAATTAGGGATCATAAGCAATAATTAGGGATCATAAGCAATAATTAGGGATCATAAGCCCTAATTAGGGCCCTAATTAAAGATCATAAGCCCTAATTAGGGATCATAAGCAATAATTAGGGCCCTAATTAGGGATCATAAGCAATAATTAGGGATCATAAGATCATAAGGGCAATAATTAGGGTCATAAGCAATAATTAGGGCCCTAATTAATTAAACTACGTTAGGGCTATATTCCTACGTTAGGGCTATAATTAGGGTCATAAGCAATAATTAGGGCCCTAATTAGGGCTATATTCCTACGTTAGGGCCCTAATTAAAGATCATAAGCCCTAATTAAAGATCATAAGCAATAATTAGGGATCATAAGCAATAATTAGGGATCATAAGCAATAATTAAAGATCATAAGCCCTAATTAAAGATCATAAGCCCTAATTAAAGATCATAAGCAATAATTAGGGATCATAAGCAATAATTAGGGATCATAAGCCCTAATTAGGGCCCTAATTAAAGATCATAAGCCCTAATTAGGGATCATAAGCAATAATTAAAGATCATAAGCCCTAATTAGGGATCATAAGCAATAATTAGGGATCATAAGCAATAATTAGGGCCCTAATTAAAGATCATAAGCCCTAATTAAAGATCATAAGCAATAATTAGGGATCATAAGCAATAATTAGGGATCATAAGCAATAATTAAAGATCATAAGCAATAATTAGGGATCATAAGCAATAATTAAAGATCATAAGCAATAATTAGGGATCATAAGCAATAATTAGGGATCATAAGCCCTAATTAGGGCCCTAATTAAAGATCATAAGCCCTAATTAGGGATCATAAGCAATAATTAGGGCCCTAATTAGGGATCATAAGCAATAATTAGGGATCATAAGATCATAAGGGCAATAATTAGGGTCATAAGCAATAATTAGGGCCCTAATTAATTAAACTACGTTAGGGCTATATTCCTACGTTAGGGCTATAATTAGGGTCATAAGCAATAATTAGGGCCCTAATTAGGGCTATATTCCTACGTTAGGGCTATATTCCTACGTTAGGGCTATATTCCTACGTTAGGGCTATAATTAGGGCTATAATTAGGGCTATATTCCTACGTTAGGGCTATAATTAGGGCTATAGTTAGGGCTATAATTAGGGCCCTAATTAAAGATCGCGGTTCCCCTTGAGGGTCATAATTACGTTAGGGCTATAATTAAGGCTATAATTAAGGCTATAATTAAGGCTATAATTAAACTACGTTAGGGCTATAATTAAACTACGTTAGGGCTATAATTAAACTACGTTAGGGCTATAATTAAGGCTATAATTAGGGCTATAATTAAAGATCGCGGTTCACGTCTTTCAACTCAGTCTTAATTAGGGCTATAAGCAAAAAAACTACGTTAGGGCTATAATTAGGGCTATAATTAAAGATCGCGGTTCCCCTTGAGGGCTATAATTAGGGCTATAATTAAACTACGTTAGGGCTATAATTAGGGCTATAATTAGGGCTATAATTAGAGCTATAATTAGGGCTATAAGCAAAAAAACTACGTTAGGGCTATAATTAGGGCTATAATTAGGGCTATAATTAATTAGGGCTATAATTAGGGCAAAAAAACTCAGTCTTAATTAGGGCTATAATTAAAGATCGCGGTTCCCCTTGTATATGCTGGTCGATGTATACTACAAAAACTACGTTAGGGCTATAAGCAAAAAAACATGATTAATCCTTCCTCAGGTTATATTGTATTTACAAGAGAGGTAACATAACCACCAATAAACTCTTAAGGTGCGTTTGGTTACCGAGTTAGTCCGAGTTAAACTGGAACCAATAAAGCATAACACAATAAAGAATATCATGTAAATGATCTTGGGATTATTAGAATCATTATAGCTGCAATTCAAGCCATCCGAAACATAAGGATCGCACATATTAGGACACTCTTTGAGAGCCTTAGAATCCAAATCATGGCATTGATAAAAGTCATATCCAAATCATAAACTAATTATAAAAAATCTTAGCATTGTTTTAAAATAACTTAGCAACATGATTTAACAATGTTCAAATTTAGTATAACGAAGGAAGATTGAAAAGCTCCATGCATTCATCTAACTAAGAAGGCGAGCTTAAAAAAGGAATTTAACCTCAAAAGATTATATGCCACTCATCCCACAAAAGATATTTATAATTATAAGGGATATTTACCCAGCAGACCCTGAAATCTTTGTAAATTACCTCTACGACCTTTGAAACATCCTAATTCCTCCCACGACCCCGTATTCTTGCTCCGTCTTACCCAACAAAGATTATATGCCGTGATGCCGTAATCTTTTGTCGATGAATTTACGGTTTGGATATTTACCCAGCAGACCCTGAAATCTTAATAGTATGGTCGAAACCGTGATGCTGGGTAAAGATATCCCACAAAAGATTATATGCCACTCATCCCACAATTAGTACTTAATAGTATGGTCGAAACCGTGATGCTGACAAAAGCGTATAGGATAGTCGAAATCGCCTCCTAAGGCTTCTCAAACGTCCAATATGTGACAAGAGAGGAGGGAGGCACATAAGGGACAGTCGTCAATGACTGTCCCCTCCGGCCCGAACACCTCACCCTCAACTCATCCGTGACGCTGACATAAGCGTATGTAGGAGACGGTCGAAACCGTCCCCTAAGGCTTCCCAAGCACCCAATATTCGTGGAGACACAGAAGGGTCGGTCATAAATGATTGTCCCCTCCGACCTAAGCACCTCACTTTCAATACATCTGTGATGCTGACAGAAGCGTATAAGGGATGGTCGACACCATCCTCTAGGCTTTTCGAGTGCCCAATATTCGTCCAGAGAGGGGAGGCACAATGGGGACGGTCAATGACTACCGTCCCTTATGCTTAACAACTGAAGGAGATGATGTCTCTAGATCAAGAGTGTGGTATGTAGGTTATTTGCCGCTTCTATTTTCATTTTTATTTACTTCATGGAAGAGACGGATGAATAATACTATCCTCCAATTTACTATATATACTAAAAAAGCAATTTTTATTTACTTTTGTTGTCGAGGAACACAAAATAACTCTTACAGGAAACAAATGTCGCAGCAACTACTTAGTACTTATACAATAAGATTATGTTGACTTTACCAACAATCCAAAAACTCCTTCATATTCTTCATGATCTTCCTTGTTCTTGCAATGGTATTAACAGATTGTCCAGTGCTACTTTGGCAGCACGATTTTGTGCAATCTCCTTCTTGCCTCCGTAGATGGCACTTCCAACGACGTTTCCATCTACGGTCACTTTGATCTCGCTGTTCTCCTTCCACGTGTCTATAAACGCCCGCGAAATCTTATTCTTCTGACAGATTTCTTGCAGTTGACTAACTGGGTGTTTCTGAATTGTTTCTAGATCGATCAATGAAGACTTTATCAATCTTCTAAATACCTGTCGAAATCTCATCGTTAGTGAATAATATGAAGAACATCACGAAATGTTTTTTTCACATCTACATACATCCCAGACAGTATCCAGATTATAATCGCTATCGATGAAGATCGCTCCTATCAAGGACTCCACCATGTTGGCCAGCACTTTCGGCGCATCGACAAGCCCTCGCGATGGAGCCGGAAACCGCAGCAATTCCTCCTTGAACAGATCAATCTAATACAAGCACAAGAAAACGAGACCTTTGATGGTCAAATACGAGAAACTCAAGAAGGCATGCAAATGTAACCTTGGATTGAGTCACGGAGCACTTGTGTCGGAGGTGCTCGTAGAGGCCACACTCTAACGAGACGCGGGCGAGCTTCTCGTTATCGATGTTCGCGGAGCGCAGCGCCGTGAGATCTCCCGACGAGGCATCGGGATACATCGTGAAGAAATGTCTAGCCACCGCGCACCCGAGTGCGTTGTTACCGACGAATTGAAGCCCGTGGTACATGCGGCCGGTGGAAGGATAGTAGTAGGAGGAATGCGTGACGGCCTCCGTCACCAATTCCCTATCTCTGAAGCAATGCCCTAATATCTTCTCCACCTTCTCAAAATCCACCGCCATAATCTCTCTATCCTCATCTACTTCCCTATCTATTTCTTACCATTAGTTCCCCTTCCTTAACATGGTCAGACATTTCTTCTATGAGTGGTTTTGATTGTGGTTCCTTGATACATGTATATACGATTTAATAACGAAGATTAAATCCAAGTATTTGACTGGAAAAATATTTGCTTGACATTGTATGATATATGTACCAATCAGTATTTAAGCTAAGTGTTGTGCACGTCTCTCCTAATACAATATCTTATAAGTAGAAAATATTCTTGATCAAATATATTTATACCTATGAGAGCACTGTTAAGCTTTAATGTGTTCAAATGAACACAATTTGTCAGTTTTGATTAATTGATATAAACGATTTGATTGTTTATATTGGAATGGCTAATATAAAAATTGATGAAGCTGAAAGCTTACGCGTAAAATGGGTGGAACTGGAATTTAATTTGAAAGGAATTAAAATGTTGATTCAATATTTTGGTGCTTTTTTTAATGCGATACAGTTAGAGTTTTGAAAAAGGATCTAGATCGGATATGGCTATTTCCATATCGATAATTGCTTCAACTATTCGAATACAAATATGCATACGGGTATAGATCGGATATAGACATGGAAATCATATCCTAATAATAACCGGATACGACTTCGGATCGCATATACATCATATACGAATCTTTTTTTTTAGAAGAAAGAAGAAATCCCGAGCTGGGATTCATCGCCAAAAACTATTCATTATAATAATTGATAAGAAGATACATTACCCTGAGGACCAGAAACGATAAAGGGAAAGACAACTTGCTATTACATTTTCCGGATAGAACATCTGATTTTTGAAAATTACATCATTCCTTCTTCCCCATATGGTCCAAAGAACCGCAAACGGCAAAGAACAATCATCCGTGGAGTTCAACCCCATCCGCCTCATCGACTCCCAGAAATCAGTGGAACCAGCATGTTGCACCCATGACGGCCCTACCTCATTCCAAACCTACATCGACCAAGAGCATGTAAAAAAACAAATGTTCCGCATCCTCCGCTTGCGCACCACATCTATCACAACGAGCATCTGGAATACCGAACAACCTGCTCCTTCTCTCCTTGTCCCATATCCTGCCCCTTCTGAGGCACCAAAGAAAGACCTTTACTCTGCAAGGAATCCTACTTGCCCAAATAATCTTCATATCTTGTTTCAGGTCCTGATCAAGATCCTTCGTTGTCCCTTTGAACACTATGTATGTCTTTTTCACCGAGAATCTTTCCCCCTCCTATACAAATCGATCTCTTCCCTGAGATAAGCAACTAGTAGATGGTAGTTCAGACCTCATTCTGCCCAAGTTGTCTCTTCTTCTCCCCGAAAGCTCATACACAAAAGTAGGGTTCCACGAACCAGAACAACCAGATTCAGCGACCGAACAACCCATGCTTGCCGCCAAAGCAAATAATCTTGGGAACCTATTACATAGAGCCCCTTCCCCCGTCCAGTTGTCCTGCCAAAACCTTAAAACCTCCCCAGCCCCCAACTTTGGTGTCATTCTCGACCTCAACTATGGTAAAACCTCACGAACTCCGCTCCAAAGTGATGACTCTAAATGCACTCTGCCTGCCTTCATTGAGCCTCTGACGTCATAGATGGTTCGTACAAGTTGGATAGCTAATCTATCTGTACCATTGATGAATACCCATTCATCACTCTTTATTCTTTTATTAGCTACAAAACCCATGGAAAACACATGTAGATACTTGTAAATAGCAATAATTATCATTCAGCATGCATTGTGTAAATATGCATTATTAGCATGTTTTTGTGCATAAATAAAAGAATAAATAAATAAAAGAAAAAGAGGGAGATATTTAGAATAAATATTGAACGACCTAATCCCAAAGGAGGGCTCAGCATGGGCCTGACCGTAAAAAGAACCCAAGTAGAGAGAGATAAGGAAGCTCATGTGTGCATATATACCTGTATATAAATAAAAATATTTTCCTCTAAATAAAACAAAAATGCATTTTTGTGAATATGTATATATTTGTAAATATTAAATTAAAATAAATTGGGAAAAACAAAATAAAAATAAAAATAAATAAAAATGCCCTTCATCTTTGTATATAAACCATGTATATAGAAATAACTTATCTATTTATTTCCTCTTATAAATAAATAAATAAATATCCAATAAAAATATTTTCTCATCCCATATTTCATAATGTGAATAAATAAAATAAAAATCATAAAAATAAAATAAAATAAAAAGAAATAAATTAAAATCAATTTCCAACCTTGTATATATACCATGGATGTATATAAATAAAAGTATTTATTTAACCCTTATAAATAAATAATAAAAATACCATATTATTCCAAATTTTATGTTATAAATAAAAAAAATATAAAATTGGAATAAAATGTATAAAAATAAATAATTAAAAATCAAAAATCAAAAATGCATAGTGTATATACCTATATATAATAATATTATATTGTACATACAATATTTTTATTTCAAAAAAATAGATAAAAATCATCAAAAAATAATTTTGAAATAAAGAAACATTTTTTATGTTTTAAGTTTTTCGAAAATAAGTCATTTATTATTTTAAAACGAATTTCCAAATAATTATTACATGGCTTCACCTGATTGGTCCACGGGGAATGTTGACCTTCGGTCAACTTCCCCCCTGGACCACTTTTTTCAGCGGATCTCGCATCTGACCCAACTTCGCCCATTTTTCGAGCGATGATCCGACTACCTCCCACCTAAACCCCGGGCTCCGATCCTCCAGGAGACATCCACGATTCACGCCCGGGGTGGGTTCTAGGGATCCGAGCTCCACAGATCCATGCCCGACCTTGTCTTCTCGGACCCTTCACCATATTTAGTTGAACCTCCGTCCGCCATTCCTCTCCATCTTTGGCGTTGCTTCTTCCACCCAGGACCTCCACCCTAATCCCTTGAGTGACAGCGTTGGATTGGCGTGTTGCAGAGAGGAGGAGGAGCTCCTCGCCACTGATCCGGTGTCTTCTTGTCGATGTGCACCGCCGTGAGAAGCGCCCGAGCCTCGGGCCTCCGACGACCCTCGAGGCGATGACCATGAGCTTCCGCAGCTCGTCCACAGTCGATATCATCCACCAGGTAGACCTGATTCCTTCTGGTTTCCCTTAATTTCCATTTTCACCCAAATCAACCCGTCATCGTCTCCGATCGATTTCCGTCGCTACGACCACCCATTCTATTATCGGTTTATCTCGTCACCTCCGCGAGACCCCTCTCCACATTCTCCGCCCCTTCGCTCAACTTGGCTCGCCTTGGAGCCAAGAATCGATCTCCACCGTCGTCACCTCGCCGGAGATCATCTGCCTCGCCTCGCCCGACCACCACTCCACCCCTAACTGGGTCGAGACACTTCGCCCTCGACCCAGCAAGCTTTCTGTGTTGTTTTCCAGGTCAAAGGGACCTCACCTGGAGGTCTATGCATTCAGGCACAGGAGCCCAGCTCCGCCTTCGTCGCTGGAGCTCCTCGGAGCTTCCCGACGTCATCGGAGGAGCTCATCAGCTGCGGAGCATCGAGGCAGAGCCATTCCACATCTCAGCAGCAGCAGCAGAGGTCCAGCACGCCCGTGGCTCTCCGACGAAGTTCACCGGAGCTGTGTTCTTCCAGGACCTTCAGGAGCCGTCCGTTCACCCTCGCCGCTCCAGTTTTGATCAGAACCGTCTATTTGAGGAGCAGTCCATCACCGTCAGATCCAGCCGAGGGTTGATCATCACCGTCAGATCCAGCGAGGGGTGCCCTTGATCCAGAGCGTCAGATCAGCCATGTGGCACGCCCCCGTCCTTCGGATAATAAGTGATAATTTACCCTTAGGCCCTTTTTATTTCTGTTTTTATTAGTTAGTCTTGTAAATATAGAATATAGTTGTTTATATTTTGGTAAAATTGCAGTCTGGACCTTTATGTTTAGTTTAATTGCATTATAGTCCCTGTTTGTGTATGCCACGTGCATCGACACGTGAGACCTGGAAATTTTGCAATATAGATCCTGTGTTTCCTGTGCTTTATGGTTTGATCTTTTAGAAATAAGATTTGCATTTTAGTCCCTCCGTGCTTGGACCACGTGCCTTGCGCGTGATTGCCTGGGCTTTTTGCGATTTTGGCCCTGATCTTTCTGTGTGTGTTAATGCTTGGCCCCATGACTTTGTTTTTATTACATTTTGGTCCCTATGCACTATGTGCTTTTTTTTATTTAAATAAAATATCAAATTTAAGCCAAATCATGTGAAAATTGGGCACGTGGCTCCTGCCACTGTGTAAAATTTTCACTAATTTTTTGGTACATTTTTGTGACTTTTATTATTTTTAAAAATTTCAAAAACACCCATTTTTGCCTTTGTCCAGATTATAAAATCATAAAAAAAATATAAAAACTCTTTTAAAAATTCTAAAATAATCCAGTATTGTTTATTTTTGTGTGTTTGAATCTCTGTGCATTTTTTATTATTTTTGGATTTATAAAAAGCTTAAAAATTAAAAAAAACCCTTAAAAACTCATAAAAATTCTAAAAAATCATAGAAAATTCAAAAATTCATAAACTCTTCTTCTGAATTTTCTTTTTTTTCTACTTTTCATAAAAAATACCTCCAGGCTCTTCCAAGACCATTTTATATTTTAATTTGGTCCTCCAAGCCTGACTGATAGTTTTCTTTTGTTTCTGTCTTCTTTTATTTTTAGAAAATTCCATAAAAATTATAAAAATCTCAAAAATTCAAAAAACCTAAAAATATTTTTGTTTGAATTTTTGGAGCTTTTTAGGGTGATTAAATAATTTGTTGAATGTGAGTGTTTTTATCTTTTTATTATTTTCCTTATTATTTAAAAATCCAAAAAATATAAAAAAATAAAAACCACCAAAAAATTATTGTTTTTATTTTATTTGCTTTTAGACTACTTCGTAGGCCGCGAGGCCAACTCGTGCTCCCTGAGTCCAACCCTGGATGCTATATCAGGTTAATCACATAGCAAGACCACTGTTTTTGCTTTTATTGATTTATATCCCTGATTGGTGGTCTGATCTTGTTTCTTGATTGAGCTCTGAGTCCCGAGTGACTGAGGTCACAACGACCTTAGCGATAACTTTACCTTAGTCTATCGGACGGCTCACATCAACCATCCCAAATTTGCACCACCCACTTAGCCAGAAGCGCCTTATTCATGCTACTTATATCCTGAATTTCAAGGCTTCGCTTCTCTGCATCGCGAGCTCCTCTCAACCAACCAGATGTATACCTGGTCTTTGTTGCTTCCCATCTAACCAAAAGAATCTTCTCATCATTATCTCTATCTTCTTCCTTACACATGTCGGCATCAACCGAGTTGAAAAGAAAAAGATTGGAATAGCCGATAACACATGCTTAAGTAGTATCAACTTCCCGCCTTTAGATAAATTGACTGCCTCCCAACCTGCCAGTCTCTCCTCAAATCTCCTAAGGACCACCTCCCACTCCGCTTTCCTTAACCTCCCTGCTACTAATGGCAGCCCAAGGTAAGGAATGGGTAACTTCCCAAGAGGGCAGCTCAAAAGAATACTCCTTGATTCACTTTCCTACTCATCCATCCCAAACTGAATCGCCACAGACTTATCTCTAGTGATCCTGAGACCAGAGATACTGTTGAAGATCTCCACTAGCTGCCTCGTTCTTTTATGCATTTCCTCCGTACCGCCCAAGAAAATCATAGTATCATCTGCATATTGTAAGAGTAGAATAGAGATGGTTCCCTTACGGAATCTCTCACACCATCCTCCGTCGACTGATCTCCTGAACATTACCGCCAAAGCGTCTGCCACCAGAATGAATAGCATTGGTGCTAACGGGCATCACTGTCGCACACCCCTTTGCGGCTGGAAAAAACCTCCCTCCGGTATCCCATTCACCAAAACTATATACGATGAGGTCGTGATGCACATCTTCATCCAGACTATCCAGAGCTCGGTGAAGCCGCGCCGACGAAGCGACTCCCACAAGAATCTCTAATCTACGCAGTCGTATGCCTTTTCGAAGTCAATCTTCCATACCAATCCCTTCACATTTTCCCGACGCCATGCAAGGCGAATCTCAGATGCCATAACCAGTCTGTCTGCCTGGGATAAAAGCAGTATAATTTTGTAGGATTACATCACCAGCACTCGCCTGAGCCTATTTGTTAAAACCTTGGCGACAATCAAGTAGATTGCGTTAGATAACGCAATCGGCCTATAGTCCTCCACCTTGATCAGGTTCTCCTTCTTGGGAAGAAGAAAGAGCATTGCCCGGTTCACCTTCTCGAATCCTCTGTTTCCATCTCTGAACTCATTGAGCACTGCCATAACGTCTTCTTTCAGTACATCCAAAAATTTCCTGTAGAAGAATACTGGAAAATCGTCCGGACCAGGTACCCCATCTGCGTTCAACCCCCACACCGCACTTTTAACTTCCTCCTCCGTAAAAGGTGCCTCCAGACCAGACGCCTGCACCTCTGTCAGTGACTCAACACCTGCTCCATGCCACCCCCATCCTTCATGTTTCCTTCTCCTCGACATCTCCACAAAATGGCCCCTCAGAGCCCTTCCCACCAAAGCCTCACCCGCCACCCTTTCCCCACCAACTTTGAGACTATGAATAAAATTCCTCCTTCTTCTACCTGAGTCCATCGAATGAAAAAACCTCGTATTCGCGTCCCCCTCGCGCAGCCATTTCTGCCTGGATCTCTGCTTCTATTCCACTTCTTCTTTCTTGTCCTCTAAAAGTAACTCTTCTAGCAGCCTTGCCCGCTCCATTACCTCATCCTGGTTCATGCCCCTCTGGTCTTCTAGCCCATCCAGTCGGATGACCCCCTGTTGAGATTCCCGCCTTTTCTCCCTCCATTGCGTCCTTACACCCCGTCTGAAATCGAGCAGGAATCTCTTGAGCAGTACTAATTTTGAAGCCAGCCTCTCTACTGCCGACCCCTCCACCTGCCATCCTCTCTACTTCGCAGTCACCTCCTCCCTAAACCTCTCTTCCATCAACCATGCTCGTTCAAATCTTAACAAAGACCTGGGATGTTGTTGTTCCTTTGAAGACCACAAAATTGATGTCTGGTCAGATTGACTCCGAGGCAATGACCACGCTCGAGAGAGGGGAAAAAACTCAACTCCCTCGGATGAAAGAAGAAATCTGTCCAGCCTTGATCTCGGTCTAGCATTCTGCCACGTGTAGGCACATCCCGCTGCATCAATAACTGTGAGCCCAATGTGTAGATCTGATTCCTGAATTTTTTTGAACCAGCATCATGTCCACCGCCCCTCAATAGCCTGTCCTCCGGCAACAGGGTCACATTTAAGTCACCACCAATCAACCAAATGCCCTCTTCTCTGCTCGCTCCCACCTCGAAGATATCTGTTGCCAAGGAACCCGTCGCTGAATTTGAAGGCCCATACACATTAGTCACAATAAACATGACATCATCCTTCCTCCTCTTCAGACACACAGATAGCGAGTACAAAGATCTTCTCTCCGCCACCTTCTCGAAGTCATGCCTCCTCCAACTAGTCAGGAGCCCACCAGCTGCTCCCTGAGCCTCGACCTCTGCGAAGTCAAACAAAGAGCCACCTCCCAAATCTCTCCAGGCCTCTCCCCCTGCCCTTGATATCTTCGTCTCTTGCAACAGCACAACATCCGCATGAGCATCTCCTATTAGATTCTTTACCCCTAGTCGTTTCTCGAGACGACCCAACCCCCTCACATTCCAAGAAAGCACCTTCATTTGGCAACCTTTTTTGTCATCCCTCTTGGCGGAACCACGCCCAAGCTCTCCGTGAAACGCCTATCAAGCAAGCTGAAGAAGCTTGGCTTCCCAATAGGCGATAGCTGCCCTTCGGATACTTCATTAGCGCACACCTCTTCCTTACCCTACAGACACCGTGCTGACTCCATCCTCAACCTTCGCTTTTCCTTTTTCCTCCATCCACGTGGCTTCTGCTCAAAGCACCACCCTACCCGATCCCCCCACCCCCACCACCAAGCACTACACCTCCAGCCCCCCTGCTCCACCTTTTTTGAACCATTCGACCCTCTGCCCTCCCCTTCCAAACCACCTTCTGCCACTTCTAAACCTTTCCCTATCGGCCCTTGAGGATGCGCACACACCCCTTCGTCCACCAACCCTGCCTCTCCCAACTCGATCCAACAACCCCCTCTCCCCCTAAAGAAGATGCTACCTGCTTCACAGCTGACCTCTCTCCCTCCCCCTCCTGGCGAAGAGTTCCCCGTCAGCAAGCCGGCGGTCCTCCCCTCAACCTCTCCCGCGATGGCACCCAGCACCACCGCTAGCCCCGGGACCCTCGAGGCGCCCCCCTCGAACCGGTCCGACCAACACGCGCGCTCCAAATCCAGCTCCAAACCGTCCTCCTCCATAGTTGTTTGCCGGAGGTTCACTACCAACTCTATAGGAGAGTCCTGCCCCAAATCTCCTCCCAGCTTTGGGTCTGCTTTGCATATGGTTCTAAGGTCCGGAGTCGACGAGATCCGCATTCCTTGCTGGGGGTTCTTCGCCCAAACGGGTGGGCTCCTCGCCCGACCCGATGCCACTGTTACATAATCATCCTGCGTGGATTTCCATATTGATTGCCCGTCATTGTGGTCCCCTGCATTTCCATGCAAACCCACGTTTTGGCTCTTTCCAGAAACATTAACGTTGTTTTTATCCCATATATGAATCTTGATGGGATAAAAACCACATATGAATATGGACCGAGTTGAGATGGCATGCAAATATTAATCAAATAAAGATAAATTGTGAATTTGGATCGAATTATTATCAAGTATGAAGTTATTTCATCAAGATATTTATAAATGCATTGATTAAAATGTTTAACCAATCGAAATTATGATCACAGAGGAGTTGCAACTTACATGAAGCATGTACTTTTACGATTACGAAGTCGAGTGAAAGAGATGTGATGGTCGTCGAAGGTCAATGGATGGATTTGAATAGCGAGAAATGAGTTTAGCTTATTAGTTGCTTAATTACTAGATATAATACATTAATATATAAGAATAGCAAAAATAATTTCAATTTGTATATTCCAAATCCGGATTTTTTTGTTGTTACCATATCCATAATTTTTTTACAAATGAAAGATAAAAGGCAAGTCGCCATCGCGTTAGGTATAATATCAATTAGTGTGGTACTTGTGCTTTGCACTTTTAAAATATACATAGCATAATATTGAGATTTTTTATGTAATATTGTTATTAATATTTTAAACTATATAATCATACTCTATTCAACATATAAATGATACGTGCACATGCACATCTCTAACGACATACGAAGTTCTTTTTCCACACATGTATTTTAGACGGATCTTTTAGAATAAAATTTGAATACATTGTGAAAAGTGTAAATTGGTTTTCACAAAATCAAAAATACGACATGTTTAATTCCGTTCAAAAATGAACATTTTAAAGAAATAAAAATCTAGCATATCTTATATAAATATGTATTGATTGACAACATCAATCAGTAAAAAGATCATAATAAAATTATTTTTCATCGAAAAATAATCAAAAATTCGTAGTGGGCGTATTTGATTGGATGAAGTCTATTGTAAAAAAATAATTTTCGTTGCATGTAGCTCAAAAACTTATATAAAAACCTAAAAATCATTTTTGTTAGAATGTAATTCATGTGGCACTACTCTACTTAGAAAACTACCTACTTACATAAATATACATTTTTATATTTTTCCTCTAATTTTGACCTGTAATGCTACATTAATCACTTGTTTTCTTGGTATATAATTTTCTCCAATTCTTTTATTCAATTTTAGAAATCCCCAAAAAAATAGGATAGATTTATTTGTTTATCAAATCACAAAATTATTTTTGTCCCATTTTCTTGACTTGATTTGAGCCTTGGATTGAATTTTACAACATCCTTATACATATCGTGTCCTAGGATTAAGTCAAATATGCATGCCCATTTTCTTTCTGCCTTGCATATAAAATTGAAATTCACAAAAATAGAACTCTTTAAAACCCTGAATACTTGTTGTATCGTGTGTTGAGTGATTTAGCTAAACATGGCTCCTTGTGATCAACCTTAACCTCCCAAGTAAATGTAAATACATATGTATTTTATGTATAAACTTAAATGTAAGGTTTTGAATTGCCGGTTTCAACTGATATTATAACTAGACAATGATAATACATAGGTTAGAAGGTGGCTTTACAATAGAGGAAGCTAGACCCAAAGCTCTATTGGGTTTATGAGCACGGTGAGGTGCTCAGGACCTTGCTCGTGAGCTCATCCATCCCTGGTCTCCTTGCACCTCTAGGTTCTTGCCTAGACTCCTTGTCATCCAGGTCGCTGGAGGTGGTGGGGGGTTTTATGGTTGCAAAGAAGATGAGGGTTTTGTTTCAGCGGAATTTATGGGGTTAAAGGTACGAGGGATCAATCGACAGTTGATCAAAGTTAGTGTATTTATCAAGGGAGAAGAGGACTCGACGATGTGCAAGGTTATGATGTAGGTGGGGTTAGGAGTCGTGTGAGCGAGAGAGAGGCAAGAGGGTTGTCGATCAGAGGTTGGTCAAAGTTTTAAAGGTCTTTATCGAGGGAGAATAAGGTTCAACGATGTGCAAATTTATGCTCCGCCCTAGGCAAATGGAGGAAGAAGGTAAGATGGAGCTTCATACATGACTCTCCCCAAAGATTTCAAAAATGTAAAATCCTTGCGAAATACCAAAAAAAGGAGCATCTAGTCAATACTGTCCAAACATGAAACTTGTTCGAAATTTTGAGACCTATATATTTGTAGAAGGGACTTTTTGCAAGTTCCCTTTTTTGAGAGATAGTAATTAAAGAACATTTGTATAGGTATTGTATACTTGATTTTTGGACTTCATGATTTTCATGTTTGTTATATTGTTATCTCTATATATCTTTTATATTTCATTATATGTGTACTCTATTTTAGAAACATGGTCATACTTTATTGATCTTTATTTTTACCATACACACTAGATAGAAAATAAAAAGGTTGATCATAGGTCAATAAACCTATGAACTAAGAACGTATTTTTTTGTATTTTTTATTTTACAATATTAGTTTTGTTTTATATTTTTAGAATAAAATGAGACATACAAGATAACAAATCAAATTTACCACATGAAAAAGGTTCATGAGTGATCAATATAAAGTGTTCAAGTTGTAAATACAATACTATAATAGGTTCTACAATCGACTTTTCACGAATGAATCCAACTCGATCCAAATATTTTTAATATTTTTGACATTTTTAGTGTCGAATTTTAAAGGTGAGTAGGATCAATTTTGGAGTTCATATGTATGAGATATAAAATCTACAATATGGGATATAGGAAATTAGACTCTAGTTCCTAGTAACGTATGTTAGGTATTTTTGTAGTGTTTTTTTAAGGAAAAAGGGCCATCACCATATAGGTGTGAGCCCAAAAATTTCACCATTAACCATTTCAAATGATTACAAGCCTTTAAAAGGCCAGAGCGTATTAGAAATCCATTACATACACCAACCCTCCACCAATGCTTTAGCATGAATCACGACATTCTCACCATATGCATGCTCATTCCGGAATAGTGCCCCATTTCTAGCTGCCCAGATCTCCCATATCACCGCTATCATCTTTGTCCTCCCCCTTTTTGTGCTTGTCCACCCAACCCCTATGCGCCCCCAAAAATCTGACGCCCCCTCAAAAAGCTGCTCCGATATCCCCAACAGTCTCCAAGCCTCGACCGAGCACCTATAATTGAAAAACAAGTGCTCCGCGTCCTCGGGCCCCTCCCGACACCGTCGGTAGACTGGATCTGTATCTGTTGTAAACCTCGCAAATCGAACACCTGTCAACAGCCTTTCCCTCCTGAAAGTCCATAATAAAACCTTCACTCGAGTTGGTACTTTCCACTTCCAGATCTTGCTGCAGTCACTCTCACAACCATCAGGAGCAGACGCCATCGAACCCTTAAGTGCCACATATGCCTTCTGCGCGGAGAAAACACCATCGCGCCAAATCCAACAATCCATGCCCTATGTGGGTGCTGCAGCATCTTCAAGGCTCCCAAGCAGCTGCCTAAAGTAATGTTTTTTTGTAATGATTTTTTCTTTTTCTATACAATGTTGTGGAAATAATGTAAAAAATAGATTAGCTGGAATTGTTTAAATTTGATATGAGTCTTTGTTTGTTCGTATATATGTCATGTATATATATTTAATGTTATGTTTTGTAAATTTTATGGTTATTTTTTGTAAGTTGATTTTTTCAAGTTGTTATGGAGTCGACCAAAGACTATAACCTTGGTCTCTGGGTTATGTAATAAATAGAATCTTTAGTTTGATTAATTCTATCTTTGTTGGTCAACCTATAGACAAGACATACACATGCACACAATCTTCCTTCTTCTTCTCTTTTATTTTTAATTTTCTTATTATGTCTTCTTGAGTGATGTTAAGTGATTATTATCTTCTTCAGGTATTTACAAGAAAGAGGTTTTATGGTGCATATGCATGCATTTGTTCAATAATATAGCTCAATTTTCCCACTTAAGATAGGTGAAACCTAAGTTCATTAGGAGTTTCGATTTGAACAACAATTAAGAGACAATTTAATGCAATTGAAATAAATATTTGAAATGTCTTGGATTTTAATAGAGACATACCTCTATAGAGTGCACCACACTATCGCATTCATCAACAACAACATCCAACTTAACAATGACATTCTTCATCTCCACTACGTAAATGGCTTATGTGACTTGATCTATTGTCTAATGAGGTAAGGCATTGCGGAACATGAACACCTAGACATTGTTGATGATCTTATTTTGATCAAATGAATTCATGTGAGGCCATTTTGTTCTGCACAATCCCGGAAACTTTTCTAAACCTTTCAAAGTTCCTTTGCCACAAAGTATTGTTTCTTTAAGGTATACTAAATTAAAGTAAACTTAGAGAGTGATTTTTTTTCTTAAAATTCATATGTATGGGAATATCCATTTACCACAAATTGTATGTATCTCTACGAGACAGGTTTTTCCTCTTAAGTTGTGCTCATGATTCATCAAATTGGCTTCCAGGAAGAAAACAATGTCTCTGATTGTAATTTCCTTAGTACTCTGATATGCTTACAAATAAACCACCAAGTCCATGATAGCTCTTAAGTTTCATCTGCCAGATGATGCATTTATATTCTGCTCACTTTGTGATTAAAAAGAATTTTTGATATTCGTGTGCAGTACAAGTAATTCTAATTTTCCATACACAGAAAAATATATATTGTGAAATCAATCAGGTTTGGATTTTTTTCAGACAAAGAAACCATTGATTCACTGAAAGGTGTTCATTTTACCCAACATGCATTGAGTTGTTAGTTTGCCACACTTTACCAGCCAAAGGAAGCCTGAAACACGAGGATGAGACCAATTTGACCATAGTTTTAGTTAAAGAAAGTGTAATGACCATCATTTGAAAGAGGTTATAGTTTTTTTTTTAAAGAGAAAGGTCTTCGACCAATGCTAGGATGTCAATTTTGAGTGTAAACGTTGGGTACCAACCCAAAATCACTCCATTTAATGACCCAAAACACGTCTCATCTATTTTTAAACGAGCTTGAATTTGAAACTTACCACCCATGCGGGTATGGGTTCGACTTTGGAATTCCCTTATGGGTATCCGAGCCCAACCTAAACCCGACTACATTTAAGTATACATATACATGTACATATATATATATATATATATATATATTTATGTATGTATGTATGTATGTATGTGTAGAGGATTGATCCTGTGAGAGCCAAAAACTGTGAGAGCATGAGAGCAATGAGTCTGGACCACTAGATTATGCCATCTCTCTCCTGATTTTGATTGGAGGAGAGAAATGAGCAGAATCTAATAGTCAGGGCTCACTGCTTTCGCTCTCACAATTTAGGGCTCTCACAGGATCAGCCCTTTATATGTACATGTACATGTGTGTGCGTTTATGTATTTCACGTTATTTAAGCTAGTCTAACCTAGCCAATATATAATCGTTTTCAACTCATCTATATAAAAGTCTCAGTATATTCCCCCTATTCGTTCACTAATTCAGATTCAATTATCTTTTTGTATTATCTAACACACAAATATTTTTAATCCAATATGAACAAGCCATCCAAGTAATATAAATCCATGATACTTCCCGTGCATGTGTTGCATATATTTGATGTCCCTACACGGACCCTACACATTATGTATTACTCGCGAACTAAATGTGAGGTGTTGTGGATCTTCAATAATTCATTCAATATGTGCCCTCAAACCATTTATACCCTTAATTGATTTATAGTTGACTCTACGTTGAATGTATGCATGTGAAGTTTATATATAACTTACTTTTATTATCTTTTTGTAAGAATGTATTGTATGAATGGTTAGTTTAAGAATTGATTTTATATCAGATGTGTTCATAGACGATGGGTATATGGATGTCTGCTTAGAACTGGCTGTGTATTAAATAGGTGGATTTGGGTAGTGATTTTATAAATATGTATAGGTTTAGGAATACTAAAACCCTTGATGAACCCAACCCGTTGACATCCCTAACCCATACTTCTCTGGATGGAAAAAAGACCCTATCCACCCCCACGCCATAGACAATGTTAGTCAACCTCGTGGTTCGGTGCTTAAGGGTCTGTTTGGTTGCTGGGATAGGGTGGGTTGGAGTAACCTTCTGTGGATTGGTTGGATGATTATGAGGGTTGGAGAGAGTTGGAATAAAGAATACGATGTGATGTCACATTGATTTGTAATGGAATTCCAATCCAGGAATGAAAGAGGTAAATCGAGTTACCTCAAGTAACCCGATAACCAAACCGACCTTTCTCTTTCTTGGTCTAAAGAATGGTCAACTCTCCGACCCTTTGACACCACTTTTACGCGTAAACGTGCCGTTTCATCAAATTTTGTATTCGAGTCAATTCAACAGGGATCCATCAAACTATTCATATCGAAAAAAAACTAAGGCTGTCAATACACCTCATATTTTGTTAAATGCGATTAGAATGAGCATCTTGATAGATATAATGAATTTATTATTGATTCTATATCTGAAGTCATTGTTATTTTTGATTAACAATCATTCATGGTAACGTCAAACTGCAATTAAAATACATATATTAGAAGACGCGTGCACCACTTAGAATAAATAAACCAAAAAGGCGTGCCATCCAAATTCCTAAAATGACATTAAAAAAAGTTGTCTCCTCTTAGGCAAATTGGACTTGGTCAATGTCAGCACCTTAATAATATATATATATATATATATATATATGTATGTATGTATGTATGTATGTATGTATGTATGTATGTATGTATGTATGGTAACGACCATCGTAGCACATGTGATTCAGAGGAAGGCAAGATTATGGTGGTTGATTTTGAGGCGGTAGAGAGAATACTGGGCTATTGCTTCAATGATAGGGAGTTATTGAATGAGGCACTCACGCATTACTCTTACTATTATCCCTCCACTGGTCCCACGTACCATCGTCTCGAGTTCATCGGCGACAGCGTACTCGGATGCGTGGTGGCTATATATATTTTCAAGATATATCCTGACATTTCTTGCGGAAGTCTCACGGACCTACGCTCCGCAAATGTCAGCACCCAGAAGCTTGCATGCATCGCATTGGAGACTGGCCTCCACGAGCATCTCCGCCACAAGCTCCCCTTGATTCAATCTAAGGTAACTTCCCCGTGAGCCCTTTGTTGTTTATCATAAAAGTTTGATTTAAACCTGAAAACTATTATGTTTCTTGATTTTGAATTAGATTGATCTATTCAAAGATGAAATGGCACGATTTCCCATGCATTCAAGCGGCCTTATCGATTCACCAAAGGTCCTAGCTAACATCGTGGAATCCTTGATAGGAGGGATCTTCATTGACAGCAATTATAATATAGATGTAGTATGGGAGGTATGAGTATTTATTCAATCGGAAAGGAAAACAAAAGCGACAAGATTTTTTTTATTGTATGTTATATCACCCATGCATGCATTTCATTGATCGACAGGTATTTAAAAGGTTGGCAAAATCGTCCTTCATTAATATGGAAACATTTCAGAAGCATCCAGTTAGTGAACTGCAAGAAATATGTCAGAAGAATAAGATTTCCTTTGAGTTCCAAGACACATGGAAGGAGAACAGCGAGGTCAAAGTAGTTGTAGATGGAAACGTCACTGGAAGTGCCGTCTACAAAGGCAAGAAGGAAATTGCACAAAACCGTGCTGCCAAAGCTGCACTGGAGAATCTGAAGATAACATTGCAGGATCAAGAACGAAAGAGTTCGTTGATCGCATGTTGAATCATGTTTTGCATTGTTGTTGCAGTCGAGCGTAATCTCAATTTATAGGATAATATTTGTTTTTTTATTAATTGAAGGATAATGTTTGCCTTAACGGAATGGATCGATCACTATCGGCATGTTTTGTACAGTAATCACAGTTGGAATGGAATTCCCGTTCCTAAAATTACATGTTTACTTCATTTGGCAATTACAAAAAAGAAAGGAATATCAATTCTGCTGGAAACTGCTTTCCTAAAAAGTGGTATTGCCGATTAACACCTCTCCCTCATAATGCCAATTCCTTTTGTCCGAGGAATCAAACCTCCCACATTCGCCATGTAAATATCTAATACTGGAACAAATATGAGATTTACTTGTTTTATTTATTTTTTTAACATATAAACTACATATTGTATTTGTTGTAATCCCATTATTACCGTATTTCTTATGCATCCTTCTAATATCGTGTTTGTTGCACTCCCATTATGGTCAGTTGAGGTAGTACGGTAGTACTTCAGGATCTTCCAGGCAACGGGTGCCGGGGAGTGGACTGGTAGGGCTTCTCAGGTTGCTTATGCATCATAGAAGTTGTGAGAGGTAGGTTCATATGTGAGATAATGGTAAGAGGGATATGCCATTGGATGCAATCACATAAAAAAGCAGCATCTTTAGCAATAATAGAGGGTGGATTGGAAGTACCTGGAAATAGCTTCGCATACCGCTCTTTCCAGGTCAACCACCAACTTGATGCACTCTTGAAAATTATCTGCTAATGTGATTTTGTGTAAAGGAGGAAGTTAACGAATTTCAAAGAAGAAATTCAAGTTCGTCCTTGGTGGGGAAATAGTAAATATCGTGAATACATCCAAAGTATAGGGATATTTTAAGAAAAGATGATGAACGTTTCTATTGTTGGAAGGCAGAGAGGGCACGTGTTTGTTGTGAGGATGGTGAGGAAACTGATCCGATCCTGTGTTAAGGGGTTGCTGTGGGGAAGGGGCCAAAGGAAGAAGGATACGCATGGTTGCCAGTGCCCAAAGACTTGGGTAAACTTCTTAGGCCTTGTTCGTTTGGAGGATAAGGGGGAATGGAATAAGGGGAATAAGCTCCCAACACGGTTCCCCATGGTACGACTATTTTCCATTATTTCATCTTATTTCACTCTTAATTCTATCTTTATCCCACCTTACCTACCGTTATTTCACCTTATTCTCCTTATTCCTATCCTCCAGCCGAACGGAGAATAGACCATTATTCCCCTTATTCCCCATCCTTATTCATGCTTATTCTCCTACCGAACAGGCCCTTAGAGTGGGGTGTTAGGTATACTCGATATTGTTCCAGCCCCAACTTGGGGGCAACCGAAATTTGCCCTTTTGAGAAGGGCATCGTTGATGTTTGACCAGATTTTGGAGTCCCTTTTCCAGGGAGTATCGGCCCCATTTGCATCCATCGGACATTCCATTCCAGGAGCAGCGGGCAGCCCCAGTTCGTGCCTTTCTCCCCAGCGATTCCAGCGGCCAGCAGCGGGGTTTTTGGAACCCATCCTCTCCGTCTTCCACCACACGAGCGGGAGAGCGCGAGAGAGAGACCGTGCTCGAGGGCAGCGCAGCTCGAGCTTTGGGACAGCGGCTAGGGCTTGGAGTTGGGCGTGGGAGCAACGTTTGGGCGAGCTCAAGAGGGAGCAGCGGGAGGTCGTTGCGGACGACCTCAAGAATCCAAGGTTGGGTCTCCATCCGGGAGCCCACAAGGGGAGTTACTTTGTCCTCCTTGTTTTGAGCACAATATTGGTATAGTTAGATACCTAGGGATAGTTTGTTCTTGTTGAAGAACTATCCATTGTGTGTGGCTTGTACCTCGGTTTTGTGGGCAACAAAACCGGGAAGAACATTAACTTGCTTTGACCGTAGTGATTGGTTGTCGGTCTTGCCCCGTGGTTTTTTTCCCTTGCTCACATTGAGTAAGGGTTTCCACGTAAAAATCTTTGTCTCGTGTGGTTGCTTGCTTGATTGTGATTGTGATTGTCATTGTTGCTATTTGAGTTCCCGTGTGGGGAACATATCTTGTGTGTGCCATCTTTGCTGCAGGACAGTTTAGGGGGATACAGATCCTGGGTTGTTGATTGTTCCGCATTATTCATATATCCCCAACAAGTGGTATCAGAGCTCAGTTTTGAGCAATATGGGCAAAGATGATGAAGGTACAATGATCAAGCTCACAAGTAGCAACTGGCAGATTTGGAAGGCGAAGATGGAAGACATTTTGTATTGCAAGGACCTTCGCGATCCCGTGGAGGGTGAGAGCGCCAAGCCAGATAACATGTCCGTGGGAGAGTGGACAAAGTTGAACCGAAAGGCCATTGGCACCATTCGGAAGTGGCTTGACATGTCCGTATTCCATCATGTTGCCGAGGAGACGAATGCCAAGGAGCTGTGGGACAAGCTGTCCGAGCTCTATGGCCAGAAGACCGCAACCAACAAGGCTTTCTTGATTAGAAAGCTTGTGAATTTGAAATACAAGGATGGATGCAAAGTGGCAGAGCATCTGAATGACTTCCAAAGCATAATCAACCAGTTGACATCCATGGGTTTGACACTTGATGACGAGTTGCAGTCACTTCTCCTATTGGGTTCTTTGCCAGACAGTTGGGAGACCTTAGTTGTCACCGTGAGCAACTCTGCGAAGGATAGAAAGTTGACCATGGCTATGGTCAAGGGCAGTCTCCTCAATGAGGAGATTAGACGTCGCTCTTCGGGAGAGGCATCCTCCTCTTCACATGTGTATGCAGTTGAGAGGAGAGGAAGATCCAGCAGCAGAGGAGCGTCACAGGAGAGGCAGAAATCCAGGGACAAGTCCAAGGGTAGAGGAAAGTGTCACCATTGCCAGAAGTCCGGTCACTGGAAGAGAGATTACAGAGTTTGGAAGAGAGAGCAAGCTGAAGCCAAGAAAGACCAGAAAAAGGAAGATGGGAATTTAGCTGCAGTTGTGGAAGATGAAAGTGCAGATGAGGTGATTCTCACCATCCAGGACCAGTGCTTGCACGTAGGGAGCGATTTGGAGTGGGTCGTTGACACGGCCGCCTCCTATCATGTGACTCCACACAGGGAGTTCTTCACCACCTACACTAGGGGTGATTTTGGGAGAGTCTTGATGGGTAACGAAAGTTACTCTAAGATCATTGGCATGGGCACCATCTCGATCCAGACGGATGTTGGGTGCTCAATGACTCTTCAGAATGTGAGGCATGTTCCTGATGTGCGACTTAGCCTTATATCTGGCTCACAGCTAGATAGTGAAGGCTACCATCTGAAGTTCGACGACAGCAGGTGCAAGATTAGCAAGGGTTCTCTCATCATGGCCAGGGGCAGTTTGTGTCACACACTCTACATGACTAGAGTGAAGGTCATGGATGGCAGTTTGCATGCTAGTGAAGCAGATAACTCAGATTTGTGGCACCGTCGACTTGGCCACATGAGCCAGAAGGGCTTGCAGCTTCTTAGCAAGAGAGAGTTGATCCCCTACCACAATGACATCACCTTGTCTCCTTGTGATGCATGTGAGGTTGGGAAGAGAAGGAGTGCACCTTACAGAGCGAGATCCAAGGTGAAGGGAGACCTTCTACAGCTGGTTCACTCAGATGTTTGTGGTCCCATGGACACAGCCTCTTTGGGAGGCAACAGGTATTTTGTCACCTTCATTGATGATGCATCTAGGAAGGTGTGGGTGTATGTGCTGAGGTCGAAGGATCAAGTGTTTGATTGCTTCAAGAAGTTCCATGCCTTGGTTGAGCGTGAGACAGGAAAATTGTTGAAGTGTCTACGCACAGACAATGGGGGAGAGTACACCTCCCATAGCTTACAGGGCTATTGTGCAGAGCACGGCATCAGGCATGAGAGGACAGAGCCAGGCACACCCCAGCACAATGGTCTAGCTGAGAGGATGAACAGGACCATTGTTGAGAGAGTCCGCTGTATGCTGAAGACAGCGAAGTTGCCCAAGACTTTTTGGGCTGAGTCGGTTCGCACCGCATGTTACTTGGTCAACCGATCTCCATCAGTTCCTTTGGGTTTTCAGATTCCAGAGCGTGTTTGGACAGGGAAGGACCCCTCATATGCTCATTTGAGGGTGTTTGGATGCAAGGCGTATGCATTGGTACCCAAGGAGCAGCGGAAGAAGTTGGATGACAAGGCAGTGCCTTGTATTTTTCTTGGCTATGGAGATCAGGAGTTTGGATACCGTCTTTGGGATCCAAGGAAGAAGACAGTCACCAGGCACAGGGATGTGATTTTCTATGAGAATCAAACATTGGCTGAGGATACCACTGAGAGTGGTGATGGAGATGAGATCTCCATGGATGATAATAGTGATGAGGACACAGAGCCCTCTCCAGTACAGGGTACAGGTGGAGAGGATGGGCAGCTAGAGCAGCATGAGCCAGATGCAGACCCCATTGATGCAGGTCCAGGGGACCTAGGGCAGGGGGAGCTACCTCATCCAGTTGCAGACACAGCAGAGCCTCAGGTTAGGAGATCTGAGAGGACACACCAGCCATCATCCCGCTACCCCACTTCCAGGTACGTGATGCTCACAGATGCAGGTGAGCCATACACCTTTGAGGAGGCACAGGTGCACAAGGACAAGGGTCATTGGCAGAATGCAATGAATGAAGAGATGCTATCTCTCAAGAAGAATCACACTTTTGACCTTGTTGAGCTTCCTAAGGGAAAGAGGGCCTTGAAGAACAAGTGGGTGTACAATCTGAAGTCAGATGACAGTGGCAAGCAGGTCAAGTACAAGGCCAGGTTGGTAGTGAAAGGGTTCAGCCAGAAGAAGGAGTGGACTATGATGAGATCTTCTCCCCAGTGGTGAAGATGAACTCAGTGAGAATGGTGCTAGGACTTGTTGCTAGCATGGACCTTGAGCTAGAGCAGATGGATGTGAAGACGGCATTTCTTCACGGTGATTTGAAGGAAGAGATTTACATGGAGCAGCCACAGGGTTTTCAAGAGAGAGGGAAAGAGCATATGGTATGCAGGTTGAGGAAGAGTCTCTATGGCTTGAAGCAAGCCCCGAGACAATGGTACTTGAAGTTTGATGCTTTCATGAGAAAGCAGGGCTTCAAGAGGACTGCAGCCGACCCATGCGTATATGTTCGTCATCTTCCCAATGACAGGTTCGTCATTCTTTTGATCTACGTGGATGACATGTTGATTGTAGGTCATGATTCCAACTTGATTGCAAAGCTCAAGAGGGAACTCTCCAAAGAGTTTGAGATGAAAGATTTGGACAAGGCAAGTCACATCTTAGGAATGCAGATTACAAGGGACAGGAAGAAGCGCATGTTGTGGTTGTCACAAGGAAGATATGTTGAACGCGTGTTGGAGCGGTTCAACATGAAGAATGCCAAGCCTGTCAGTACGCCCTTAGCCTCTCATTTCAAGCTGACCAAAGAGTCATGTCCTTCTACTTCTGAGGAGAAGACAGAGATGGCCAAGATCCCATACCAGTCAGCAGTTGGGAGCCTCATGTATGCAATGGTTTGCACTAGACCGGACATAGCCCATGCAGTGGGCGTGGTGAGCAGGTTCATGTCCAATCCGGGGAAGGACCATTGGGAGGTCGTGAAGTGGATCTTGAGATACTTGAGAGGGACCTCAAGTATGTGTCTTGCTTTTGGGAGGTCGGATCCCAAACTGTGCGGCTACACTGACGCAGATATGGCAGGTGACATGGACCAGAGAAAGTCCACCTCAGGCTACATTTTCACTTTTGCAGGGGAGCCATATCATGGCAATCCAAGCTACAGAAATGCGTTGCTCTCTCAACTACTGAGGCAGAATACATTGCAGCAGCAGAGGCTGGGAAAGAAGCGTTGTGGCTACAACGCTTTCTTGGTGAGTTTGGATTTGAAGACAGTGGGCTAGTTGTGTTTTATGATAGCCAAAGCGCTATAGATTTGAGCAAGAGCACCATGCACCATGCTCGCACAAAACACATTGATGTGAGAAACCATTGGCTGAGGGATGCAATTGAACAGAAGCAGCTCGTGTTGAAGAAGATTCACACCAATGAGAACCCCTCAGACATGTTGACCAAGGCAGTCACTCGTGACAAGCTTCAGCTCTGTAGAGAGCTGAGCGGTGTCACCTCTTGTTGATCTCCATCACAGGACAACACCTCCCCGTTGGGGCTGGAGGGGGAGGTTGTTGGGTATACTCGATATTGTTCCAGCCCCAACTTGGGGGCAACCGAAATTTGCCCTTTTGAGAAGGGCATCCTTGATGTTTGACCAAATTTTGGAGTCCCTTTTCCAGGGAGTATCGGCCCCATTTGCATCCATCGGACATTCCATTCCAGGAGCAGCGGGCAGCCCCAGTTCGTGCCTTTCTCCCCAGCGATTCCAGCGGCCAGCAGCGGGGTTTTGGAACCCATCCTCTCCGTCTTCCACCACACGAGCGGGAGAGCGCGAGAGAGAGACCGTGCTCGAGGGCAGCGCAGCTCGAGCTTTGGGACAGCGGCTAGGGCTTGGATTTGGGCGTGGGAGCAACGTTTGGGCGAGCTCAAGAGGGAGCAGCGGGAGGTCGTTGCGGACGACCTCAAGAAGCCAAGGTTGGGTCTCCATCCGGGAGCCCACAAGGGGAGTTACTTTGTCCTCCTTGTTTTGAGCACAATATTGGTATAGTTAGATACCTAGGGATAGTTTGTTCTTGTTGAAGAACTATCCATTGTGTGTGGCTTGTACCTCGGTTTTGTGGGCAACAAAACCGGGAAGAACATTAACTTGCTTTGACCGTAGTGATTGGTTGCTGGTCTTGCCCCGTGGTTTTTTCCCTTGCTCACATTGAGTAAGGGTTTCCACGTAAAAATCTTTGTCTCGTGTGGTTGCTTGCTTGATTGTGATTGTGATTGTCATTGTTGCTATTTGAGTTCCCGTGTGGGGAACATATCTTATGTGTGCCATCTTTGCTGCAGGACAGTTTAGGGGGGATACAGATCCTGGGTTGTTGATTGTTCCGCATTATCGATATATCCCCAACATGGGGGGCTTTGGATGATGCGGTCCAACCAAAGGTAGGTTTCCTCTCCTCCACCTAGCACTTGCCCACAGAATCTCTTATAGAGGAAGATCCTTTTTTTTCCACCACTCTCCAGAAAGGGGAGTCATTACGGTTTGATTTTGTTGTCAAAAGGATATGCTTCATGTTGTGGTATTTTGCCTTGGTTAAGGAGGCGCAAGGGGAGTTTTGGTTTTCCAACAATTTGATCCACGATTTTGAGAGGGGCATCATTTAGCAATTCAAGGTTTTGAATTCCCTACCCATCTTTTTCATTGGGTCTAAAAATGTGTTCCTAGCGAGCCTAATGCCTATTTTTATATGAGTTAGGCCCATTCCAAAGGAAGCGTCTTTGTATTTTGTCGATGGTGGTAATGATGTGTTTGTGAAGTTTTAAGGATGCCAACATGTGGTTGACTTTGGGGGTTAAGGAGGAGTTTAGTAGTGTTACACGTGATGGGAGGGATAACATGCGTGATTTCCAACCTTGGAGTTCCCTTTCAAACTTCTCAATGATCAGTGTCAAGTTCGCGAGCTTAAGGGTCATGCGGGCCAAGGGTACGCCTAGATACATGATGGGGAATTCCTCAATATCCCACTTAAAAATATTAGATACCAGAGCTGCCTCCTCTTTGTTAAGGTTTAGGCCGTGTATGGAAGATTTTTCCCTATTGATGAAGAGCCCCAAGAACATGGAGAAGACCTTAAGCATGAATTTCAAACAAAGGATAGTTGATTCATCGAATTTAATGAAAATCTATATATCATCAGTGAAAAGGATGTTCGTAATAGTTATGCCATCCTCAGATGACTTGAATCCCCTGATCAAGTGGTTAGTGGCCAAGTTTTGGAGCATTATGTCCAACAAATTGATGGCATTGATGAAGAGGAGAGGGAGAAAGGATCACCTTGTTGCACACTTCTAGAGGGCTTGAAAAGGCCAGAGGTTAGGTCGTTGGTCTTGAGGGATAGGGATGTGGTGTTAAGGGTGGCTTTTATACGGTCTGAAAAGATTTAAGGGCATCCGGTTATCGCAGATCATGAAGGATAACTGACAATTTGAAGATGTCAAATTCTTTTTTGAGGTTTTATTTTGATAATTAAGGCTTTGGCTCCTTGTCTATCCCATGTTGATAGGATTTATGATGTTAAGGCAAAGATGTATGAGGTTCCTCTTCCTTTTAAGAAAGCGCACTGGGAGAGTGAGATGAGCTCCGCTAGTTTGGGGGTTCTTCGGTTACCCAAAATTTGGAGATTATCCTAAGTGGGAGGTTGATCAGGATGATGGATCGGTAGTTGGTGATGTCCTTTGGATCCTCGTTTTTGTAAATAAGGGAGATACTGAGTTATTTATGAAGCGGAGCTCTTTGGGATCTAGATTAGGCAAGTTGAGCATGTTAATCATTGCCACAAAGTCGTCCTTGATTCTATTCCAATATTTCTTAAAGAATTATGGTATGCACCCATCTGGATAGAGGGCATTTAGGGATTTGAGATTATGGATGGTATTGAAGACCTCGCTCTCCGAGTTGGGGGTTGTGAATTTCTCTAGGTCTCTGATTCAACCGAGCATGGATGGTAAGAAATTGAACGGGTAGTTTGAGTCTTGTGGTGGGTCATGGTACAGCTTTTGGTAGAAGTTTGAGGCTATATATGTTATGGAGTGATTATCCTCGCATTCGGTTTTGTCAGAATCTCCAAGTGAAAGTATTGTGCTTCTACTTCTTCTAGCGATCATGACCGAGCACAGAAATTACGTGCTCCTATCTTCTTTATGCAACTATCGGATCTTGGGAGGCAGATTCATGTGAAGGAATTAATCCTTACTAGCTTCATTAAGTTATCTATGGGCTTTTGATAGCTCCTCAAGAGCTGATTGGGGGGAGTATGAGGGATTTCTCGAGATCCTCAATTTTACGAGTGAGAAGTATGGACACCACATCAAAGGGTTTTACATTTTCGTGCTTCCAAATTAAAATAGCAGACCTAAATCTTTTTATCTTGAGGTGCCATTGATGAAAAGGATTGTGGCCGAAAGAGGGTGATGTCCAAGAGGACTGCACCAACTGATAGAAAAATGGTTTTTGAAATCAGAAGCCTTCCATTTTGAAGGAGGGTCTTACTATTTTCAAATAGGAGATTTGTGCCACAATGGTTCTGTGGTCCAAGAATGTTTTCGGAAGTGATGATGAGTGAGTTTGTGAAGATATCGATTTAAGGGAGGGTGACATAAGGATATGGTCGACGATAACCCAGCTTTCGCTGGTCTCGTTGATCCAAGCATGTGTAAGATTTGGGCATCAGAGTTCAATCAAACCCAAGTTGCCGCACCAGTCATTGAAGGCTCTGTTGAATGGGGCTAGGGGACGTTGGGAGGAGGAGTCGCTAGTGTATCTAGTTAGGTTGAAGTCTCATGCAATGATTAGATGTATTATTAGAATCATCAATTTGGGATAAAAGATAAGGAAGTCATATTTGTCTTCCCAATGAGGGGGTAGATGTTAATAAACGAGACGAAATGGCTAATTTGGGTGTGTGTGAGTTCGATGATAGTGAAGAAGTCAATGTCCACTACAGATCTTCAGGAGAAGATGCTCAGTTCCCATGCACTGAGGATTCCCCAAGTTTTACAAGACTGGTTGTTGTGCCAATATAGGAATTTGAGTGAAGGGAGCCAACTCCGAGGGTCAAGATCTCTAATGCGGGTTTCTGAAATTGATGTTGAATTGGGTTATAAGGTTTTTGAGCCTCGCTGCTTTCCAAGGGCCTACGATGCCCTTGATTCTATACGAAAGTATGTTAATATACATGGAACTTGTGATTTTGGCTCACCACACTATGTCAAGTTTAGCAGATCGGGGATTTTGCGGCCCATGCATGGAAAACAAAGCTATTTCGTTGTGATGAATTATCAAGGGCTAAGAACAAACTCGATAGGGTGTCTAGGGAGCTATTTAGAGTTCTTGGGGTGATAATAAAAGGGTTTTTATCAGTTGTACCCCTCTGAGATATTGCAATTTCAGTTATATCCCTCTCTTTTTTGAAATATCAGTTGTGTCCCTACCTTCTTGCAAAACTCACAGTTCTGCCCTTTTGTAATATTAGTTATGCCCCTCCTTTACCTTAACAGAAGGGCGGAATTGAGAATTTTGCAAGAATGTAGGGGCATAATTGATATTCCAAAAATGGGAGGGGCATAACTGAAATTGCAATATCTCAGAGGGCCACAACTGATAAAAACCCATAATAAAATTAGGTGTGGAGTCAGAAGTGTTATTTAATACATTAAATAACCAATCATGGCAGGGCGACGTACTTGAGGGAGGGGTAGGAGTTGTAGTTTCGTTGGTCGGAGCTTGGGCTGGTGTTTCCGCATGTTTGATCACCATGCATTGGACTGCTTGTTAGGATGGGGCGATGGCTATATTAGGCTTGGGCTTCTCTTTGTTATCGATATCTAGTGCTTGCTTCATTTTTCCATGTCTCGCTTTGATGGAAGCCATGCGAATCTTTTGCGCACATTCTCCTCAATAGTTGTTCCAATACTTTGCAGCCATAGCATGTTTTCATATTTCACGAAATTTTGATGAAATTTCGGTTTCGACATGGGATCAAAATTCCGAGCAAAATAGAGATATGGGGGCCTTTTCAGATCATGCATTCACAAATGTTGGTCGATATGGTTGAAATTTTGATGAACTTTTTTTCACAAAAATATTGTATCGACATGATTTCGATATGCTAATCGATACTAATATTTAAACCTTTGAGCTATGGTATGGCATTCTCAGTCGAGTCACGATCCATGTCTGTTGTGAACCTAACGGTGGAATCGTTCAAGAAACCATGGTGTGTTGGCAATGGTCGGGGGTCGATGTGAGCCTTCTCCCAGGATGTGTCCAAGCACAGATCGAAGTTGATCGGTGTGAGTTGGATGCTTTGAGGGATTGTTGTGTCACGACTCCATGTGAGGGAGGCCTTTGAGGGTTGCTCCTTCTACATGTACTTGTTGACAAGGATGCTTTGGGTGGCATTTTCGGAGGATGGGGTATCATAGTGGGTGAAGGTGATCTCACGGAAGTGGTTGATGGGGTGGAAGGAGGCTTCAAAGACGTTGTCGGTGGTGGTGACCATGATAGCTTTTGGGATGGCTTGTACGTTCAAAGTATCAACCAAAAGTTTGATGATGGAGGAGTCATCGGCATCTTGAGAGAGTGAGGGTACTTTGAAAGTAGCAGTTTCCCAAAGTTTTTGATGAGATTATTTAGAATGTAGGGGTACTAATGGTGCAGTGGGAGGCTTAGAACTGCCATCTGGTAAGGGTTAACTTCCTCGTTCATCTTTGCTCCGAAGGAAGGGGATCACCTGTAGAACCACTTTGTGACATCGTCGAGACGGAGGTGCCGACAAGGCTTAGGTATATTTTTTCAGTTGTCACCTCTGCTACCATTTGACGCTTAATGATCTTCCAGAAAAAACAGAATGCATCTTCACCAAAGTCATCAATAAGGGCATTCTTGGCCCAGTCAAATGAGGGGATTTCTTTGGAGAATTCCACGAGGCGAGGGGTGTGCCAGTTTGAAGGACTTGATTACTTTGACACTTAGAGTCTTACTCTAACAGTAGTCAAAGCAACTACTGTTAGAGTTCTCTCTTTAGTTGTGACATCCAACTGCACTATTCAGCAATTGGATATCCAAAATGCCTTCCTTCATAGTCATTTGGAACAAGATGTCTATATGTCTCAACCTCAAGTATTTATTCATCCAGAACATCCAAATTTGTATGCAAGTTACACAGATCCTTGTATGGCTCAAACAAGCACCACGGGCTTGGTTTAAGGAACTAACATCCGTTGTTCTTCATGGTTTTCGAGGATCTCAAACTGATGCCTCCTTGTTTTCAGCAATGATTCTAAGATGTTAGACCGTTTTCTATGAATCCTATCTGAAGCATTTCTTGTTAAGAATATGGGTTTTCCATCCTTCTTTCTTGACATGTAAGTTACCAGATCAGATGCTGGTCTATTCCTCTCCCAGAAACTCTGCATCACCAATTTACTGCCTCGATACAAAATAGATGGAGCAAAGACTGCTAAGACACCAATGGCATTGGATAAGTTGTTCAAATATTACAGTATCTCTTTTACTCGGACCGATATAATCTTTTTCCACAAACCATCTCTCTCAGTTTAGCATTTTGAAGCTAGAAAGAGAGTTCTGCGCGATATTTAAAAGGATCTCTCTGTCTCCAACAAGAACAGCCTTCATTTTTCAGTCGACTGGGCTGGCGACGTTGATGATCGACAATCCACAACTGGATAAGCCACTTATATGGGTAATCATCTAATCAGATTGGCAAGCAAGAAGCAAGCGACTCTTGCAAGGTCAAGCACTGAGGACAAATATCGTGCTCTAGCTAACAATACAGCTGAATTCACTTGGCTACAATCTTTGCTTTCTGAGTTTTCTAACCCTATGGTGTGACAATGCTGGTGACACAGACACCACCTTCAACCTTGTCTTTCATGCCTGAAGCAAACACATCGAAGTTGATTTTCACTTTGTGCGAGACAAAGTTGTCAAGAAAAAATAACAGTGCATTTCCTTTTAAGTAAAGACGAAATTGTGGATCTTACTTAGTGCACAATCGTTTCTTCGCGTTGTTCCAAGCTATTAGTTTGAAGGGAGGTGTTAGTGTATATAGTATTATAGATTGTATAAGCAGAGGCTTTTATGCAAATTGAACAGAGGTGTACGGTACCTGAGCTCCACGTATAAATAAAGCATTGGCATTTTAGGAGTTGTTACAACAAGTAACACCCAAGCACGCAGCTTTCTGTTATTGATACTCCTAACAGTAAGATTATGTCGTCCTTATAAATAATAAAATAAAAACAATAAAATATCAACAAAAAAATACCGTTAAATTATAGACATCAAAATGAGAGGTCATCGAAAGTAAAGAGGATCCTCTGTTGTTGGTGGGTTTACAGCAGTTTTTTTTTTTTTTTGCGATTTTGATCTTCAAAATCCAACCTTATGGATTCTACGTAGAAAACCATGGCTAAAGCCATTGAAGAGGCTTTGTAGGGTAGAGCATTGTGATTGATCTTCTCTTACAAGTGCCTTTACACATGCAACCAAAATGTGATAATCATGTTGCATCATTCATATCTAACAATCTTGTTTTCAACCAATTGTCTATGCATGTGAGGTTGATCGCCATTAAACCAGAGACTGATTGGAGCTTGATTAGAAGAAATTGGACAGGTTACATTGAAGGTAGGGTCAGGGTGTTTGCACATCTGTGAGCCATCTGGTTGGCTAGGAAGAACGTAATCTTCAAGGAGGGGTGTTTTTATTGTGAGAATATACTTGAACATGTCAAAGCTCTTTATGAAACTTGGTGTCTGTAATTTTTGTTTATGATTCTTAAAAATTTATATTTTTTGGATAGGTCTCTAAAGGAGGTACATCCCATTCTCTAAAATATAAACCAGAGACATGATACAAACATAGAAATTTCTCGTGTTTCTTCTATAATGCAGATTGTCGACATTTTTATGAAAAATTATCCAAATTAAGTGTCTTCTGAGAAATGTAATTCCAAGTTAAGCATGATGGATATTTTCCAACTTCAGAGGGAGTGTTAGATATTGTGATCATAGGATTGTGTTCTATTTTATGGTGTCTATTTTTGTCATGTTTATTCGTGTTTTGTTTATCTGTTGTCATCTTTCAAAATGACTTTTCATGTCATGTATTTCCAAGTACTCTCTTCCTGTATAAAGTGGACTTGAGTTTCTTAACAAAATAGTTCATTCCACTGTTGACACTAGTAATATAAGTCCAACTAATACTTAATTTCCGCACTTACGTAAATCATAGAACACTCACATAGATAAATAGATAAAAGGATGTATTCGTGCAAATGTACACGTGTGGTCATGGTAGTGAAACTAAAATTTTGCATGGGTATCCAATCTAAACTTGCAATATTGACTTTAATATAAAGATTATCAAGATTTTTTGTCATCATTGTTATTGGTGTTTAGTTTACCTTTTTCTACTATTGAAGACCCCTTTTTTTGGTTGTAAGATTTTCTATGTATTAATAACAAAAGCATTGCAAAAAGGCCCGAAGGTCAGAGTTACAAAGAAAGAGATGAAAGAAAATTATTAAATTGTGAAGTTTTGTTAGGACCCGAGAAGCACAAAAACTTGGGTCCAAGGATAATTTTCAAGAATATGCACTGCTTACACAATAGAATGTGTAATAGTAGCTGTTGAAGAGGAGCGAGATGAAGCCTAGCAATGCTTTCTCTTGCCCCAAATTTCCCAGATTGTGGCAGCAACAGCGGAAGAGAGTCGTTAACGAACAGAAACGGTAGTATGAATCTAGAGAAGAGGGCGGTGGTAAAGGCAGGGCTAGCATGTAGCAAGCAGCCTTCCAGCCGCATTTCTTATTCATTGACAGGATGAATGCAACTGACTTTCTAGAGTGGTTGCGAGGACAGAAACTGATATTCGTCAAGGACTCATTGAATCGTAACTTGAGGGAATCCTTGGCTTGTACTCTCCATCGGAGCCTCGCCATCCAGCGAAAGGCTCTAAGATTTCAGGAAGAACTCAGTTCAAGGGCCAGGGATACTATTCCTTTACATTTAAGGTACTAATGGCCAATATCCTCACGCGATATTCACGTGACCAGGATCAAAACCAACATTAACCATATCATTGCCCATAAACTCCTATAGGATTACAGATGCTCCATAGAATTTGCAAGAGCGCCATTTCTGGTTAAAGAGGCTTGCAAGCTGAGGCTGGATTTACTGGAGGAATCCGCTCCAGTGTACGGCAAAGCGGACATCATTATGGTGGACACACGAGAAAACAGCGAAATGGTAATATCCATATCACCATTCCCCCCACACTTTCCAGTTAAACCTGTTCACATATTGTGTGATTTGCAGTTAATCTCGTATATGCAGGATAGATTACTATCAGATAGGTAATTACGCCTGTCCAGTTCTCCCTCTAATGGATGCATACAAGCAGGGATTGCACGCTTGGATTAGGTGGGTAGACAACATCACAGGGAGAAGACGCAGGTCATCTTCAGAGGCTTTTATGTCACACAATTCAGGTAAGATCTACAGATAAGCATTTCGTACGTGTACAACCCGATCACTGCGATGCCAACAATTTTTCCCCATGCAACAGTGATTATACTATTACTTATATACTAATCGTACTAATCTTTGATGAATTTAATTGCAGAAGAGTAAGACAGAATTTGGACAGGAAATGCCGCAACGAGACCGAGCCCATCTTCAATGAGGCATTCCTTGGCGAGTACCTCTCCTTGATGTCTACTCTGGAGAAAAAGCACTGAAGAAGATAAGAACAACGGTCGCGTACCTCAACATCAGCTGGCTCACTGATTACAGGAGAGACGGGCACCTTTTGATCTACAGGATGAAATACAAAAGCACCGAGGAGCAGATTGCTTCCTTGAGATCTCGGGACTGCAGCCACGGGTGCCTTCCAGGAATACCTGATGCGTGGAACGAACTCCTCTATGCTTCTTCTTAGAATTGGCAGAGGGAAATGGAGAAACTGAGCAAAAATTCATATTGGCAGTTGTTGGTGTAATTATACTGTCATTATTTCATTATCCTTGCAAATTTCGATGGAAATCGACTGGTCTAGAAAATGGGTACTGCACTTTTTTTATTCTACCTTGTAAAGAAGAGGCTGCACCTACTTGTAGTTTTTCCAATTAACAAAAGAACAAATTTCACTATATCATTACAAACTATATAAACAGGTTTTCCATTAATATGCAGACATTAATATGCAGACAGCACACCATTTCAAATTCACTTTTGTCAACACTGCTACGTATTAATTCAAGCACCATGAAATCGCGGATTATTTGTACAACAAAAAGAAAGCATCTTCTCTAGGAAGCAAATGAGCACAGCAGCAACAGAAGAACTATAGCTACTAGTAAGATGGGGAGCCACCCATTACCGGAGTTCCACCATTTGCCGATTTTTGACTTGCCGGTCCGCCACGATCCGTCCAAGTACCACCAAGAATCCACAGCCGGACAGTGTTTGTTCCTGCAGTAGAAACCCAAGCTGGCAGTAATGGTCGGAACAAAGATCGAACTGATTAGTTCCATGGGAGTGACTAGATTTGCCAACACCCCCCCCCCCCCCCCGCCATCTCGTGTGGGTCATGTCAAGATCCATGGAGAGACTCCTGCCATTTAACCTCTGACATCTCGATTTCCAGCTCGCTTGGGTTTGAGTATCTGTGGAGTGGAGATGCCTTTAAATAGCAGTTGTGGGCACAAGTGGAAAGACCACACAGTAGACCTTTCATACATAGATTGGTGAATGATTATAATCCATATTGATCAACAAAAGGAATGATTGCATAACTCCAACTCCTCCACTATATAAACAAATTCTAAGTGATATTCTTATGCCCTCTCCCCTCCCCTCTGCACACTAATCTACACAAAGTAACGGCACACTAATCTACAAAAAGTAATCTCCTATTACAGGTGTCAAAATCTGCAGGTATCGACAGTAATATAAATAATATCTGAGGTTGTTTCTAAGTTGATGAGCTATGGTAAAGCACCTTCGCTTAAACCAACATATTAGATTTAATTAAGATGGGACAGCTGTACATGCACTATCTCAGTGCTTACCACCACTAACTTCTTTATTAAGATATCTTAATCCTTTCCGATATTTTATGTTAGGGATTTTATCACTTGTGCCCCTCCGAGATGTTGCAATATCAGTTATGCCCCTATCTTTTTGATAATATCAGTTGTGCCCCTCACTTCTTGCTCCGTCATCAGTTGTGCCCTTCCGTCAGATTGACCGTCAAAAATTAAAATAACCATGGTTTATTCAAACCATGGTGTGGATATGAAGGGTATTATGGTCCATCCCTCTCCTGCCCCCCACCCAACGGTCCAGATCTCTCTAACTCATCTCCATCCAGCGACGCCCAGCTCCTCCAGGAGGCAAACCTCTTCATCGCCCCCAATCACGGCACGAGCGGCGCCTCCGCCCTCGCGTCCGATTGCTTCCGCCTCTTCCGCGTCCGATTGAACATTTGAGCATCCAATCAAAAACCAACTAAATCTGAAGCAAAAGAAAGCTCTGCGAAATAACTCTCATGAACTTCAATAGTCTGTTTAATCAAAAAGACTGAAACCCAAATCCTCATCAGACTCATCGGTAGGTTCCTCTTTCTTTTCTTCCTCCTTAGCGGCAGCAGCAGGAGCAGCAGCTGTTGCAGCTGCTGGAGTAGGCAGGACGAGGGGGACCAGGGGGCGGCGTCGGGGAGGGGAGGTGGCGGTGCGGAGCAGGGGGTGCGGGGCAGGGGGTGCGGGGCTGGGAGGGGGTGCAGCCCAGGACGAGGGGGACCAGGGGAGCGGCGCCGGGGAGGGGAGGTGGCAGTGCGGAGCAGGGGGTGCGGGGCAGGGGGTGCGGGGCCGGGAGGGGGTGCAGCCCAGGACGAGGGGGACCAGGGGAGCGGCGCCGGGGAGGGGAGGTGGCGGTGCGGAGCAGGGGGTGCGGGGCAGGGGGTGCGGGGCTGGGAGGGGGTGCAACCCAGGAGGAGGGGGACCAGGGGGCAGCGCCAGGGAGGGGAGGTGGCGGTGCGGAGCAGGGGGGCGACGCCGGGGAGGGGAGGTGGCGGTGCGGGGCAGGGGGTGCGGTGTCGGGGAGGGGAGGGGGCGGCGCTGGGGAGGGGAGGGGCTGCGGGGAGCTCGGGGCGGAGAGGGAGGAGGAGGAGGTCGGAGGAGGAGGAAGAAGATGGGAAGAGGAGGAAGAAGAAGAGGTTGGGGAAGAGGAGGAAGAAATGACCATATAACCTTTTTTAAAAAAATAATTCCGCTTATGTCCTCAAAGTTAACGTCCGTTTGCACTGTAGAGGACGGTCACTAACCCGAGGGGCACAAATGATAAAATAGCAAGAAGTGAGGGGCACAACTGATATTACCAAAAAGATAGGGGCATAACTGATATTGCAACATCTCGGAGGGGCACAAGTGATAAAATCCCTTTATGTTAAGGATGCCTCCACCATGAAGAGCAATCCGATTGTAGACGAAGTATGCATAATAATTCAGACTACAAAAGGTGGCACATATCATCATTTTCTAGCAAGCTAACAAAACTATTGCTCTCCTTTATACTGCGATGTTTACACCGAGCATGTGCCTGCGCGTGCAATATATCTTCTAAAATTGCAGCATGGTTTTATGTACTCAAAATATGCTGCACACATGAAAAGGAAGACCATGCTGAAAAACATGCTCCTTCGTGGTGCGTTCCCAAAATATGCGAGGGGTCGATTTTAGCGACTGAATGTGGACTGATTTGCCGTTGTTGGGAATATGTTTTGGTACATAACTCCTTACAACCGTTGACTTGTGTGCCTGTCAACTGACGTTCTGGATGCTGAAACCACTACATGAATGTGAAGAAAAAGAACGGAGGCAACATTAAGCACGTTAGGTCGTAACATACATCAAGCTCAAAGAGAAATCCACACACAAACAGACTTATGAGGTTTACACATGATTAGATAACAGCTTTGGATGACGCCAAACCGTTCTTCCCTATGTGGATAAAAGAATAGAAGATCAATAAACGTCAATCAATAGCCTCATCCTAGTCATTCCGATATAAGTGAATCCACATACATAAGCTTTGAAAAATCAATCCAAACCATGGATGTTGTTAGTACAGAACCCACAAGTGTATTGGCTTTAACTTATGGATTGGGGTTCAGGCCAGGCCAGGTACAGTCCTGTTGCGAACAAGGTCCCTGAAAAATCCCATGGTTGTAAAAGTAGCCCGACTGGCCCGACTAGTAGGTCCGACTAGTCTAGTCAGTGGGGTGGCCGACCGAGTACCGACTAATTCCGACTAGGTACACTAGTCGACCAATTTTTTACTTGGAGATACCATATTCTTATATGTTTTGCCTTTTTTTATAAAGCAAAATTATTATAATATGCTCAGTGTTTTATTTAAATTCAATTACTTTTTAATTTTATTATGATAGTAGAAAAATGTACAAAATCTATGTAAAAATATGTATAAAAATGAGTTATATATTTAAAATAATCATAAAATTCAAAGCCGATTATAGTCCGACTAAATCCGATTAGTCGTCCGACTACCGATTAATCCTTAGTCAGTGACTCAACCGACCGAGTACCGACTACCGACTTTTGCAACCTTGAAAAATCATGAATAGTACTAGATCTAAAGAAGGGATTTCTCCTACCATCTTTTCTTTCTTTTTTTTTGGAAGGAAAAAGGGCTTACACCGTATAGGTGCTAGCCCAAAAACTTCGCCATTTATCACCAAAAATTATTACAGAACTATCACACGTATTGGTTCACCACTATACATGTTCCAACTCTCACTCAAGACGTTGACATGAGATAATACATTCTCAATGTAGAAGCTTTCCCGACGAAGGCCACACCATTTCTGGCCATCCAAATAACCCAGATCACACCACACACCTCAATCTTTCCCTCTCTGTGTCGTTCCAATTCCTTCTGATAGAATCCCAGAAGCTAGACATGACAGCCGCAATTACATTGCCACCAAAACGAACCCAGATATCCACAGAATGTCCACAACAGAAGAAAAGATGATCTGCATCCTCCACACTCTCCACACAACGTGGACATCCCGGGTCAACCATCTTGCACAAAGCGTGCAAACATGTCCCTTGTCAGCAGACACCTTCTAAAAAGCCGCAAGAAAACCTTCACCCAATTTGGAACCTTCCAATTCCAAATGCGTCTACAATTAGCCTCGCACACCCCCCAGGATCAAAAATCACAGCGCCCTTTATCGCTCTGTAAGCCTTCCTGACCGAAAAAAAGCCACCGTACCAGGACCAACAATCCTACCCTTTGTGAGCCCAGTCATCTCATCAAGCTCAGCAAGCATCACCAAAAGCTCCTCCACCCAATGCTCAGAAAGTGCATATCTGAAATGTGGGAAAGAACATTGTTTGTCCCACGAGTCTGTCGACGAGCACGTCAAGTCCACCGCCAATACCTTCAGCCAAGGGAGCCTTGTCTCCAGTGTTCCACTATATGTCCAATCATCAGTCCAAAAATGAAAACAGACCCGTCACCAATCATGTGCCTCATATAAGACCGCATCTCCACCGCCACACCGCAAACACCTCTCCAGAACAAAGATGGTGAGTTACCAAGCTCGTTGGGGTCTCGAAACGTTAGCCTCGACACATAAATTTTCCGGACAAGTCTGCTCGCCAGGCTATCACAGCCCCCTAGATGTGCGAGACACAGTTGCCGAGCAAAGCCTTGTTCATTTCCTCCAAACTGCGCACACCAAGGCTACCATCCTCCTTGGCACATGACACTGTGTTCCAGTCCACCAAGTGGAAACCCTTTGTATGTCCATATGACGACCAAAAAAGCCTCATGATGGACTCAAGCCTCTTCCGCACACCGAAGGGCATGATCGTAGCCGACATGTAGAAGATCGGTGTCGCCGAGAGGACAGAACACGGCATCACCAGCATGCTGCCCCTAGATAGAAAATCGATTTCCACCCAGCCAATTTTCGCTCCAACTTTTCAACAACCGGTTGCCAGTCAACCGCATGTAACTTCCCAGTTCCAGGGGCACACCAACGTACCTTAGTTGCAGGGCCATCCGCGGTTAGTGCAGCCAGTTTGCACAGAGCCCACTCTTCTCCTCCAAAAGGCCGAAAGGTATGAACTCTGACTTGTCCATGTTCAGTCTCAGCCCAGATATCGTGCTGAAAACGCCCACCACCGCCGGTAAAACTCTGCAATTGTCTACCCCACCTTCAACAAAGAAAATTATGTCATCTGCATACTGCAGGATGGGCACGGAGATCTCATCTCTCGAATATCTAATGCAAAAATCACTGACAACAGCGTGCCCTACCATTATTGATAAGGTGCCCGCAGTAAGAACAAAAAGCAACGACGCAAGGGGGCATCCATGTCGGACGTCTTGCTGAGGTTGGAAGACACCCCCCCTGGGGTTGACCATTCACTAGAACAACGCAAGAGGTTGTCGTGATACACATCTTCATCCAAGCAATCCATCTATTCAGAAATCCTCTTCTATGCAACGAAGCCCAAAGGAATCGCCAATCCACACAATCGTACGCTTGCAAAAAATCCACTTTACACAACACACCCTTCACTTTCCGTCTTCACCAGTCTGCCACAATCACCGAGGCCATAACCACACGATCTATGAGTTGCCTACCGGATATGAAAGCACTCTGATCCGGTGATATAATCGTGTTCATCACTCCTCCCCCCAAACGATTGGCCAACAGCTTAGCCATCACTAGATAAATTGTATTTGACAACGCAACTGGTATGTAGTCCTCAATCTTTGTTGCCACACCTCTCTTTGGAAGCAAGAAAATAAAGGATCGATTGAGACGATCGAACCCAAAATTTCCCTCCTCGAATTCTACCACAACACCTAGAACCTCATCCGCAATGAGATCCCAAAACTCCATGTAGAAAAAAATCGAAAAATCGTCTGATCCAGGACATCAATCCTGATTCAGCCCGAAGACTGCCTCCCGAGCCTCCTTCAAACTGAAACCCCTAGTCATCGTCTCTGTATCCATCTCCGAAACGGCTCAAGCCCAGGCCCACCCACCGTGCCCCGCAATAGGGAAGGTGTCTGCTCATTCCACTGAAGTGATCAGTAACCGACCTTGCCGTTCATTCCACTAAAGTAATCAGTAACCGACCTTGCCAATTCCCCCTCACCGCTGAACACCTCCCCTCCCCCCACCTCAATCGAATGTATCATATTTCTCCTCTATCTGTCATTTGCCACTGTGTGGAAAAATCTAGTGTTTGCATCCCCCTTCTTTCAGCCAACTCTGCCTCGACCTTTACCGCCATTCGCATTCCCGTTTCCGGTCCTCCTCCAGAATTTTCATATTCACCCCCTGCTCGTCAGCTCCTCCTCGTCCAACTCTCGCTTATCCTCAAAACTGTCAAGCCTCCCCAAGTCTTCTTACACATAATTCATCCTTGATTCAAGCACACTCCGAGTGACCCTTTTGAACTCCAATAACCTACGTCGTAGAGCAACAAGCTTCAACACGAACCTCGTCGAGGTTGACCCATCAACCGCCAATCCCGACCAGAGAGAGCAAACCATATCACTAAACACATCCTCCAGCAACCAGCACCTCCCAAATTTCAAGTATGACGAACCGCCCCTGCCCACACAGGAGTCGAAACAAAGCGGTGTACGGTCTGACCTAGATATCGGAAGAAGGGACACAACTGCCAAAGGGAATAGCTCATGAGCCTCTGCAGATACGATGAACCTGTCAATGCGTGAACGGGACGAAGAATTCCCGCAGGTGTATCTATAGTTCATCGTGTCCAACACCTCCAACCCAAGCTCCTCCATGACCTCACCAAAGAACACCGATCTAGGATCTTGCACCCCTCCCCCCCTTGGCATGTCCTCCGCATACAAAGTTACATTAAATCACCACCTATCACACAGGCCAAATCTAGAAATCTCGCTCTAATTAGTCCCAACTCCTCCCACAGCACCGTATTCGTGGAAGCACCTGCAATACCATAGACCAAGGTAATCACCAGTCCTGAAGTATCCACATTGCCCATCAAGACCGCAGAAACGGAATGTGTCAAGATCAAATCATCCTCAAGATCAAAGATGTCCCCATTCCAAGCAACGACCAATCCACCCGAGCTCTCATTCGCCAGAACCGCTCTGAACTCGTTTAGTAACAGACCCGGAGTTGAGCTCCATTTGACCGACTCCCAGCACTCAATTTTCGTCTCCTAAAGGCACACAATGTCGTACTTCCACCCTTCCAGCATGGAGCCTAAAGCCAACCGCTTGTCCGGTTGTGACCTAGACCCCTCACATTCCAAGTGTGTCATCATTGGGAAACTGAGGGGGAAGCCCCCGGCATCAGCACCCCAACCGTTAGCGCAATTTCCTGCCGTACCGCCTCTTGGCTTCGCATACAACATCCGCTAAATTCTCATCGATGGCAGGCACCCACCTCTTCCTTTTCCCCATCATCATTCTGCATCACCACCCCCCTTATACCACCACATCAGCAGCCACCTCTACTTGGTTTGAGCCTCTTCCTTGCCAAAACCCCTCATGATGCCTCCTCATGAGTCCATATTAAACCCTCCTCTTCGAGACCCAAATTTTCCCAATCGTCCTTGTCCCTAAAGGTAACATGATCTCCTTCCAGCAGTTACATGTTCTCAGACCGACGTCGCTTGCGCGAGAAAGGCAGCAACTAAGCCGCCATCTCTAGGCCCAACCCTTCAACAGAAACCCCACTTCGTTTGTGTTGCATCAGCCCCAGCCACTTAGCGGTCGTCCAGCGTTTCCCCTGGCACGAAAAGGCCTCCACCCTTCTCAAGGCATCTGACCTCCCCCTCCCCCCGCCTCTGGTCTAAGCTGAGTGGAAGCGCCTAATAAGGAACTCAAATCCTCCCGAGCGGCAAGATCCGACAGCCCATTCGAGCCCCCACCCATGCCAAACATACGAGGGTTACGTAAGGCACTTGCGTATGAGACAAACTTTGAGCCCCCAAAAAGATCCCCCCACTGATCAAAGCGGCGTATGTGGAAGCCAAAAACGACCGTTTGATGCTGCCCTCCTCGAAACCGACAACCATCTGGCAACCCAATCCTGAGGTGTCACTTGATCTTCTCGACGATCGACGATGCCTAAATCGACTTTCCACCCACCTCCAAAGATCGTAGCCAGATTGGGATACACAGTCAGTCGATCAACACGTCAAATGCAAAGGAAGCAGGGGCTTTGCCCCCCTCATCTCAAGAACCACCTAAGATCCTTTACCCCGACTCAACATGTTGTTGCAGATCTCCAGCACGTACGCGACGCGCCTTAAAGACTCCTACAAGGTCTCGATATTTTAGCATCTTCGATGCACCCGATCACCACCAGTTTCCATGCCGGGTCTTGTCCTCCAAGCCACCATCAAGGAACCTAGTCTTTCGCCGTGAAGTCTTACCTCGTCTCGAATGAGGTATGTCGCTTTCCAGTGCCCCTTCAATCACCCTTCTTGCCCCCTCTTTGGGAGGCCTTAAATGCACCTATACATCCAGACCACATCGACCTCCGGACTATCTTCCATGGCCCTCATCAACAGGAACTGCTCCTGGATTAATCTCAACACCTTCGCGTCCCCTTCACCAATCATGATTCCGTGCAGCGGAGACTCCTTCAATGCGCCACAGCAAAATGTCTCAGCAGCCTACAAAGATCCTAATCGGAGCACATTTCAGGAGAGAAGGATGCTCCCTCCGCATCGATGTGGGTTGTTTCCACCTCAACCCCAGCAGCTATCAGCTTTGTCACCACCGACACTCTTCTCAACCATTTTCGCCTCAACTCGCAGTTCTTCCTAAGATGGATCGGCTTCCTGTAGTGAAAACAGAGCCGCTCCCTAGCTTTGCATGCCCAGGACAGGTGGTTCACATCTCCACAGCGGAAGCACCATGTCGAGCCCCCGCTCCTCGCCATCGCGGCCTTGCCCTTCCTCTTTGGGTGACTCCAGGGCCCCTCCCTCGCCAGTTCTTCCATAGTAATATCCTAGAGATCTCCTTCTTCTCTCTCAATCTCAATGGCCATAGTTCGCTCGCTCCCTCTATTTCCTTCTATCTCAGTCTCAGTGGCCCTCATTTTCTCGCTCGCACTCTCGCTCCCTTTGTTGCTCCCTTCCTTCATCTCCTTGTCTTGTTTGCAACATGAAATTTTATTGGTACCTTCTAGAAACTATTAACTAGAAGGCAGAAGTGAGTTTGCAAAAAAACTATCAAACATAAAAATACACATGAATTTACGTAGAAAATCATTTTCAACATGAGAGAAAAATCACGGGATAACATAACATAGCGTTGCATGCATTCTACTATATTTTATCTTCTACTACTTAATCATCAACGAACGGATGTACAATGTTTATGTGGCAAGGATCCAAGATCCAAGATCCATTTATCCAAGTACAACTCTTAACACACTCCACAAAGGTAGTCATGAATGTCAATACTCGCTTCGTGTTGTGTAGGGAGAAGGCTTTTGGTGAAATGCCGGCCAACTATTGAATTTAATGAAAGAGAGATATAGCTGACCAGTATCATCTTTTCTCGTATAAATTATCAATTCACTTCAACGTGCTTAGTGCATGATACTGAACAACATTGTTAGCCAAGTTGATTGTCGTCATGTTGTCACACTAGAGCTTCATTGGGAGATCGGTTTCCAATCTTTGGATGCCAATGTGATTAAGTACAATCTGGACTCATGTCACTTCTACAACCTTGAGTGTCATTACATGATATTCAACTTCGGCACTCGATCCGGCACAAACGATCTACTTCCTGCTTTGTCATATTATGAAATTCCCTCACGGTGGACCAGTGGATCTACGAACATAGTTGGCATCCACATAAGCATTAATGTTGACGTCTTTTTCAATTGCAAAGAATGACTCCCTGTCTGGACGTTTTTCAGATACCAAAGAATTCTTCAAACTGTAGTAAAATGAAGCGATTACAGAACTCATCCAATATTTTTTCCAATACTAAGGCCTAGCTTTCCAGCTTCCTTCAATGGGTCAAGGATATTTTTAAAACTAACAATCTCAATCCCTAAATTAGAGCTTTCCTATGTCCTTGATCTCAAACTCCGCAGCAAGCTTTGCCTTGATCTGATGGCTCTCATTGTCATCAACCTCTATGATAGCCATGTCATCAACATAGACAGCCAAAAGCTGAGCTTGCCATGATTATCTCCCTCCCCACCTCCATAGAGTTTATATATCTCAGGGGTGAGTTGGTAGATGTAAACATCCTTCATTTGTCTAAAAATAATGACAAGTATGTTCTATATGAGATACATCGTCTACTTTCTGATGGTCAGGTATTGCAGCTCCACAGAGACGAAGTTGGCAATCCATCATTTTAACTGACTGCCTCCAAGATACTAATAGATCACTCCTACATCGATTCATCTTCCTTTGGGACCATCATTGTACTTTGGATATAGCCAACACATCCACAACCAACAATTCCCATCTTAGCAGCGGCCCATACTCAGTTATCTTACGTGAGTTGGATGAAAGATGATCTGGATACTAATATGGTTGATTGACTTTATATAAGATGTGGAGACGACTTGTCCTCTTTTTTTAGACCAAAAAAGAGGAAACATGCTATGGTGTCCACACCAAAATTAATAAACAACAAAGAATAAGAGCATGATGTCTTACAGCAACCAAGACTCAAGAAGAGTCTTACAATGGAAGATTACATTTTCAGGGTAAAAAAGATGTAAAGAAAAGAAAGTTATTTCTAGCTAACCAAATTGCCAAAATAGTTGCAAGTGTTCGTAGTATATTCTATCAGGGACGATCCTTCACCTCAATCAAAGAATTCCAAAATAAATCTAGATTTTGAAGACTCGGCCAATCAGTCTCTCCGCCTCTAGCCAGATTGGTGATGTCTTCTCACAGTAAAGAAAATATGGTCTATTGTCTCAATTTGTGTCTCACAAATAGGCCAGCTGTTTGAGACCTCCGTGAACAGTCTAGCACAACCGTCCCTTGTCATGATGTGCTTTCTGCAGAACAGCCACATAAAAAAGTCAATTCTATCGGCAACTTTAGCTTCCATATAAAGTTGCAATCACAAATCAAAGTACCAGTCCTTGGTGGAGGTCTGGTGATAGCATTGCAGGCTCGTTTGATCAAGAATGAGTTAGCCTTCCACACTCAATGATCCCGCCCAATGGTTGGTCTATCAATCTGTCTGAGGGACTCCATAAGAAAGAGGAAATCCTCAATGAATTGGTCAGAGAAATCCATCAGAAACGAGGGCATCCAATTTCCGTCAAGCCATCATGTCCAGCAACTTTGCATCATAGTTAGTTGCCAAAGCAAATAGGCACGAGAATTTGGACAAGAGAGCTCCTTCACCTGACCAATTATCGGTCCAGAAAGCAAAAGAAGAGTCATCACCAAAGGTCGGATGAAAAAGGACCTAAAAGTGAGGAAGTATCGATCTGAGCCCTTCCAGAAGGCGGATGGCTAGGAGATTTGTTGCTGAGGTGACAAGCTTTGAACTCCAATGCCATAAATGTTGCGAACCCAGGTCTTCGCTTCTACCCCAAATCATGCTAACCCATTTTAATAGAAGAGCTTCATTCATGGATTCCAAGTATACAACCCCAAGTTCTCCAGCCTCCACAGGCAAAGTAACAGTTTCTCAGACCCCTATGTGTAAACCAGGGTCATCATGTCCTGATCTTCCCCAAAAGAAACTGTCGCATGATCATCTCTAGTCGTCGCCTGATAACAACGGGTAGAAGACGTGACTATATGAAGTAGATAGGAATAGTAGAGAGAACAACCTTAGCAAGCACCAAACGACCCCCACGTGATAAGGCAGAGACGCCTTCCAACCGGAAATCTTTTTCACTGACTTCTCAATGACAAGCGGCAAATCAGACTTCTAAGACTACCAACCGTCAAGGGATGGCCTAAGTAGCGGATCAGGAGAGAGACGTTCTTTGTGCCTAGAGCCGTGCAACAATCTCGCACATCTGAGGCAGAATGGTGAAATTGAACAGCAATAGACTTGTCATGGTTAAGGACTAGATCAGACAGTTCCCCAACAATCTCCGAAGTCAGAGCCATGTATTTAGCCTCCTCTTTGCCCCCTTCTATGAAGAAGATAGTGCCATCCACATACTGCAGTAGAGGGAAAGAAATATCATCTATAGTATACCCTACCGAGATCTCATTCTGTTACAATCACAAAAAGCATAGAGGTGAGTTGGCAGCCATATCTAACACCTTGTTGTGGCTGAAAATATCATCGCCTAGGTCTACCATTCACAAGCACTGCATAGGATTCCATGGCGACACATCGCCTCATCCACGAGATCAATGTATCATGGAAACCATGCTTAACCGTCATCCAGAGGAAACGCTAGTCCACCATGTCATAGGCTTTGGAAAAGTCTACCTTCCAAAGTACCCCTTTCGATGTCCGTCTCTTCCAGATAGCAATGATCTCAGATGCCATATTCAAACTGTCAACAATTTGTCGACTTGGGATGAAGGCACATTTATGCGGCGAGATGATGTGATCCAAAACTATGTTTAACCTTATAGCCACAATCTTTGCTACAATTAGATAAATAGCATTGGAGACGGCAATCGGTTGGAAGTCCTCCACTCTCAAATACATCCTTCTTAGGCAACAGAAAAATCAGTACTCTATTAGGTCTATCGAAGCCAGCATTAACATAGGTAAACTTCTCCACAACATCAACCACGTTCCTCCCTACCGGCTCCCAGAATTCCCTAAAGAAGAACACTAGAAACCCATCTAGACTAGGCGCACCATCAGCATTCAGGTTCCACGCTACAACCTTCACCTCCTACGCAGTTACGACATGCACATGGTAATTGGCATGCTAATCAGATAATTTAAGGCTCCGTTACCAAACCATTTCCACGATATATCCATATTTCTTCTCGAGAAAACATGAAAGTGCTCTACTATAGCCTACCTCATTTACGGTCACCCTCCACCTGTTGCCATTTGCTACCACAAAACAAATCTAGTAATGACGACGCCTCCCGGTTGTAGCTCTATGGAAGTAAGTCGTGTTCGCATCACCCTCTTGTAGTCATGTATGTCGAGATCTCTGCTTCCACTCAGTCACACTTTTCTTATCTTCTTTTAGAATATTTTTTACGCTGATAATCTCTCAATGAGCTCTTCATGCGTGAGATCTCTGGTGTCCTCCAGCCCATCAATTATGCCCAACTTTGTTTCAGCCTCCGCACAACGGGCCCTTCTCGTTCTAACCTCCTTGAATGCGTACAGTCGTGTGCGTAAAGAGGTCAACATCTGACACGTGTGCTGCTGCTAAGCCCAAGACCACAATGAAGGACCTATGGTCGGATACCAAATCTCTAAGCCTCTCCTCCTAGAGCCAAGCCCTCTCAAACCTAAAAAAATCTCGAGGTGGGGGGACAACACTGGAGTCCCAGACCAGAGGCATATGATCAAACTTGGTACGAGTTCTGGATGAGGACGTCAACAAAGGAAAATCATCCATTAGCTCCACAAAGGACAAACATATCGATACAAGAGTGAGACCTAGAGTCTCTCCATGTGTATTTAGGGTATGATGCATCGATCACCTCAAGCTCCAAGTTGTCAATCAGTTCAGCAAAATCAATGGACCCAGGGTACTGCCCACCTCTCAAACGAGGTCTGTCTGAAGAAAGCAAATAGACGTTGAAGTCACCCCCCATAAGCCAGGCCACACCTCAGAAGGTGTCTCTGGCAGTTCTGACATCCAACCATAAAATCAGGCGTAGAGCCTGAACACAGGGTCATAAACACAAGAAAATGCATAATGATTTCTTGATTGATTATGCTCCAACAGAACTGTAAGAACATGAGATACCCTTAACTCGGATAACGGGCAAAAATCGAGTCTTTCCATTCAACAATCAAACCTCTTGCGGAGCCAATAGCATCCAGTGACTTGTACGCATTCAATAAGCCAGCCCAAAGACCTCAGGAGTGCAGTGGTACAGGAGGAAAGCTTGGTTTCCTGCAGCAGCACTACATCACATCTCCAATCATTTAATAGAGATCGCACGAATCTCTGTTTAGTTGGGTCACTATTTGGATCACCCAGACCCCTCGCATTCCACATTAAGACCATTAAGGAACAATGGATGGTCCCTCAGTTCTAACCACACATGTTGCCACCGCCATGGAAGGCCATATCGGTATCGGTATCGGTACGATGTCGATACGATATATTATCTACATATCGATGATATATCGACGCCATATCACCGATATCGAACCGATTTCATGAAGAAAATGGCCTTCCAAGGCCAAATATCGGCCATATCGACAATATATCGATCACATGTTACCGATATGTCGTCGATATATTGCAATATGGCCTTCCATGGCCACTGCGACATGTGCTTTTTGCTTGAAAATCACGACAATCCCCCTATTCACCACCTTCAACACTTTCGAGTCCAATAACACTTCCCTTTATCATTATTCAGTCCCAAGGTAGAGGAGCTAGAAGAAGAGGTCGGGGCATTAGCCTCAATCGCGGCAATCAAGGTTTAAAAAGCATGATGCAGCTCGAGGTGTTTTCCCGAAATGTGAAGCAAGGCATAAGCATTGAGGCAATCGAGACGTAAGCCTTAATTTTTTGGAAAAAATTAAAATTAAGTAAATTACATTAAAAATATATGTAATAATACTATTTTTTGTCAAAAACATATTTAAAAATAATTTCATGCTAGTAAAAGATACAACACATAAGCGATGGAAGCATTGAAATTCAGAAAAATTAATATTAGGCACGTGATTATTTCCGTTATTCACAACAAGATATAATAATTATTTTACTCCATGTGTTTCTTTTCAACCGCGCTTCTTCATATATGTTATAACTATTTTAAGAACTAAATAACATCAATTTGCAAACTTACAACTTGTATAAAAATTTCATTGCAATTCAAACACAATCATGTACATTGTGTACAATAGAACTAGTATGTGTTGATGCAATATGATAAATTGAACATGTTGTATACAAGATCATTGAGCTTCACTTGTTTCAAGCAATCTCTTCTCTTTGTACGGACTTATTTATAGAAATACACAAGGTCATGTGCAAAGCACATAATCCAAAAGTTAAAGAAAAGATGCGTTTGAGGCTTACGCCTCCGCCTCGCCTCATACACCTCACGGTACCTTGAGGCTTACGCCTCAGAACTTCTGTGTCAGGCTTAAGCCTCAAGGTGCTTTTTGTCTAAAAAACACCTTGAGGCTTACGTCCCATTGCCTCGAGGCATGCTTTTTAAAACAATGGAAGCAATCGTGAAGGAGGCGGGAGGGGCTTGCTCCATGGCTACCTCCAACTCGTGGACAGCTCATTCTAGCACCACCAAGGTTTCAAGAATCTCATTTGAACGTCCGTAATGAAAGGAGTGTTAGTAGCATCAGTCGATTGTGTCATCAATGGCTCTGCACTTGTTGTCATAGCTTCACAAGCATCAAACGATGTGGAACGAATTTTTGCAGAGTCGCAAGGTTCACCACAACTAATGTTTATTGGAAAAAACCTCCGTAATTGAAATTTTTGTAGTGATCAATCTAGGCGACGTAGTCATGGGATCAAGAGTCTCCAATGGTACAGTAGAGGCTTCGCGTGATGCTTCATCCCCACTAACTGTGTGAGGGGCCTCATCGATGCTCAGTGGATCCTCATGAGTGTAGAGGTTTACGTTATGTCATAATGTACCGTTACGTAATTCTTATTTTCTTTATGACTATCTATGTAATTTACCCAAGGGTTTTCTCTCTATATAAGAGACCCTAGGGCTACGTGGAATAACAACGAAGAGTTTTGCTCTAACATGGTATCAGAGCCAAAACCCTAATCTAGGGTTTTTCCTCCACCCGCCCGCCACCTCCCCCCCTCCTCCCTTCGGCCGCCGCCCCCTCCAGCAGCCGAGGCCCCAGACTCCTCCCGCCGCTGAGGCTCCACCAACCTCCCGTCGCCGTCCTCACCAGCCACCGCCGACCCCACCCGCCGCCGCCGACCCCACCCGCTGCCACTCGCGGTTCTCCTTCTTCGGTCGGCGTCGATTCAGTGATGGGTTCAAGTGCATAAAGTCTACATATGCACTTGAATCCAAACGGGTCTCTGTAGACGCCAGTTCTTTTATCTATCATCTCTAGGTCTTCTTCTCCGACGATATGTCAGAACAAAAGGTTGATATGCCCTCCATAGGTGCCTTTAAGGGTTCGGCGCCAATAGTCAAAATGGACGGGACAAACTATGAGCTGTGGTAGATGCAGTTCATGAGTTTAATGATGTTAGGTGGTAAGAAGCACATTCTTACCGAAGATGAACCGGCAGAGAAGACGGGGATATATGCCTCCTGGGAGGCTGATGATGCGTATGCCGAGGTCTGGCTATCAGGGACGCTTTCGATGGAGATTGCCAATGACGTCCTCCATCAACCCACCACCAAGGCAATGTGGGATATTCTTGCTACTACATATTCGCAGGTGCGGAACGAGACTAAGATGCTGCAGCTGCAGCATGATATTTTCACGATGAAACAAAATGGACGGCCACTTCATTCTCTGTACACGTCACTGTGAGGGATGTTCGAGAAATTATAAAGTACCATCCCGCTCACAGCTACTCCTGAGCAACAGAAGACTTTCCGCAATGCTACCATGGTGGGAGTATTATTTGCAGCTCTCGATCCTGAGTACGAGGCCGCCCGCTCTCAGATCCTGGCCGATGCTACTATTCCTCCGATGGAGGAGGTCTACAGGAGACTCAATTGTATCCCAGTTTCGTCCAGCACATCTACTCCACCTCCTTCGGCAATGGCAGTATCACGTGGGAGAGGTGGTTCGTCTTCTTTTCGTGGCCGAGCTACACGTGACCGTGGAGGTCGTATTCCAAGGACGTGCTCGTATTGTCATCGCACTGGTCACTCAGAGGACACATGTTATTCCAAACATGGGTTTCCAGCTTCGGCACGTGTAGCTGAACATGTTCAGCCTTCTTCAGCGTCTACTCCAGATCACAGGTTCGAGGAGCTTGTGGCAAGGCTTCGTGACATTATGCCACAATCATCATCGGATGCTGCGAGTACCTCAGATGTTGCAGCATCTGCATCAGCCAGTACCTCTGCTGCTGCTAGTTCTTCAGGTAGTACTACTGTTGTTCGTCCTTTCCATGATCTATCTGGTTGGATTGTCGATTCTGGAGCCACCCATCATCTTTGTCGTGATAGAGACAAACTTGAGTCCTACAGGGATATCTCTTCAGGTCGCTCTGTGCTTATAGCTGATGGCACTCATTCCCCTATTGTTGGACAGGGGGAGATCTCTTTGACACCCTCCATGCACTTACAGAATGTTCTACATGCACCTGAGTTTTCCATGAATTTATTATCAATTAGTCAGATTACAAAAGACTTGCATTGTCGTGCTATATTTGACCCATCACCTCTTATTTTTCAGGACATACTAACGGGCAGGGTGATTGGATGTGGCTCTGAAAGAAGAGAGAGAGAGGGAGAGAGGTGATAAAGAAATTTTGAGAGAGAAGAGTTTGGGCTTAATTAGGTCGTATGTTATTTCACAGAAAAAAGACTTTGTTATTGGAGGCCCAACTCAAAAAAAAAGAGGGCTTGTTAGTTACAATAAAAAGAGAAAAAAAAAAGAGAAAAGAGGCACGTACAAGAAAAAAGCCGTACGCATATGCTAAAAAAAAGAAAAAAAAGTCGCGTACAAGAAAAAGTCGTACGCATAAAAAAATGTGATTCATGTTTGCTTCTCCCAACCTATCTATTATTTTCAATATTCTCACAAGTTTGGGAGAAAGGGGGAGTAAAAGCCATATGCATCCTACATCGTTGATTGACAGACCAAACACTCCGGATTTCACAGAATATCAGACCATCTTCACTGTGCATCGATCTTCGTCGTGGTGTCTCTATCCTCGACATCGACTCCGCACTGGATTTGTTTTCTTCAAGGCACGACAGAGACAAAGTCCGGTGACCCGCAGGCACGACTGAGACAGAGATCCGATGACCACGCAGGCATGACAGAGACAGTCCGGTGACCTTCCAGGCACGACAGAGATACGTTCTGGTGACCTGATATACCCGTCAGCAAGCGGGTTTGTCTACCAGTTGCGGATACATACTTTTATTGTGGTGATTTCAAGTGAAGATGTAATGGTGTATATTTTTTCTTTATTGTTGCAAGTTGCAGCTGTCCCAGCTACCAACTTGAGTGGGAGTGCTGGAAAATAAAAGAGCTCACCCATGTGTTTAGTACCACATGGGGGAGCGGTCACTATTGGGTATGTCTGTGGGGCTATATAAGGAGCCCCACACCCCCTGTACTCATTGAGAACTTCAATAGAAGAAACGCCCAATTCAGGGGCTTCTCCCGTGGTTTCATCCCGCTCCTCTCGGAGTAGGGTTCCACGTTAAAATCCCGCGTTCTTCATATGTTTTATTCTTGTTTCATGTTTTTGCTTCCGCTTCATAGTTTTCTACAGTTACAAAGTGGTTCTACAAATGGTCCCGTCCCTCGGAGCAAAGATGATCGAGGAAGTTAACCCCTACTAGCTGGCAGTTCTAGGCCTCCCACTGCACCAACAATACCCCTACATTCTAAATAACTTCGTCAAAAAACTTTGGGAAACTGCTACCTTTCGAAGTACCCTCGCTCTCTCAAGATGCCGACGACCGCCTCCATCGTCAAGTTTTTGGTTGATATTATGAAGGTACAAGCCATCCCAAAAACTCTCAAGGTCATCACCAACGACGACATATGTGAAGCCTCCTTCCACCCCATCAACCACTTCCGTGAGATCACCTTCCCCACTATGATACCCCATCCTCTGAAAATACCGCCCAAAGAATCATTGTCAACAAGTACATACAAAAGGAGCAATCCTTAAAGGCCTCCTCACATGGAGTCGTGACACAACCATCCCTCCTCAGAATATCGAATTCACATCGATCAGCTTCGATCTGTTCCCGGATACAACCTTGGAGAAGGCCAGCATTGATTTGGTCACCTTCCGCTCCAGAAAATGCGTCACCTCCTGCCTCAGATCTCTCTCAATTCATCATTTCGTTGCGAAGCTTGTCAGTTAGGGAAGCACCATCGTTCTAGCTTCCCAAGTCGTCAGAGTCGGAGCAGTAGCTCCCTGTTTGAATTATTTCATATAGATATTTGAGGTCCTAGTCGTGTCCCTGATCATCAGGGACACAGGTTTTATCTGGTTGTTGTTGAAGAATTTTCTCGTGCCTATTGGACTTTTCTACTTAAGAATAAATCTGAAGCATGAAGTGTTATCAAGAATCTTATCAATGAAGTGCACAATGTTTTTCCTCTACTGTTAAATATGTGCGCACAGATAATGCGTTGGAGTTCTATACTCGTTCTCTCTCTCAGTTCCTTTCCTCTAAAGGCATTATACACCAAACTTCCTGCGCCTACACATCACAACAAAATGGTGTCGTTGAAAGGAAACATCGTCATTTTCTTGATATTGCGCGAACATTACTTATTCAGAGTTGTGCACCATTAGCTTTTTGGGGAGATGATATACTTACAGCATGCTATCTGGTCAATCGTATGCCTTCGTCGGTTCTTGGGGAGAAATCTCCAATTTCTGTTCTCTTCCCGGATAAGGATTTATTTTCACTTACACCTCGTGTCTTTCGCACAGTTGCCTTTGTTCACCACTTGTCTCCGGGACTTGACAAGCTCTCTCCTAGAGCTGTCAAGTGTGCCTTTGTAGGTTACTCGAGGACACATAAGGGTTATCGATGTTATGATCCTATCAACAATAAGTACTATGTTAGCGCAGATGTTACATTTTTTGAGCATGTTATGTACTTCTCCCCTGCAGGTGATAGACTGGTTTCTTCTTCCACGTCTTCAGATAATCATGTCTATGTTCCTCTACCTCCAAATCTGGGTCAATCTAAATCCACTCCACCCCCACCACCACCACCACCACCACCTCCATATCATCCTATTCCACCATTTCCTAAGTTCTACACACGACGGTCGGGGCCTGCTCAAGCTACAAGTCAACCATCCACCACGCCTCAGGTATGCTCCGATACGGCTACTAATGATGGGTTAGATAATGTACCGGTGCAGGACTCTTTGCTACAGGGGGTGGATCCGCCAGTCAGTTCAGTGGATAATGATATTGATATTCCTATTGCACTTCGAAGGCAGAAGAGGAAATGTGCGTCCTATCCTCTTGCGTCTCAGGTATCCTTTCATCGTCTTATTAGTGATTTCGAGAGGTTTGCAGCAATTGTGTCTTCAGTAGAGATACCACGAACCTATCAGGAGGCCATGAAGATTGCGTGCTGGAAGTTGGCTATGGAGGAAGAGATGTGTGCTTTACAGTCTAGAGGGACTTGGACCATGGTTCCTATTCCATCAGGTGCGTCTGTGGTTAGTTGCAAATGGGTGTTCACAGTTAAATATCATGCAGATGGTCGTCTTGATCGATACAAGGCAAGACTTGTTCCACGCGGCTTTACCCAGACATATGGTGTCGACTACTTGGACACATTTTCACCAGTGGCTCGACACTCCACACTTCGCATCCTTTTATCCGTAGCTGTGGTACGAGACTGGCCCATTTTTCAGCTTGATGTTAAGAATGCGTTTCTGTATGGAGATCTACAGGAGGAAGTCTACATGCAGCAGCCACCGGGTTTTACTGCTGAGGGGGAGACTCACATGGTGTGTAGACTTCATAAGGCGATTTATGGCCTTAAACAGAGTCCAAGGGCATGGTTCCAAAAGCTTTCTCAGCTGATCGAACGACAGGGGTTCAAGAGATCAAATGCGGGCCATTTGTTGTTTATTCAGAAGACTCTCAGAGGTACAGTTGTTGTCATGATATATGTTGATGATATTCTAGTTACAGGAGATGATGCTCGGGGAGTCGAGATGACTAAAGCCCTCTTGGGCAGTGAGTATGTTACGAAGGATCTGGGTACCATACGATACTTTCTGGGAATAGAATTTGCAAGAAATGCACAAGGGATGGTGATGACCCAAAGAAAATATGTTACAGACTTGCTTGTTGAAACAGGAATGATTGGGTGCAGACCATCGAGCACTCCTATGGATCCAAGTATGAAATTGTATGACAATAATACTGAAGAGGTGGACAAAAGAAGATACAGAGAGATGGTGGGTAAGCTTCTATACATCACCATAACTAGACCTGATATTGCTTTTGCTGTAAGCCGTGTGAGTCAATTTATGGAGCAGCCTAGGCAGGTCCATATGGAAGCACTATACATGATACTGAGATACCTGAAATCTTCTCCAGGCTCAGGTTTGCTATTTAGAAAGAACACAGATTTGTCCATTTCAGCTTGTGCAGACGCAGACTATGCAGGGTGCTCAAAGGATCGTAAGTCTACTTCAGGGTTTGCTATCTATATAGGAAGCTCTCTGGTTTCTTGGAAAAGCAAGAAACAAACCGTTGTCGCAAGATCTAGTGTTGAATCTGAATATAGGGCCATGGCACAAGCAAGCACAGAAATGATGTGGGTTCGAGTAGTCTTGGAAGACTTGAATGTGAATGTCTTTTTACCCATGCAGCTTCAGTGTGATAATCAAGCAGCGTTGTTCATTGCCAATAATCCAGCGTTTCACGAAAGAACGAAGCACATCGAAGTAGATTGTCATTACACTAGAGACATGATCCAGAAGGGCTTTATTTCCATGTCACTTGTCAATTCTGAGGACCAGATTGCTGATATATTTACGAAGTTGTTGCTCAGGGGACCTTTCCAGAAATGTTCTTCCAAGCTGAGCATGATAGATATCTATGCTCCATCTTGAGGGGGAGTGTAGAGGTTTACATTATGTCATGATGTACCGTTATGTATTTCTTATTTTCTTTATGACTATCTATGTAATTTACCCAAAAGTTTTCTCTCTATATAAGAGACCCTAGGGCTACGTGGAATAACAACAAAGAGTTTTGCTCTAACAATGAGTAAACGGGTTCATCTTTTCAGTGGCTGCAAAGCCTGAGCCAATATTAGTTAGTTGCATCGAATGCAGCAGGGACCAGGTCAGATCCGAACCCAAGATGTAAGGAGATCTTAGATAAAAGTTCCCAAAATAGAACGGTGCCCTAATAAGGGAGATATGGGTGGTGCTAGCATTGGAGAAGAAGGAAAATGGCATGAAGGACCCGCCATGGTTACCAATTTTGGATGGAGAGTCAGACGTGGATTGCTTAGATGCATAATAATAGCCCTATTTTGAAGAACTTCCTGTTTTGGGGGTGGTAAAAGCGGCATAGAATCTTCAACGGATCTGATTAATGGTTGTTGCAGCTTCACAGGAGAGCTTGAAGACAAACAGGCGGTCGCTCCTATCACTGGTGGCGACGTAGTGGAAGAACTTGGACCGGTACACATAATGTAACTCTTCTCGCCTGAATGTAACAAATTGACTCTGAAGAATACGACTATGAACCTTCCAAGACCACCAAAGTAGTCGATGGGTCTGAACTCGGTTGCCGACCAACAACAAGAATGACATCACCCATCCTAGATATCCCACCGTCGATCTAAGTATTTTGATTGAGCGTGAGAGAAAAGGGATGCCAACGACGTGGGCCACCCTCAGGCTAGATCTTAGAGCTTCACCATCTGCGCATCGAGGAAGACACCAAGAAACCACTGATTTACGGCCTCCAAGTAGCAAGAGAGTGACCTCCGTCTCTGATAAGCCTCTTGCACACTAGTGGTTTTTGTCCACATCAACCACACCACTAGAAAAGGAACCCTCCAGCACTCTTTTTACAGCAACATGTAGCGCATGAACCTCCATCAGTTTCATGACCTAATGAGGGTCCTTTAATTCTTTTCAGCCTCATGCCTTCTTTCATAGACCGCCGCCGCATACGAATATGTAGTTGTCGATCTCGTACCCTGGTCCACGTGAATGCGAACAGGGTCTCACTGTAGGACCTCCTTCTCTAACAGACACGAATGTTTCCGATGGCCCTTGTGACCACAGCAAAAGCAGTGTTGTGGTAGCAAGTAGGAAGACTCACAGTGTATGTAGCTACCACACCGATACCGCTGGCCTCGTTTGCGAATGAAACAAACGACCAGCCTCCCTTACCACTCTCTTCTTGATCAGGAGCCAGCATCGTCATTTCCTCTCCTTTTTTGGTGGCCCTCCTCCACTCATTCACCCCACTTCAGGTGAACGATCTCAATAGGGAAGATGGTGATCTATCACAATTCACAAATCAACCACGAAGAGAATGTGATCGCTCAAAGTAGGAAGAGTGATTGATCAAGCCAACAATTATACCATCTCTTCATTGGTCAATTGTACAAGTCGGATAAATCAAGATAGAAATAATATCAATCGTTGATCAATTAACTATGAGGAGATCATCAACCATAAAATGCTTATGGATAGAAAGGGATGGCATGATCGACCAATTATGGATAATTGATCGACAACATCATCGAGTCAAAACTTGATCAATCAAAGAAGATCTTTTGATTGATCACATGCAGTGTTGCCTACAAAAACACAATGCAAATGAGCATCTCAATCAAGTTCTGCATCGAAGCACCAGTCATCAGTAACAACATGAGTGGGAAACTTCAACACTTAGGTGAAGGTCTCGCACCATACAACAATTTATATTGAAACCCTCAATGTAAACCAAAACAACAAGAGTATAGCATCCAAACAAAAATCATATCCTTGGTTGGACTGACTTTAATACAACAACAAAACCTTTTCCCACATTAAGAATAATAATTAAATACGAAAACACAAGGATTTACATGGAAAACCCTTTCCAAGTGTGCATACATGCAGCTAGTCGAGTAAATCATTAACAAAGGGATGTGTACTGTATTTATATGATGAAAGGTTAATGGATCCACATCCAATATCCATATGCCTACAACTTTTTAACAATATTTGATGTGGGAGGGCACAACTAAATGTAGATACCTAAAGAAATTACCTAACCTCGCTATAAATGAAGCACATAGTACCACAGTAACTGTCATTCAGAATGTGGAGGATGGATGGAGGGTCTGTCGGAATGAATGATGAGCAAACCAACTGATTACAACGTGCAGAATAAATATTATGATGGCTTATTCAACAGAATTCTTCAAGACAACAATATTTGGAAGAATTCAATGCATCCGGTGACAGATTCGTCCTGGGTAATGTTTACCAAACATGTGGCATTTTGTAACCAAACAGGAAATGAATAAAAGAAATAAACACGGAACCGCACAGCATACCAGTACTTACAGATCTTCAGAAGGAAAAATCATCAAACTGCGCTGGTAGAAATGACACCAACTTAGGATACCAAAAACATACATGTGCAAAGAAATTACTGACACACACGACATAATACTGGCAGCATGTCGTCTTCTTCTTAAAAGAATTTAACAGCAATGTGTCAAGGCACATTTCCCGAACTTGTTCTGCATGTTCGATAAATTACACGACAACAACTCTTGAACAGTCCAAAATTGTGAAATGTATCATAATAGCACATATCCAATTCAGTCTGCAGTGTCTTAATTAGACAGCAGAGATTCTGGTAGCCATACACGCAAAAGCCGGTCATAGAAAGAACACGTAGCAACCATCGGCCCTTTCCTTGTTCCGTCTGCAGAATGCAGCCCTCCTTTATACCAATCTGCCCCATAAGCAAGTGAATCATGCTTGTTATATTTCTCTACTACTTTAAAGCCCTCTTCTGTCATCTTAATGATGGTGAAACCATTGTACATGCACGCAGCCAATAACAAGTTCGGATCGTCTGGATGATGCTTGATTCTCCAAACTCCACCTCCCAAATCTGTGGAGCTTTGAACTAGAGGTTTTGACATTGATCTTAAATCCCACAACCTCAGATGCTCATCATAACTTCCAGTGAGAAGAATATTTGGATCTGAAGGATTCTTGGCAATGCAGCAGACACCCATCTTATGGGATTTCGCATTTTGAAACACAGATGTTGAGGGGTTCTGGCGAAGGTCCCAACAACAAAATCGACAGTCATCTGAGCCTGTGTATAGCATATGTGGTTGGTGGAGGTCAAAGGACGTAGACCAAACTTCAAAGCTATGGGCATCCCATGATTGTGATTGGAACAGTTTGGACTCTGTTACGGTAACCAGAGACACAGACCCATCTGAAAGGCCCAATGATATAGCATCTGCAGAAGGATTCCAGTCCAAACATAAGCACATTGATGTGCTTATCTTCTCACTGTTTGCTTCTTTGAGCATACATCCTGCATTTAGGTTGTAAGTCATGTAAAACATATGTTGAAATGGGAATAAATATCGACATAAACCAGTTCAAGAGGAACGTGCAGATTTCGCATACACTGTTTTACAAAAGCAAATGGACATTCTCTGTGTGTTTTACCCTTAAAAAACAAAGAGAACATCTTTTTCTCACGTTTCTCTGGCTTGGATTGCAAGCTGTAGAGAGTCAAATGGCCATTAGCGTCAGCTTGAGCAAGTAGGCATTCTGCATCATCCTGGTTAAGCTTCCACTTAATGTCAAACACACCAACGGTTTCTATTCTCTGAAGCAACTCCAAGCCTTTATTGGTACAGACTGAAAAAAGTGAAATGCTCCCCGACCGGATTGGTTCAATTCCCTCTTGTAGTGTATAAGTTGCAGCAGCAAGAACGTTATAGTGAGTATAAAGTGGGCAAAATTCCACTGCATCTGTGTTACCGTCAAAGCTGTATTGAGCCACATCCATCCCACAATAGAGGAACCTGGTATTTAGTCAATAACCAAACAACAAGGATCAGAGAATTTAAACTAATCCTGTAATGTAAATGAATATTTTTACTAACAAGTGAGAATTACTACAGAATGAGAAGTTCATGCATATTATATACACTGTCAAATGAAGTTAACCAGTTTTTCCAATAATTTTTTTAATGCCAAAGGTTGTTCCAATAATAACATATTAGCCTTGTTAATTATTTAGCCAAGCGGTCTTAAGTGAGTTGAGTTCTGGGGCATGCACATCCTCTCCGGCAATGGAGGAGCATGGAAGTGTGATAACAATGATTTGGGTAACATCATCCCAAGATGGAAGTCCGAGGGTTAATAGAAACAACCATTCTTGACACCCAACTTTGACAGGAATGATTCAAATTCGAGTCTCATAAATTGCAATTACTCAGAGTGCTAATGGTTGGACTCCATTAACAATTATCCAAGTTCAGCAAAAAACCACCACACATTCGATGAGGCCATCAATGTGATCTTACAAGCAAGGTTTAGAAAAATTGAACCTAACTTTGAACCGGGCGATCATTACTTCTGATCCCATCAGGTGTAATAGCCGATTCAAACTGGTCGGAGTGGTGATTACATCAGCACGACAACAACATTAGGACCAACCAGAAAAAAAACAGACCAATTTTCTGGACTAAAAGAACTTGATAGATCACAAAACCAAATGGGCATTGATGTAACCTCTCTTTTATCATGATTTCCATATTGAATGAATATATCTTCTCACGGAAGTTTCTCATTATCCCATTATGATTTGCATATGCTCCTCCAATATCTACAAGCAATGATGGATATTTCCCTTGTTTTCTTTATTCTCCAACAGCTTTGTTGAAGGAGTGTTTGCAAGGTGGGTACTCGACCCATTCAATCATGACCCGGCCCGACCCATCGTCACCGGGTCAACTGGTCAACCCGACCCATTCCAATGGGTACCCGGTTCTAACAGGTACCCGGATTATTTGAATGGATAATGGGTACCCGAGGGTACCCGTGGATCACTACAACAAACATCCAAAAGGTGATTAGAATTAGAATTACTTAAAATGAAGGAAAACTAAGACCAGGAGGAAATCCGCACTCATAAAATCATAACAGGACAGACTATGTATCAACATCTAAAATTTGCTGCTGCAGAAACTTAACAAATTTTATAGTTACTGAAGATTCGAAGAACATAGCCCTACTACTCAATACACCGGCCCATATATTTATAGGCAGGTCCTGTAGCTTCCAGATATCATCAAAGTGGATTGTAATCTCTTGCTTCCAATAATGCTATCATCCAGAAATCTCTAGCATATTCTTATATGAGGTGATAATTGCATCAAAAGAGTAAAAATAACGATCCATTGTCTTATAAGTGCTCTGAAATACCAGTATATTTGTCTCCTTCCCACATTTGTATTAGCTTTTATATGATACAAAATTTCAAAAGTTTTCCAGGAAAAAACGTGTGTACAATTAGTTTAGTTACTGGGACACATCTTGAATCGGAGCACATATAACAAAATTAACTCAAATGATATCAGAGAATATATTACAGCATTACTGTACAATAACCATAAGCCTCTTAGAATAGGGGTTGCAATGATGCAAAACCATATCGAATTGTGAGATTCTCACTTAACTCTAAAAATCCAAAAGCCGAGCAGCACCTGATCCAATCAATTACTCCCAAGCCCAAATCCGAAGAAGGAGAAAAAACATCAAAATTTCGGAAAATAAGTGCCGTGATTCCCTCGTCCTCACACCTGATAATGACGAAACGCGATCCTGCTGTATGAGCCCTAGCCGTGGGATTGGGTTTGCCGGAGGCGGAGGGGCTGCGGTAGAAGCTTGAGGAAGTGACGGAGAAGTGGGAGGAATCGTGGTAGCCCTAGCGCGGGACGGTGGGAGACTTGGGTAGTGGGGTTTTTCCCAACCGGGTATCCGGGTCTTGTGGGGGGTTTTCCCAGCCGGGGGTATCAGGCGTTTTGCGCAATCACTACTATTATTTTGATATCACCACAAGAAAATTGATTTAAGATAACAAAAAATTTAATATATGTTATCGTATCTTCTTACATACATAACAACGAAAATTGTTTGTAGCTTACTTCTTTAAATTCGTAACGATTAGTGATATTTATTGTTATATTTCTCGCAATGAATCATATAACAACGGTTATTAGCTATTACTATATTCCTTGCAATGAATCATATAACAACGGTTATTGGTTATTATTATATTCGTCGCAACGAATCATGTAACAGCGATTATTCATTGATTTTTTCTTCTAATCATTGCTAAATTTAGCAACGTTAAGTGTGAATTTTAATGAATAAGTCAACAAAAAAATATTGTTATATGGACATTTAACAATGAATAAGACATTCGTTGTTAATTATAAGTACAAAAGATTATTTGGCAACGAATAATATTCGTCGTTATATCTTTAACATCGGAAGATATGGCAACGAATATTCGGAATGTTTCATTGTCTTAGGTTCAGTTTCTTGTAGAGTATGTTTGGTATCTCGTTGCATTAATGAAGTACAATGTAGATATTTGTTGTTTTCATCCAATATTAATTAACATCAATTTTATATCTGTGAAAGAATGCATGTTTCACATCCATTATATATATATATATATATATATATATATTAAAGCTCGTCGCTCCCATTACTTGTCGCCTCCATTAATTTTCCCCGCATCCATTATATATACTGCAAATCCCATTTCAGCCCTCATGTCTCTCCGCGTCCTTCCGTTTTTGCCCTCTTCTTCCGATTATTTCCCTTCGTTATCCCATGCCGCCCTCCTCTCGTTGTTCCTTTTTTTTCCATCGCAGTCCAACAACTTCATAAACTAATATACAATGATGTGTCAGCTGACGCATCCAAAATCTTCGTACGTGTCCCTGCCTTGACTTCGGACGTGTCACACAGGCCGCGACTCCCCACCCCATGCATCTTTGCATGAAATGGCCTATACCTATGCACGGCCCCTTTATAAATACACTCCTCCATCTTTCTCGCACGTCCTCCTCTGCTCGGCAAACTGACGGTCACTTCATCGAAATTACTCGAAGCTTCGCCGTTGTAGGAATCCCGTGCCACCATCCATGGACGATGCTTCCGATGCAACATCCTCCTCACTCTCAAGTATGTTCCCCGCTATATATTCCATCAAATATGCATGAAGATCAACTTGCCTCTACAATTACGTGCATTTTATTGTTGTAGACCTCATGTTCAGTGCTTCTGCAATTTTAATTCACATGTTTCTCAACCTCTGCATCAATATGCAAAGTTCCTGCTGTAAGATCCTGCTCTTACGATGCTATTTTCGTAGGAAACACAGACATCGGTGGGACAAAAACCACCCGCCTCATGTTAATTAAGGCTGTAAGGATAGCAAATGCAGGTTTCATACTCCACTCATTTAAAAAAACGTCAGATGCTCCTTGAGAGCTTCCTGTTCTTTCACATTCCTATGATTTATATCTATATATCTATATGTTCTTTATTGTGATGATAATTCATGAGGGTGAGTTGTTTCTCATGGACATGTTGTGTAGTCCACCGGCAACAAGCCGAGGGAACTCACAGGAGAAAACGTTGCGTGAAGCCAGAGAGTCGCCAGAGCTCATCGGTTACGTGGTCACAGAGGTTCGTTCACGCATGATTGAGCCTCCAAACGACACTAGTGGCATTTCAGTCGGATATTGATCCTCCTTCACGTTGTGTACTCCACCGGCAACAAGCCGAGGGAACTCACCGGAGCAAACGTTGTGTGAAGCCGGAGAGTCGCCAGAGCTCGTCGGTTACGTGGTCATAGAGTTCGGTTCACGTATGATTGAGCCTCCCAACGACACTGGTGGCATTTCAGCCGGATATTGATCCGATATTTTGGTCTTCGGATCTAATAATATCAAATAGCGACTCTATTGCTCATATTAGTTTTTGTTTACTTATCCATTGACATTGAACATATACCATTCACATACATTTTGGTCTGCATCAAATAACTTGTATACTTAAAAGATGGAGAAAAATAATTTATTTTTACTTGGGAAATTGAAATATTTGACATTCAAGGACGATATTGATGTTCCAAACCATCTCAAATAACTTTTAGGTAATATCAACAAGCTTTACCTAATGGGAATAAAACTTAAAGATAAAGTTTTATGAATACTACTTATTACTCTTCTAGATAGTCGGGAGATATTTCGTATTCCTCTTACTCACTTCGCATATGATGGTTCTTTTTTACAATCAAAGGTTTCCTTGACGGTCGCAACAATTATTTTGAACGAAGAGGTAAGAAGAAAATCACTGGGTTCTTCTTTAAAATCGAATGTTTCAATAATGGAAAAAATGGAGAAAATAAATTATAAATGAGACGGGCAGAGATAAAACTTGAAGCAAATTGAGTTCTAAACATAACGAGTTGCATGAAGACAAATTGTGCCGAACAATATTGCTTTTAAGTTAAAAGAGAGAAAAGACGGGAGAATTAAAAACAATGACAATGATGACAAAATTTATTGGCTTAACTGTTCGAGTATTATTTACTTCTGTTCTTCATTGTGATGAAATATTTTTAATGAATAGCATATGATGATTATATTGTTTACCTAATTTTTAGATCTGTTGAACGTTGCCCCATTCAAGATGATTTGGACAACTACACCGCTAACTTCAGAAGACCCTCCCTTGCTTGATCCAATTGGGCTGAACAACACACCACTACCGGCGAGCGCATGCCTACATGCCATTGCAACTGTTACTTCACATGGTGGTATATTACTTGATTACCATATGTATGAATGGTTATATGTGTTCTCTTCCTTAATAACCTATTTATGCTGACTTTACATATTGTCATATTACTGCATGTAGTTGTGTACAATGACTAAATTGTTATGTAACTTTCCCATTTACTTACACTAATCTTCATTGCAACACCACAATAAACTTTCCAAGATAGTTCTCCATTCTACTTGCTATTAACTTATTTTGTCAGCAATTACAATTACTTCATCGCAGTCCTGATATCTATGCTGATAAAGCATTTATAACCAAAAGGATTAAATTCTGGCATATATGTTGTAGTAGTGATATACATCTTTCTATGCGATAATTTCTACTGCATAAAAACTTCTGAATAACATATGCTTACTATATTGTTTGTCTGATTTTCAGATCTGTTGAACGTTGCTCCACTCGAGTTGATTAGGACAACTACACCGCTGAATTTGGACGACCGTCCCTTGCTTTCTCTAATTGGGTTGAACAACATACCAGTACCGATGACCTCAGAACCACATGTCATTGCGACTATCACTTCACATGTTGGTATATTACTTCATTACCATATGTATGAATGGTTATATGTGTTTTTCTTCCTTACTAACCTATTTTTATGACCTTACATATTGTTATATTATTGTATGCCTAATAGTTGCATACAATGACTAAATTACTATGTAACTTTCCATTTGCTTACACCAATACTCACTTCAACACCGCAAATAAACTTTCATATATAGTACTCCATTCTACTTGTTATTAACTTATTTTGTCAGCAATTACAATTACTTCATAGTAGTCCCAATATCTATGCTGATAAAGCAATTATAGGCTTCGGATTAAATTCTGACGTATATGCCATAATAATTATATACATCTTTTTATGCCATAATTTCTACATTGGCCACACAATATCAAAAAAATTGCATGAATATCTCATAAAACTAAATACATGCAGTTATGTTACATGTGACATGCTACACATTCACATACATTTCTGTGACCTACTCATCTGCACCGTTTTCTATTAACTATATATTTCTCATGTTCAGTTCATATGTATTGTATAGTACTGACATACGTCTTCTTATCCCATAATATCTGAGCTAAGCATGCAATAGCAAAACAATTGCATACATGTTTCATAAAAGTAAGTACATATAATAAAGTATTCTTCGCTCCCTTTTAGATTATAGAAGTAATCTTGAACTATACCGACATATTATTTGTTCCATCTTAAATTTCAGCTCAAAGATCAACAAAACGATTACGAACATTCCTTAAAACAGGTAACTCATATGAAATCAAACGTATTAATTTCTTTTCATTCTTTATCGTCACAATATCTTATGCTCCGTCCTTTCAGCAAGAGATCAGACTAATACTGACAAGACTTTCCCATCCACATCTTCTGAAGGTACTCACTCACATTCAATACCAACACATTTATTGTTTGAAAATAAACGGTTTGCTTTCGTTAATTAAACTCTTAGTTTCGTTACTTCTTCTCTGTTTCTTCATGCTATTTTCCTTCACGCCTTCTTGTCAAATGACACGGGAATATCATCTTATCGCTTTGACAATGACTACATATCTACTTCCATAAGGAAGAGTATGTACCTTCACCTACAATGACTTGCTCGCTTTATAATGGATCCACATAACACACTCCTTCATTTTCCCCTAGGAAAATATTGCACTCGATCGGATTTCAGCCCGCCAGATTGTTGTTGTGCTAAATGTGGTGCAATCATGTGGTCAGTAGAAAAAAGAAAAAGATCAAGAGTATGTGAACCAACATTCCATATATGTTGCTCCTATGGAACAATCAATCTTCCTTTTCTAGCACGAGCACCTCTGTTATTAGATTCACTGTTAAATGGTCAACATATTTACTCATGTCACTTTAGAAAATACATACGTCAATACAACAATTGCTTTTGCTTTAGCTCTATCGGGACTTCCATTGACTCAACTGTTAACGATGAAAAAGGACCACACTGTTATAGAATACATGGCCAACTCTACCATTGAACAGGGTCATCGTTACCTTCTCAGACAACTGCACCATGTTATGCACAACTCTATGTTTTTGATACCCGTAACGAAACAGAGAACCATTGTCGGGTATTGATTTAACCGAATTTCGGTGGTCTCAAGTTCCACACAAGGCGGGAACTCAGTCGAAGTGTCGACCACTCAGAAACCCGAATAAAGTCAACAATGAACCCACAACAGTATAAATCAAGCAATGAAAGACAAATGTGGAGTCAAATTTATTTTAACTCTACAAATAGGTGTATAGTGAAAGTACGTAGAGTGTCGAACACAGGGAGCACACATGATAGATCGAGCAAGATGCAAAATGTGAATGTGATTAAGTGTCTACAATATGCAAATGTTTTTGTGGGTTTTAATTTTTAATTTTTTATTTAATTTTAATTTTATATTTTTGTATTTTGATTTTCAATTTTTCTGATTTTATATTTTCTTTTTATATTTTATATTTTTTCTTTTTCAATAATATAGAATATATATTCAAAGTAAGTAAAGAGAGGAATAATGTATTTATAAAAGTAGGTAAAATACTCAAAAATTAGGAAATAAAATATTTTGGGTCTTTTTTATGAATTTATACTATTTTATGATTTTTGGGGATTTTTCAGAATATTTTTGGTATTTTTAAAAATTAAATTACAAGAAAACAGTGAATAAAGGTTCTGGCCGAAATTGAAATGAGGATTTAAAAAATAGCAAACAGCAACAAAATTTTTCCAAATTAATTTTAAATAAAATAAAATAAAATAGAGAAACTACAGAAACTGAGTTTATATTTTTAGGATTTTTCTAGGATTTTTTAGATTTTTAGGAAGTTTTTATGAGTTTTCTAATTTTTAAGTTTTTTGTTTTGAAATTTTTAGTGATTTTTGGACTGACACTAAAACACTAAAATAGAACTTAGGTAATTTTTTTGGAAATTTTCAAAAGTTTTTGATATTTTTTTGGTATTTTCTAATGCAAACAGTAGTAAAGATGTAAGTTTTTTATTTTTAATAAATATTAAAATGCAATAAAAATGAAATGCAAAAATATGACGTGAATAAGCAAGTAAACAGGAGCCTATGATATTTTTTGGGGAATTTTTTGAGTTAAAATGATGCACTAAATAAATACAAACATCCAATACAAATCACACAGCTGGCAGGGGCATAAGTGCAAATATCAGGAAGTATAGGGGCCAAAGTGCAATTTTCACAAAAGTTTACAACTAATAAACGAAGTTCCTGGATTGATTACAAATACCCAAACCCGGGAGGGGTTGGCTGCAAAATTACCAAGCCCATGTGTATAAACACGTGACCTGACAGGGGTATAAATGCAATATTACAAAATTCCAAGGGCATCATGCAATTTTTCCAAAAATATTACACGTGATAGAAAAGTTCATGGACTAAATATAAATATCTAAACCCGCAGGGGGTCCAGTGCAAAATCACCACACCCCACGTGCACAAATCACATGAGGTGACGTGGACTGCACTGAAATGTAAATAAACAAAGTTCAGCGGCCTAGACGTAATTATTACAAAAATATTTAAACTGCAACTGAAAGTTTATGGACTAAATATAAATTACAAAAATGGAGGGGGTTATAGTGCAAAATACCCACGCCTAACGCCTCGTGCGCGATCCGACGGCTGATGGTCTACCACTTGCCACGTGTGGATGATCTGACGGCCGATGACGCTTCGAATTCGACGTCTGAGATTAGATCTCAGATCGAGATCTAACGGTGGAGGAGCGCTGATGATCCGACGGTCGACGTGCAATCTGGAGGCGCGGCCCGATCCGACGGTGGAGAAGCGGGGAGGAAGAACGCCGGCGAGGCGAACTTCCCCGAGCCTGATCTCCGTGCTCCGGTGGTCCGGAGTGCTCAAAATGGGACTGCGAGCTCCTGGGAGCTTCCTCAAGGTGCTGGTGGGCCCAAAAAAGCCTCGACGATGGCCGAGGTACGCTGGAGATGATGGCAGAGCTGGAGGGGCTCGAGCATCTCCGACGAAGGCCAAAATGGCCCCCAGGCGTTTGTTAAGGTCTAAGTACCTGCAAAAAAGGTGAGAGGACCCAGGGCAAAGTGCCTGGGTCCCGCGGTGGTGGAATGGCGGCGAAAGGTGGCGTGAAGGTGATCGGCCGGAGTTGCGCTCCGGCGAGGTTCACGTGGAGGGTGATTTGATCGATGAAATCGAAAGATTCTTGGGGCGAAATGTTCCTAGGACTAAGGGGAATAAAATGCAAATGAAGAGAAGGGAAAAGGGGGTTGCCTCGATGGTGGAGACTGGAGGGTAGATGTACCTCAACCGTCGGTGAAGGGGGAGGTCGTGGAGCTACCTCAGGCGATGCTCGACCCACCCGAAGGTCTCTACAGGGAGATGTCACCTTCCTGGAGCTTCGAGGCGCAAGAGAGGGAGCTAACCTATGGAATGAGGGGTTCAAAATTTGAATCGAAGGTCGAGGTGCAATATATGGGGTTGACGGATGGTGGAGAAAGAACGAGGCGCAACGACTAGCACATCGATCCATCGATCGAGGTTGCATCAGTGCGGGCATGCCCATTGATCGAGGGTCAAAAGTCAAGAAGATGCTAGCGTGAAAGGATGCAAGAATAAGCCTCAAAAATCGAGAAGGAGGGGTCAAACCAAGGTCTAACACGGGCTATCGGGCTAGGGAATGACCAGTTGACCGGGGTCGACTGGGACTGGCACCTGGTTGGTCCACGTGGACCAATCAGGAAAAATCCCTGGAAATTATTTTGTAAAATCAATTTAAAATAGTAATTGACTTTATTATTTTTAGGTTATTAAATGAAAAATATTTTTTATTTTCTAAATTATTCTATGGTGATTTTTAATTATTTTTATGAGGTATAATTTTACAAGTTGTCTTTTTAGACCTATGTAGGTACATATACATATATATTTTATTAATTTATTTTTATTTTGTGAATTTAATTTATTTATTTTTGTTTATTATTTTATAAATTTTTAAATACTTTTATACACTTAAAAATATTTTTATTTTATTTTTGTGAAGTATTTTATACACTTAATAAAATATAAGTATTAATTGTATAGGTATATTTATAGGTATACCTATGTATTTTATATACAAGTATTTTATTTTGTGTTTCTTTTGTGTTTTTATTCTGATTTTAATGTACATATATAATATAAGCAATATTTACAAAATTATAAAAATAAGAAATTATAAAAATAATGAATAAATAATAAAATGAATATTTTAATCTGTACAAGTATACAATAGGGGTCCAAAACTCAACTTTCAAACCGTAGCTCCGTCAAATGCGAAACTACTGCCATTAAATAGCTTATTTTAAATTATATACAATTAAAGGTGGGTTTGATGCATTTGGAGTTTTCATTTGTGAGATACAGGTCTGGGATGTTGGGATTATATATTTTTATTCAGACCATAACTTTTTATCTGTACATTATTTTTGAGTGAAATCAATTTTGTATTTTTCTTTATTTAATTATCTACAACTTTCACATACAAAATTTCTTTATTTGGAGTATAAAAAGCGGAACCAAAAATAGGTCCCAAAATGAATAAATATTGAAGGAATTTTCATTGTATTTTAGCCCTTATCTCCCCCTACTTTATTCATTGTCGACCTATTCATCAAGATGCCTAGGTCTCGGGGTTTCGGGTCATAAAATATTTACAATATTTTATTCTTTTTCTTTTAATTTATTTATTCTATAATTTTGTATTTAATTAGAGTATTTTATACATTATTTACATGCACATGCATGAATGCTAAGATGCTGTAATGGTATTTACACGCATTTACTAGGATTTTTGAGGCCAAAATGATAGAATAAAGATGATGAAATGTGGATTCATCATCCTCCTATACTTTACCTTTGCTAGTCCCTAGCAAACACTTATGCAATAAGTGCAGAAAAGAAAACAAAGAAAAGAAAAAGAAGAAAGACGGAATAAGTTTAATTATCAAACTTGTCTTCACAAAATCAAAGTTTGGAGCTTAAGTCGGACCTTTGGAATTTTAGTGCGGACGGAACCTTATTGAGAATCGGATATGAAATCCAACAGTCCCTGAGAATCCCGAAACTCTGCCCAAGTCTCCTCAATAGCCAGGTCAGAAATATCTCAATTCATACGCAAACCCTTACGACTATGAATCTGACTCGTACAGTGTAAGTGATAGTGGCTCTCCCCAACTAGAATGACAAAGAGACTGACTTCTCCAGTATGACAACCCAATGATTCCCCAATCCAATAACTCCATCCTCGAGGAGCGGGGTATTCCCTTCTAAGTTCAAGTGGCAACCTGCTCAAGAGGAGGGGGTGAAGAGAAGAATGGACGGTAGCCAGTGTAGCTACCTATCATAGGATGCAAGACCAGTGTAGTCAAGTCATCCAGTTGCAGGCTCACATAATTTGACCTTGGAACTCAAGCTTGCTTATTGACTTTACAACATTTGTACATACTTTGCAGGCATTTTATTTTTGTACAGGCCTGGCCTTTTTTTTTGAAATACTATGCACAGTAGCATTTACATAGGGAGTTTTTCCTCTTGAACCAGTAGATTATCCCTCTTTTGAAGCTTTATTGCAACCCACACTCTCCTGTCTTTAGAGATCCTCATCACTGGACGGGTTGGGGTGCACTTCCCTCCCTAAGGAGGACAAGTGTTTCCACTTGTGTGCGTCTCATACCGACAAATCCAATCCCCTCACCACTCCAACTGAGTTGAGCCATGTGAAAGGTGCAGGTGTCCAAGTTAGGATATTATCAACAAGATTCGTGTGTGTGCTCCGAAATACTCTACTTAGGCAGTCAAGAATCCATTGAACCAAGTATCGTGATCCTCAAAGAATTAAGTCAACTAGACCTGAAGTACCTCAAACCCAGTTCCTATAAGGTTTCTGTTATTAGGTAGATTTTAAGGTCCAATCAAGCTCCAATCTCCGGATTTTACTTAGACTCGTTCAACTATCAAACTCAATCCGAAAAATGCTCATGCTATGCAAATGATATGCAGAATGCAGAAAATATTTTTGTAATGCAATTTTCAAAGATTTTGAACTTTTTATGGATTTTTTAAAAGATGATGATGCACATGCATTTTTTTTGTAATTTTCAAAAAGATTTTTCAAATTTTTGTGGCATTTTAATTTTGCAAATGTTTTTGAGATTTTTGAAAACAAAAATTTTGGATAAAAATTAGGTTAAAATATTTACACGGGAGTACTTCTTATTTATATAAGAAGTGGATTTTAAGAATTTACAGGGATAAGTGATCAATTTTATAGGTATGTATAGATAATGGATTTTGGTGTGATGTATATCTTCCTCAAACTTATTTGACACAGGTTTTTCAAACACTTTGGAAACTATAAACCAAAATAATGTTACACACATTTTTACAAACATGGACACATATTTGAAAATTATTTTGCAAAGGTTTTCCAAACAGTATAGATAGATTTTGCAAAATATTTTACAACCATTGCAAATAATTTTTCGAACATTTTATTTCACACAAAGAAAATGAATTTTCAAAATAAAATGTTTTTAAAAGGTTGAAAACATGTAACAAAACGTTTTCAAAATAGTTTTCAAAAGATTTTGACAAAGATTTTCAAATTATTTTTTCAAACATTTTGCAAAAAACATTTTTCACCTAATTTATTAATCAGTAAATACAAAAAGAATTTGTGGAATAATCAACATCTTTTTATTAAGGTTCTTAATGAATTTTAAAGAAATATTTAGCCATATTATTAGGAAAATACGAAAGTACGAGTTATGGCTAAAGTATATACGTAGTATATACGACCCCCCTATACTTAGCTTGAGCTATGTCCTCATAGATCAGAGAGAAAAAGAGAAGACATAACCCGTACTAAGTATAGGAAAATTTAAAGAATAAAGAAATAAAGAAATGAATGAACGAATGAGAAGTTGACCGTCCCCTGTACACAAAGCAGGGAGGGTCAAGGGTGGGAATGAACAGATCGTACCCAGGTTGTCTTCCCCTATACTTAGGGTAAGATATCCCTAAGTATAGACAAGAAGAGGAGACAATGGAGAGGATCGAAAAGAATAGAAAAACTCGGGGTGCACACCCCCCCCATACTTAGGACAAAGTACGTCCTAAGTATGGAAAACTGTCTACAAGGGGTGACACCTTTTTGATCCAAAAAGAAGATAGAAAAGGAAAAGAAGAAACGAAGAAAAGAAGAAAAGATATCAACAGATGAAAGACTGATATGGACAGATGGATCTGTACAGCGGAGAATGGAAGTGATCACCATGTATGAGATGCAAATGATCTGAGTCAAAGAACACATCTCATACCAGAAGAATGGGGGCAACGTCGACGGTCGGCGGATCATGGTCTAGATATAGCTTCATGCGCTGACCGTTAACACGGAAGGTAGAGGAAGATGACGGCTCGGATATATCAATGCTACCATTATCATGTACTTTCCTGACCACATACGGGCCTTTCCACTTGCTCTGTAATTTCCCTGGAAATAATTTCAGCCTGGAATCAAACAGCCATACGCGCTGATCTGGCTCAAATTGTTTATGGCTGATATGGGAATCGTGCCGTGTTTTCACTTTCTCCTTATACTGTAGGCTGCTAGAAAAGGTTGTATCTCTCAACTCCTACAGGGCTGCCAACTCTGCTCTCCTCTGTTCTCCTATACTTTTGGGATCCAATAATAACTTAGTGACTGTTCAAAGTGACTTGTGCTTGATTTCCACAGGTAGATGGCACGTCTTGCCATAGACGAGATGAAAGGGAGATGTCCCTAATGGATTCTTGAAGGAAGTCCGATACGCCCACAAGACTGAGTCCAAAAGCTGTGACCAATCCTTTCAGTCTGGGTGGACAACCTTATGTAGGATAGTCTTGATCTCCCTATTCGATACTTCGGCAAGACCATTAGTCTGAGGGTGATACGGCATGGCAACACGATGGTCAATGCCGAACTCGTCTGCAAGGGCCCTAACCTTGTCATTGGTAAAGTGAGACCCCCCGTCTGAAATCAAGACTCTAGGTACCCTGAACCGTGAAATGATATTTTTCCTCAAAAATCGACACACGGTCTTAGCATCTGTGGCTCGGACGGGGATGGCCTCAACCCATCGGCTGACATAATCTACAGCGAGCAAAATGTGCTCAAATCCCTGACTCTTAGGAAATGGGACCATGAAATCAATACCCCATGCATCAAAAACCTCACAAAAGTGAATGGGTTGCATGGGCATCATGTCTCTCTGTCCGTAAGTATCCATTTTCTGACAGTCAGTACATCTCTTCACGAACTCATCTGAATCCTTGAAGAGAGTAGGCCACCAAAGGTCGGATTGAAGCACCATTTGTGTTGTCCATCTCCCAGAATGATGTCCTCCTGCCTCAAGCTTGTGGCAGTATGTGAGGATGCTATGCTGCTCTTTTTGAGGAATGCATCTCCTCCAGATGTTGTCCCCTCCTTCATGATAAAGGACGGGATCCTCCCAATGGTAGAACTTGGCCTTTGCCAGGAATGTCTCGAGTTTCTGCATGGGCCAACCTTGTGGCACCGTCTTGGCAACAAAATAGTTCACAATGTCGGCGTATCATGGGAGCGAGGTGATAGCTAAGATCGCCTCATCTGGGAACGTCTCTGTAATAGGTACGCTGGGGTCAGATTCCTCAAGGTTCTCTAAGCGGGAGAGATGATCCGCCACCACATTCTTAACTCCAGGCTTATCCTTAATCTCAATATCAAACTCCTGGAGCAGAAGGATCTATCTGGTAAGGCGTGCTTTGGCATCCTTCTTGGCCATTAAGTACCGGATGGCGGTGTGATCTGTAAATATGGTCACTCTAGATCCGAGAATATACGATCGATACTTATCCAAAGCAAAGACTACGGCCAGCATCTCTTTCTCTGTCGCAGTATAATTCCGCTGAGCGGCATCCAAAGTCCGGCTCGCGTAGTGAATGTCAAACGACAATCCATCCCTCCTCTGTACAAGCACAGCCCCTACGGCAAAATCAGAAGCGTCCGTCATGATCTCGAATGGGAGAGACCAATCGAGTGGCTGAAGGACAGGAGCCATGACAACCATACTCTTGAGAGTCTCAAAAGACGCAAGACACTTATCATCTATAATGAACTCGGAGTCCTTTGTCAGCAAATCCGTAAGCGGTCGGGCAATACGACTGAAGTCTTGAATGAACCGTCGGTAGAAACCGACATGCCCCAGAAAAGACCGCAATTGACGTAGATTGGACGGTGGATTGAGTTTTCTAATGATATCCACCTTGGCCGGATCGACCTCCATGCCCCTGTTGGAGATGATATGACCAAGGACCGTCCCTTAAGTCACCATAAAGTGACTCTTCTCCCAAGACAAGACATGGTTGACCTCAATGTAGCGCTGAAGCACACGATCTAGGCAGTCAAGACAAGCATTGAACCCATCGCCATAGACCGAGAAGTCATCTATGAAGACCTCTATACAGTCACCCACCATGTCCGAGAAAATGGACAACATGCACCTTTGGAATGTCGCAGGGGTGTTACATAGACTAAAGGGCATCTGTCTGAAAGCATAAGTCCCAAACGGACAGGTGAATGTTGTTTTCTCCTGGTCTTCGGGCGCAATGGCCACTTGATTATAACCGGAGTACCCGTCAAGAAAACCGTAGTGACTCTTCCCAGCCAGCCTCTCGATAATCTAATCAATGAATGGTAGCGGGAAATGATCCTTCTTGGTGGCCTGATTCAATCGTCTGTAGTTCACGCATACCCTCCAAGAAGTGGGTACTCGGGTAGCGATCTCCTCTCCATACTCGCTCACAACTGTAGTGATACCCGTCTTCTTGGGTACCGCATGTAATGGACTAACTCACTTGGAGTCGGAGATGGGGTAGATAAAATCGACGCTCCACCACCTTGATATTTCTTTCATGACCACATCTCGAAGATTCGGGTTCAGCCGTCGCTGGAACTCACGCGACGGCCTAGCGTCCTCCTCAAGATAGATGTGGTGGGAGCACAGAGCCGAACTAATCCCCTGGAGATCAGCTATACTCCATCCTATTGCCTTGCGGTTTCTTTCAAGAACCTCCATCAGACGAGATTCTTGCTCTCCAGTCAAACCTGCTGAGATAATGACTGGGTGCATGTCTAGCTCACCCACAAGAAATCTATACTTCAGCGACTGCGGCAAGGGTTTCAGTTCTGGACAACTGGGAGGTGGCAGGTCTGGCTTCTAATATGTCTGTGTAAAGGCTGCCAGGTCTGCATGTGAGAACTCTAGTTGTGAATGAACATCTGATGAAAGGAACCCTGCTGAATCATCTATGAACTGTACTGGCTCGCACTCCGTCCTAGCTGTTGGCTCAGAAGGAATCAGACGCGGCAAATATTCATCGAAATCATCCCAATCAATGTCTGAATCCGAGGGATCTGAATTAGAAGAACAAGACTGAAAATCATCACCATTCGTCCCACAACTGTCAGCCTCAAAGGTATCCTCATCCACGAGTGTGCTCTCTGGGATCTCGACTGCCATAAGCTGTAAGTATGGTGAATCTGTAGGCATGGCGAGGGTCTATGCTATGGGATCTGTCCAAATGGATTCATCATCTTTCATCACAAAATCACACTCCTGGTGGATGTCTAGCTCGTCCTCTATCATTTGCACGGCTTCGCTGGACTGCTCTGAGCACGCATACTCTCTATCTCTAGTCTCCTCGATCGTCTCTATTTGTATGATCTCGCCCTCTACATGAAAACATACCTTCCCACTATCATGATCGGTCATCGCCTTAGCTGTGGCCAAGAATGTGCGTTCAAGTATGATGGGGGCATCGGTTACTGACTCAGGGATCTTCATGTCCAATACAACAAAGTCCACGGGGAATTTTAGGCCCTGAATGGTAATGGCCACGTCCCTCAACAACCTCTTTGGCCTCTTAGTCGACCTATCAGCAAACTGAAGGACTATCCTGCTCCTAAGAAGAGGACCAAACTTGAATCGGTCAAGTAAGGATGCCGGAAGAAGGTTAATAGAAGAGCCGCTGTCTAATAGAATACGGTCGAATTGCTGCTCCTGAATCTCGCATCTGACATAGGGAGCTCATGCATCTGGTCTCTTGGTTGGCAATTTGTTCTGAATGGTGTAACAAGTGGAATGAGTGAGCACATGGATCTGATCTCTGTGGTTCTTCCTCTTCCTGCATACTGTAGTTTTCTCCTTCAAGTTCTTTTTGAAGAGGGGGATGTGCTCAAGTGCTTCCTGTAGAGTCACTAGATGAAATGCACTTTTTAGGGATGACAACTAGCGACGGTTACAGAATGACCGTCCCTAATGCCACTTTTTAGGGACGGTCATCAGAAAACCGTCCCCAATAACCACAAACTGGGAGACGGTATGTGGGTTATCGTCCCCTTTTCTACTAACTTAATAGGGATGGTCAATAGTGATCGTCCCCTCTGCCATGACCAGGCCACTGGATCATTTCCACCCGACTGAAGGGCCTTTGGGGACGGTTCTGACAGTCCCCATTGCACTTCTGTTGGCGTCGCCTCTGACCCATGGACCTAAGTGGTCGACCAGAGGGGACGGTTATTAGTGATCGTCCCCTCTGCCATGACCAGGCCACTGGGCCATTTCCACCCGACTGGAGGGCCTTTGGGGACGGTTTTGACCATCCCCATTGCGCTTCTGTTGGCGTCGCCTCTGAGCCATGGACGTAAGTGGTCGACCAGAGGGGATGGTCATTAGTGACTGTCCCCTCTGCCATGACCAGGCCACTGGGCCATTTCCACCCGACTGGAGGGCCTTTGGGGACGGTTCTGACCGTCCCCATTGCGCTTCTGTTGGCATCGCCTCTGAGCCATGGAAGTAAGTGGTCGATCAGAGGGGACAGTCATTAGTGACGGTCCCCTCTGCCATGACCATGCCACTGGGCCATTTCCACCCGACTGGAGGGCCTTTGGGGACGATTCTGACCGTCCCCATTGTGCTTCTGTTGACGTCGCCTCCGGTCCATGGACGACTAGAGGGGACGGTTACTAATGACCGTCCCCTATAGTATCCAAAGGGGACGGTTTTGAGTGGACCGTCGCCGATTCTCACCAAAGGGGACGATCATAATGACCGTCCGCGATGGTCAGATCGAAAAATACCCCTTCGACCTGCGTTCTTTCCCATTTCCATATTGTCCCCCAAGTCGCCACCCCCTGCCACCCGCTGTCGCCCGCCGCCTTCTCCGAGCCCCTCGTGCTTGCCGACCTCCTTCATCTCAATATCTGGTATTTATCAACACTCCTTTGTATTTATTGTTCTTCGTTTTGCTCGATATGCTTTGTAGGGATGTTTTCCCCCATTTATATAAGTTTAGATGCAAATGTGTAAGATTAAACATGTTGCTTGATGTTGTGGATATGTAGCATTGTAGGGATGTTTTTCCCCATTTATATAAGTTTAGATGCAAATGTGTAAGATTAAACATGTTGCTTGATGTTGTGGATATGTAGCATTGTAGGGATGTTTTTCCCCATTTATATAAGTTTAGATGCAAATGTGTAAGATTAAACATGTTGCTTGATGTTGTGGATATGTAGCATTGTCTGATGTTGTCTATTAAGCATTGCTTGATGTTGTCTATAAGATACGATGAAAAACATGTTCTATATATTTGTATAAGATGAAAAAACTTACTATGTATATGATAGAAACACTTGTTGTGTATAATAAAACACTATGGTGAATTTTATTCTGATTGTGCAGTTAAATGGATAAAACATGGATGGATAAGAGATACGATGATTTTCATCAATATAAGAGAGGAGTGATCACGTTCTTGGATTGGACATTTCAAATAGAAAGCGCTAATAAGAAATTTGGTGGTCTTAAGATTTATTATCCATGTGTGAGATGTAAGAATATTAAATGTAATGTTAGAGAGGAAGTCTGTAACCATCTTATACTCAACGGATTTTAGTTACATTACTCTATTTGGACTGAACATGGAGAGGTTATAGATCATTTGCGAATGGATGAGGATATCGGTGTAGATGCAGGAGTTAATACACAATCCTGGAATAATGTTGATCACGAGTTATTTGAATTAATTGACTACTTAAGAAGACCTGAGACACAAGACATTGGTTTAGATGATAGGTTTTCGAGCAGTTTGCTAGATGCAGAAGATATGTTGGCTCCTGGGGTGGAAATGACGCGTTTGCAGTTTTTATTAGAGTTGTTTAAGATGAAAGTAAGAAACGGATCAACTGCTGCAATGATGACAGATGTACTGGCTTTAATCCGGAAGTTATTGAATAATCCTCAGAATTATCCAAAGGATTGGAAAGAGGTGAAGCAATGATTCCGATCACTAGGTCTGAAATACGAGAAAATCGATGCTTGTGTTAATGACTGTGTGCTTTTCCGAGGAGAAAATTCAGATTTAGTACTCTGTCCATATTGTAAGGCCTCCAGGTACAAAGACGAAAAAACTGTTTTAAAGAGGAAGAAGAAGTCAGTGAAAATATTACGCTACTTCCCATTAATTCCAAGGTTGAAACGTCTCTTCATGTCAGAAAAAACAGCAAAGTGGATGACGTGGCATTCTGGTTCAAATAAATGAGATGCTAATGAAATTATGAGACATCCATCTGATGCAGAAGAATGGATAAAATTTGATCAGAGATATCCTCATTTCTCTAGAGATGAGAGAAATATTCGGTTGGGATTAGCTTCAGATGGTTTCAATCCATTTGGTAATGTGAGTTTGAGTTACAGTATTTACCCGTGATTTTAATGGTCTATAATCTACCACCGTGGATGTCAATGAGTTCATCATTTATGATGATGACACTACTGATTCCTGGTCCTAAAGGTTCTGGCAACGCAATTGATATGTACCTACAACCGCTAATGGATGAACTAAAAGTATTATGGTCCACTGGAGTACCTACATACGGAATTGGTATGGAGTAGGGAGCGGCTCGTCATCTTCCTCTCAGAAGACCCAAAGGGAGAGGGAATTAGAGAGACAAGTGTCTAGCATGAATGTCGAGATTCAGGATTTACGACAACAAATGGCGATTTTTAATGCATTCATGCAGGCACATCAAGGTGCAGCGTCGACTAGCCGCCCAACAGAAGTTGTTAATACCGTTGCGAGGCTAGGTGACGATGATGATGGAGAAGAAGAAGATGAAGATGAAGATGCTGCTGCTGATGATGATGACGGCGACGACGACGATGACAACGATGAGGACGACGATTAGGATGACATACATATAGATAATTTGGTTACTTGGTAGGATATAGTGTAGTATATTGTATAATTATTTTGGACCATTACTTTGCAAAGTAGGTTACTTTGTTTGAATACTTTATTTTTGAGTACTTTTATTTGAATGTTGTAGTGTATTCGTCATTTCTAACACTTCGTCTAGCTATGATTGTGGAAGGAATGTTATTTTCTGTGTTGATCCAAATATTATTACAGGGTAAATTGTGGTGACATTCTTTGCAGGGTAAAATGAAGATCAAATCGGGGGCTGCTGAATTTTTTTTGTTAGCAGATGAACAGAGGGGACGGTCATCGTGACCGTCCCCTTCGTTGTTTTAAGAGACGGTCATGACCGTCTCCAATGCTTACAAGTGTGTGACGGTCTGGTCCTGACCGTCCCCCATTGAATGACTTTAAGGGACGGTCATGACCATCCCCAATAAATGACTTTAAGCCCAATAAATGACTTTAAGGGACGGTCATGACCGTCCCCAATAAATGACTATAGGGGACGGTGTCAACTACTGTCGCTTATGCCAAATGGGACGCATGCTATGGAGACGGTTTCACGACCGTCCCCTCTGATCAGAGGAGACAGTCAATATCTCATTGGCGACTAGTCAACTGAATATGGAATCTCTCAATCATCTGGTTGCTGAACTCTACCTGCTAGATCTTTGGATTTTCTCTTTTATTCCCCTTCGCCAAGCGGAGTGCTTCAGGGAAGGGGATAGTAGGGGCCTCCGCAGATGGAGGGCTAGGAATAGGTCCCTGTGCCTGTGAAGGAATAGAATCCATACCATGATCGTCATTCAACACATATGGATCTGAAGTATAAACAGAAACCTTTCCTTTATTCATTTTTTGGTATTTTTGTTACCACAGTTCTTAGATACAAAGGGTAGCAACACAACATGTGGGAGCTCAATAAAAGTGGAAGTGGTGGCTTCAGTACCACCAACGGCACCTGTCTTCGCGGTATCAGCACTGCGCTCTGGCTCTGCATCAAAAATGATGGCTTCAGCACCGCCGTCTGCATCTGGTGTCTTGACGGCCTCAGTACCGTCGCCTGGATCTCCATCATTGGTGGCATCAGCACCACCGTCATCAACATCATCAGCGGCATCAACACCTCTACTCTGCTCATCTGGCGCTCGTGGTTCTGCGTGTGGATGTCGCTCAGATGAGGCGCCACCGGCTGGCATCCTACCGCTCCTAGTAGTCACAAAATCAGTATCACACAAAGAAGACGTGTCACTCAAATAATCACTAGGAGAAGTATCCTCTGTAGACTGTACCTGCTCAGACTTCCTCTTCAGATTGTTCGGATTGGGTTCAATATGAGCTGGTATGGTGGCCTTGCCCTTGATGATATCTCTCATTTCCTGTCGGAACTCATCCATTTACTGCCGGATGGATGCTCGATGATCAGAAAGCAATCGGGCGAGGTCATCTAATGCTGGGTTCTCGAAGGCAGGTTCCTGAGAACCGGATGTATTCCCCTGCTGGAAATGAGGTTGTTGCTGAGAGGAGAAGTGCTCACGAGGTTGGGGGTATGTCTGTTGAGGCTGCTGATGCTGCCTCCACTGATGTCCCTGATAGGCGGGATGAGGACCATGCTGGTATTGCTGGTGGGCATACTGGGGTTGTTGTTGCTACGGTTGTTGGTTGTTCTGTTGTCCCTGAACTGGAGGCTGCTGCTGGGAAGAGTTGCCACCAGTGGTCTAACGGAATCCGGGGTGATCACGACGAATCCCGGGCTGCGGGTACCGGTCGTACCATATCCCATTGACTTCTATCAATGGCTCCTGCTCGAAGGATGGTGGAGGTAGAACTGCCAGTGGCTAATCAGGCTGATAAACCACCATCTGAGTGTCCTGAGATGGTGGCTGCGATGGATAGTACTGTAACAGCGGGACCGGCTCTGCCTGAATGTGGTTGACCTGGCGGTGTGAGGCAGAGGGCTGGGTTGAGCTGCTACTGCTGGGATCAGCTCGTGACCTGGGAGATTGCTGAGTAGACCTTTGTGCCTCCTGGATGCAAAGAATCTACGTCTTCAGGTCACTCATGGTCTTGGTAATCTAGTCCATCTGGTGCAGTCTCTGCATATGCTTCTTCTCGAGGATCTCGAGACGGTCCAGCTTCTCACTAATGATGCCCATGTCGACTGCGGCTGATTCGTCTTGGGTTGCGGCTGCCGACGGAGTATGAGGACTGGTATCGATGCAGGCGATCCTCTGAAATCCAACTGCCTGTGGTGGAAGCTTTGGTTGTGTGTAGACTCGGCTTGGGCCATGACTGTCGAGTTCTCTGCCATCCCTTCATAGATAGCCCAAACGTCGCCTTCACCCTTGGAGAAATAGGACCAACCACAAGAGGCATTTACAAGCCCCTGCAGCTCCGGTGTCAGCCCACAGAAGAAACTCTGAACCAAGTTGGGCTTGGATATGTCATGATGTGGACACCGGTTGATGAGCTCTCTGAAGCGATCCCAAGCCTCATGGAATTGTTCATTCGGGATCATTCTGAAGTTACTTATCATAGCTCGTGTTGCGTTAGTCCGGCCGAGCGGATAATACTTCTTCAAGTAGGCGGTCCGGAGTTGTTCCCAAGTGTCGATGAAACTCCCCAAATGTTTCAGCCAGTAAGCGGCTCTATCAACCAAAGAGAAGGGGAAGGCTATCATCTTGATGGTGTCCTCAGTCACCATCCTGTCATGAATTGTATTGCAGATCATTTCAAATTCTTGCAGATGGAGGTGTGGCTCTTCGGTCGCCAGCCCATGAAATTTAGGCAATAGCTGAATAGTGTGTGGGCGAAGCTCGAAGTCTCCATGGATGGGAGGGAGTCAGATCCATCGATGAGTGAGGGATGCCGCTGGATTGTGCAATTCTCTCATAATTGTCTGTGGCGGCCGTTCCTGATTCGGTTCTCCTCCCTCGTCTGCTACTACTGGTATATCACCTCCTCCGCCCTCAGGTCTTCCCTCTCGCATCTGCGCAATTTCTCTCATGAGGTCACCCATGAAGACTCCCTGGTCTCGGATCTGTCTCTGCATAGTCTCCAGGGATGCTAACAAGGAATTGTTGATGACAGCTTGGTCATACATAAATGGAGGATGTTCATGCTCATCTAGGTGTTCTCCTATGTCTGCCATGTCTGGATTCTCTGAAAAGGTAAAAGAACCCATCTCAACCGTCAAATGATCTGAGCTCTGTGATACACTAAACTCTGAAACTCTTGGACTGATGGAAGGAGAAGGGTGGTCGAGGGAGAACAGGGTGGAAGTGAACTCAGGTTCGGAGAGTGGGTCTAGACTCCCCGAGGTTGTCCTAGATGAATAGGGAGGAGTGCTGGATAGCGGCGCCGCTAAAGTCAGCCTAAGAGACCTCCTTCCCATCATCGTGATTATTGAGAAGAGCAAGGTTGAGAAATGAAGAAGAAGAAAAAAGGGGCAAAATTATGCACAATTGTGCGGTGTTTTTGATCTTGACCTAAATCCAACTAGAAATCAAACACAAAACAAGGGGTTCACCAACTCAATGCATGAAGCCGTGAAGGTTCGACTTTTATCTTTGTAGTTTTTAGCTTGAATTCAGGAAGTTATCTTTCAACGAGTCCTTAAAGCGCTATGCCTATAAGAGAGAGTACTGCCGGAAAAGTATTCCCGTACTTGTCCTCCTCCTGTGTAACAAGTAGTCTGCGCTTTTTAAGGTCCTTGTAACCCTTCCTGGATCCCTACTCAGCCAAAGAAAAGAGGGAGGAAGCCGATAGACGAAATTGATACTTCGGATCTCGCTCGCAACGGAATCACCCGTGAGCGTGCAAGACCCTACTCGGGCGTAAGACGATGAGACAGACACACCCGTGAAGGCATGGCCTATGCTCGATACTTCGGACAAGGTCGATGCTCTACACAATAGAGAGTCATCAATGGTGACCAAGCCCTACTCGTCTACGTATGATAGTAGCGCCAATACTTCGGAAATCCAGGCGATACACAAGGCAGCCACAGACTGGGTTTTGGGCTCTAATCCTTACGAAGTCGCTCTGCTCCCTTGGAAGGAGAACTTCCCATGCAACCTGAATACAAGTGAGGGTGTTACTCTCCCCGAGCAATGAATCCAATTAACCAAATTTATTTAAGTCAAGTTTTATTTAGCAGTCACTTTTTTATTTTTTTGGTGTTATCACTTGCTTTGAGTCAATTCAAACAAGCGCCTAACGTTTTTGTATTTTCTTTAATTCCCATTTGATCCAAAAACAGAGGGAGAAGAGTCGGAAAAGCCGTGCAAGGCGGTACCAAGATGGAAATCTCACCTTTGTTCCTAAATGATGAATGCTAAGATAGAAGACTTACAACGCCTCCAGCTCTCTCCATGCGGGATGCAAAACAGGAATATTTAAACCTAATCTAAATGTCGATGCACACGGAAATCGTCCTAAGCAGGCAATTGCTAACGTGAAGAACCACAAGTCAATCACCAATCCTCAATCCTAGAGTCCGATCTAGGCTCACCCCTCCTCCTCTCGACAAATCGAGTTCAGGAGCAGCGCTTGGCAGGGTGGGCTCGCGGCGCGACGGCTCGAAGATGGTGACTGTTTAATTTAAACTAAGTCCAAAACGCACTATAGGTACATGCAATGATTATTAGGGTGTTTGGACCTAATCTACTCGATCAAGCAAAACCCAAAGACTAAGGGCTCATTCCACAAAAGAAAAGAAAATAAAATAAAACCGGAAAATGACAGCGGTGAAAACGTGATGAAAACCGCGGTGAGCCCCCAGGTGTACAAACACCTGGAAATTAGGCCCGAGTGTCCGAAGTGTCCAAGTACCTGTATTATTACAAATTATATGAATGGTCTCTCTCTCTCTCTGAAAATAAAACCACTAACTAACACTCTCTCTCAAATCTCCGGCTCTCTCCTGTCGGCTAGGCTAGAATAGCCGACTCCGCCTCCCAAGGTTGCACCGGATCCCCTAGGCGATCCTCCTCGATCCACGGTCCCTCGCAAGAAGACAATAAAGATAAGGTTAGATAGCTCAAAAATGTGAATCAAATACAAGAGAGATAAATGGAGCAATAATGTAGGCAAATAAATACAATCACTCAAAAATGCAATCTATACGCTGTTGCTCCCCGGCAACGGTGCCATTTGATTTAGCCGAATTTCGGTGGTCTTAAGTTCCACACATGGCGGGAACTCAGTCGAAGTGTCGACCACTCAGAAACCCGAACTAAAGTCAACAATGAACCCACAACAATATAAATCAAGCAATGAAAGACAAGTGTGGAGTCAAATTTATTTTAACTCTACAAATAGGTGTATAGTGAAAGTATGTAGAGCGTCGAACACAGGGAGCACACATGATAGATCGTGCAAGATGCAAAATGTGAATGTGATTAAGTGTCTACAATATGCAAATGTTTTTGAGGGTTTTTAATTTTTAATTTTTTAATTTAATTTTAAATTTTATATTTTTGTATTTTGATTTTCAATTTTTCTGATTTTATATTTTCTTTTTATATTTTATATTTTTTTCTTTTTCAATAATATAGAATATATATACAAAGTAATTAAAGAGAGGAATAATGTATTTATAAAAGTAGGTAAAAATATTCAAAAATTAGGAAATAAAATATTTTTGGTTTTTTTATGATTTTATAGTGTTTTTGTGATTTTTGGGGATTTTTCATAATATTTTTGGTATTTTTAAAAATTAAATTACAAGAAAACAGTGAATAAAGGTTCTGGCTGAAATTAAAATGAGGATTTAAAAAATAGCAAACAGCAACAAAATTTTCCCAAATTAATTTTAAATAAAAGACAATAAAATAGAGAAACTACAGAAACCGAGTTTATATTTTTAGGATTTTTTTAGGATTTTTTTAGATTTTTAGGAAGTTTTTAGGAGTTTTCTAATTTTTAAGGTTTTTGTTTTGAAATTTTTAGTGATTTTTGGACTGACACTAAAACACACTAAAATAGACCTTAGGTATTTTTTTGGAATTTTTCAAGGGTTTTTGATATTTTTTTTCATATTTTCTAATGCAAACAGTAGCAAAAATGCATGTTTTTGATTTTGAATAAATACCAAATGCAATAAAAATGAAATGCAAAAATATGGCTTGAATAAGCAAGTAAACATGAGCCTATGGTATTTTTTTGGGATTTTTTTGAGTTAAAATGACACACTAAATAAATACAAACATCCAATACAAATCACACAGGTGACAGGGGCATAAGTGCAAATATCAGGAAGTATAGGGACCAAAGTGCAAATTTCACAAAAGTTTACAACTAATAAACGAAGTTCCTGGATTGATTACAAATACCCAAACCCGGGAGGGGTTGGCTGCAAAATTACCAAGCCCACATGTATAAACACGTGACCTGGCAGGGGTATAAATGCAATATTACAAAATTCCAGGGGCATACATGCAATTTTTCCAAAAATATTACACGTGATAGAAAAGTTCTTGGACTAAATCTAAATATCTAAAGGGGGTCCAGTGCAAAATCACCACACCCCACGTGCACAAATCACGTGAGGTGACGTGGACTGGACTGAAATGTAAATAAATAAAGTTCAGGGGTCTAGATGCAATTATTACAAAAATATTTAAACTACAACTAAAATTTTATGGACTAAATATAAATTACAAAAAACGGTGGGGGTTATAGTGCAAAATACCCACGCCTAACGCCTCGTGCGCGATCCGACGGCTGATGGTCTACCACTTGCCATGTGTCGATGATTTGACGATTGATGACGCTTCGGCTTCGACGTCTGAGATTAGATCTCATATAGAGATCTAACGGTGGAGGATCGCTGATGATCCGACGGTCGACATGCAATCTGGAGGCGTGGCCCGATCTGACGGTGGAGAAGCGCGGAGGAAGAACGGGGAAGAACGCCGGCGAGGCGAACTTCCCCGAGCCTGATCTCCGTGCTCCGGTGGTCTGGAGTGATCAAAATGGGGTTACGAGCTCCTGGGAGCTTCTTCAAGGTGCTGGTAGGCCCAAAAAGCCTCGGCGATGGCTGAGGTACGCTGGAGATGATGGCGGAGCTGGAGGGGCTCGAGCGTCTCCGACGAAGGCCAAAATGGCCCCCAGGCGTTCGTTAAGGTCCAAGTACCTGCAAAAAAGGGTGAGAGGACCCAGGGCAAAGTGCTTGGGTCCCGCGATGGTGGAATGGCAGTGAAAGTTGGCGCGAAGGTGATCGACCGGAGTTGCGCTCCGGCGAGGTTCACACGGAGGGTGATTTGATCGATGAAATCGAAATATTCTTGGGGCGAAATGTTCCTAGGACTAAGGGGAATAAAATGCAAACGAAAAGAAGGAAAAGGGGGCTGTCTCGACGGTGGAGACCAGAGGGTAGATGTACCTCAACTGCCGGTGAAGGGGAAGGTCGTGGAGCCACCTCAGGCGATGCTCGACCCACCCGAAGGTCTCTACAGGGAGCTGTCACCTTCCTAGAGCTTCGAGGCACAAGAGAGGGAGCTAACCTATGGAATGAGGGGTTCAAATTTTGAATCGAAGGTCGAGGTGCAATATATGGGGTTGACGGATGGTGGAGAAAGAACGAGGCGCAGCGACTAGCACAACGATCCATCGATCGAGGTTGCATCAGGGCGGGCATGCCCATTGATCGAGGGTCAAAAGTCAAGAAGATGCTAGCGCGAAAGGATGCAAGAATAAGCCTCGAAAAAATCAAGAAGGAGGGGTAAAACCAAGGTCTGACACGGGCTACAGGGCTAGGGAACGACAATTGACCGGGGTCAACTGAGACTGGCACCTGGTTTGTCCACGTGGACCAATCAGGAAAAATCCCTGGGAATTATTTTGTAAAATCAACTTAAAATAGTAAATGACTTTATTATTTTTAGGTTATTAAATGAAAAATATTTGTTATTTTCTAAATTATTTATGGTGATTTTTAATTATTTTTATGAGGTATAATTTTACAAGTTGTCTTTTTAGACCTATGTAGGTACACATACCTATATATTTTATTAATTTATTTTTATTTTGTGATTTTAATTTATTTATTTTTGTTTATTATTTTATAAATTTATAAAATACTTTTATACACTAAAAATATTTTTATTTTATTTTTCTGAAGTATTTTATACACTTAATAAAATATAAGTATTAATTGTATAGGTATATTTATAGGTATAGTACCTATGTATTTTATATACAAGTATTTTATTTTGTGTTTCTTTTGTGTTTTTATTCTGATTTTAATGTACATATATATTATAAGTAATATTTAAAAAATTATAAAAATAAGAAATTATAAAAAATAATGAATAAATAATAAAATGAATATTTTAATATGTACAAGTATACAATAGGGGTCCAAAACTCAACTTTCAAAGCATAGCTCCGACAAATGCGAAACCACTTCCATTAAATAGCTTATTTTAAATTATATACAATTAAATGTGAGTTTGATGCATTTGGAGTTTTCATTTGTGAGATACAGGTCTGGGAAGTTGGTATTTTGGATTTTTATTCAGACCGTAACTTTTTATCTGTACATTATTTTTGAGTGAAATCAATTTTGTATTTTTCTTTATTTAATTATCTACAACTTTCATGTACAAAGTTTCTTTATTTGGAGTATAAAAAGTGGAACCAAAAATAGGTCCCAAAATGAATTAAGATCGAAGGAATTTTCATTGTATTTTAGCCCTTATCTCCCCCTACTTTATTCCTTGTCGACCTATTCATCAAGATGCCTAGGTCTCGAGGTTTCGGGTCATAAAATATTTACAATATTTTATTCTTTTTCTTTTCTTTTATTTATTCTATAATTTTGGCTTTAATTACAGTATTTTATACACTATTTACATGCACATGCATGAATGCTAAGATGCTGAAATTAATGGTATTTACGCGCATTTACTAGAGTTTTTGAGGCCAAAATGATAGAATAAAGATGATAAAATGTGGATTCATCGGGTATTTCTTAGCAATTTGACGAATATTGAGGTCCATGAATTATTGATTACAGAATTACAATATTTGTTATATGAATGCAACCCATATGCTCGCATTTTCAAGCAGGCGAGTGGTTGGTTACAGAAAGATGAGGAATGTCCGTTGCAATTGAAAATATTAGATTCTAGAAGTTCCAATCATAGTATGCCTTCTGGAGATGAAATTGCTATGTTAATTGTTGGAGAAGGAAAATAAGAGACAATAACTCGTGACATCCTTATTCGCAAAAAGAGTGATGGTTTTCACCAAATCAATGAGTTGCATCCTTCCTATATGCCTTTACAATATCCAATTCTGTTCCCTTATGGTGAGGACGGATGAAGAATATGATTACATCGTAATACTCGCCAAAGTAGATTAAATCCCTCATCCATTTCAATGATGGCATTTTACTCTTACCATCTTCAATACCGTCCCATTGAAGTTGGTTCTGCACTCATGAGGGGTGGTAGATTACTATAGCAATTTATCATTGATGCATTTGAATGCATAGATAGAGTCGACTGAATTGGTTTCGACATAATCAAGATAAAGTAAGGAGTGAAACCTTCATGAACATTTGTTCAGCTATTTCCTCCGGAGATCCCAATGCACAAGGTGTAGGAAAAAATATATTTTACCATCATCTTTTACCGGTGGGCCCTGTTACATGCTCCAAAATTACTATGATGCAATGGCATTATGTGCCTGGGCTGGAACACCTGATATCTTCCTAACTTTTACTTACAATCCTAATTGGAAGGAAATCCGATATATGCTCACTCTTAGTGGATGTGAATCTCCTGAAGATCGTCATGATATAACTGCCAGGGTCTTTAATTTAAAACAATCAGAACTACGAGATGATATTGTTAAGAGAGAGCTGTTCGGAAAAGTAAAGTCAGGTTCGTCTCATTTCATTATACCTTCTTCAATTCATACATTCACTTACCACATAGTTCACTGACTTTTCTATTTCTTCCACATAATTGTCAGTTATCGAGTTTCAAAAACGTGGACTCCCCCACATGCACATGCTCATTACATTAGATGGAAAATATAAAGTTCGTGACCCTGAAGCTATAAATAGAATTGTTTCTGCTGAGATCCCAGACAAAAATTCTGATCACTACGCTTATGAAACTATTGCACGATGTTAGTACATGGTCCATGTGGACACCTAAATTTGAGGTGTCCATGCATGAAGAATGGAAAGTGCTCAAAATTTTAGCCGAAAAAGTTCAACGAATCAACCATTTTTTATAATGATGGCTACATTATCTACAGAAGACGTAATGATAGAAGAATAATCAACATTAAAGGTGCCACGGTTGACAATAGGTGGATTGTTCCACATAATCTCGACTTAGTTACGAAATATGATGCTCACATAAATGTAGAAATTTGTAACCAGCTTCAAGCAATCAAGTATTTGTTCAAATATGTCTACAAAGATTTTGATAAGCTAAGTTTTTCTTTTGAATAATCTAACACAGAGGTTGATGAAATTAGTCAGTACTTAAATACAAGATATGTTTCAGCAATTGAAGCTTCTTGGAGGATATTTGACTTCAAGTTATATAATAGAAATCCCGCTGTCCAAAGATTATGCTACCATTTACCTGGACAGCAAAATATATTTTTCCATGATGATGATAACATGCAAAATATAGTCCAGAGCACATATTCTGAACGAACAATGCTGACAGAATGGTTCACCACGAACACGTCTAGTTCCGAAGCAAGAAAGCTCACCTACGTACAATTCCCACAATTTTATGTTTGGGATTCACAAAAAAAACAATGGACTGTTCGACGTCGCGGTAAATGCATAAGTCGTCTACCGACTGCAAAACTTGCATCTGAAGAATTGTTCTACTTACGAATGCTATTACTTAGAATTCCGGGTGCAACAAGTTATACCAATATCCACTCAGTGAATGGTACAATATATGATACCTTCAAAATGACTTATCAGAAACAAGGATTGCTTGATGATGATGATGAGTGGACATACGTAATAGAAGATGTGTCATCTTGGGCAATTGGTTGGCAGCTACGACACTTATTTGCTTCCATTTTGATGACAACCGCCATCATAAATCCGAGAGATATTTGGAAGAAACACTGGCAAAACTTCACATATGATTTTCAAGGAAGACATTCAAAAGATAATGATCAAACATATCATGCCCTACTTGATAGCGAGCTTCAACAGAAGGGATTAACTCACCTAGAGTCAATTTTGAATAAGAATGGGAAATCTCTTATAGACTTCTCAATGCCTACTGCAAATACCGAAATATTATATGATTGCACCTATAGATTGATTATGGAAGAAACCAATTATGATGTCAACTTTGAGGAAATAGAGTTCACGCGATTATTCTGCTCCTTAAATGCAGAACAAAGAACAGTCTATGAGAAAGTTATTAATGCATGTAATAACAATGTTGGCTCCTTCTTTGTGCACGGAAGCGGTGGGGTCGGGAAGACTTTATTATGGCGAACATTAATTGCGCGACTTCGTTCTCTGAAAGAAATTGTCCAGTCAGTTGCATCTTCTGGTATTTCCTCTTTAGTACTTCCCGGTGGTCGCACTGCACATTCTAGATTCAAGATACCCATTCATTTGGATGAGTCAACAACCTGTCATATAACACGTCAATCAGAATTTGGGAAACTCATCTCTAATGCAAAATTGATTATATGGGATGAAGCTCCAATGATGCATAAAAATTCCTTCAAAGCATTTGACAGAACATGCATAGATTTACTATCCACTATCAAAGTTGATGATGCCAATCACACATTTGGTGGTCTCACAGTAGTTCTTGGAGGTGACTTTCGCCAGATACTTCCAGTTATTCCAAAAGGAAATCGAGCTGATATTGTTGATTCATCTTTGCCAAAGAGTTATCTCGGGAAACATTGTCAAATACTGTATCTTAAAACAAATATGTGCCTAGCAGCCAATTCAAATACTTTTGATGCAAACGAACTTCACTTTGCAAACTGGCTCCTTGACATTGGTTGTGATAATCTTCAAGTGCCTAACACTGAGCATGCTTGTGGATACTCCTCGATAACCATTCCACCTGATATGCTAATTGATCCTACCATTGGATTGTCTGGTTTAATAGACATTATTTACAAAGATGTTTTGCATAATTATTCTAATCCATCATTCTTTAAAGATCGCACAATTTTGGCTGCAAGAAATATTAATGTTGCTGAAATTAATGATTTCCTTATGAAGAAGCTACCCGTAGATGAAATAACATTTTACAGTTTCGACAAAGCTTTACCTTTAGACGAAACAACATCATCCACTGATGTTTCTTATTCTATAGAATACTTGAATTCCATTAATCGTCCTGAACTACAACCCGGTATCCTTCGCCTTAAACTTGGTGCACCTATCATACTACTACGAAATCTGGATCAATCTATTGGCTTGTGTAATGGCACACGTCTCATTGTTAAAGATTGCCAACAAAGAGTAATAGATGCTGAAATATTAACAGGCGACTATACTGGCCGGCGCGTATACATACCAAGAATTGATTTACTAAGCTCAAACACTGGAGCAGGTTTCACTTTGAAACGTAGACAATTTCCAATAAAGTTAGCTTTTGCCATGACTATTAATAAAAGCCAAGGCCAAACGTTAAAGCATGTTGGTCTTTCTTTGAGAACTCATGTTTTCTGTCATGGTCAACTTTATGTTGCTCTATCAAGGGTTACATCTCGCAGCGATTTAAAGATACTACTGCCAAATAACGATGAATGTCCATCCAATTGCACTAGAAATATTGTCTTCACAGAAGTTCTACGTGAATTCAATTTCTAATATTGTCACGCCCTCAAATGTAAGTTCATTACTTTTTTCTTCACACACACAAATACTTGACAAAGCAATAACAACCTTTTCATTCTATCACACACTATTAAATGTATACACCATGTCTCTTACATTATCTAAATTTCCTCATTTTGCATTACCTAATCTAAATTCTATAATAATGTCTAAATACATTCATCATACTGAATGAAAAAACCTCAGATGCAGAAAACCCAAAACTTTTTCTTGATACCCCGAGAAAAAAACAGAAGGAAATGGCCGATGACAATAAGCGCAAATCCAGCAGTATCATAATTCATGGTAAATTCACCTCACTTACTACAAATTACTTACTGATAACTACTCAATTATACTAACTTCTCCTCATACTTGTAGATGATGATCCTGTCGTTATTGAACAAAGTCCATCACAGGAAACAAGCACATGCAAAGGAAAGGAGATAATAGATGAGTCAAAGAAATATGTGGCTACCCAAGAAAGATATCCCTACAATCGTAAAACCATCACACTCAATATGACACACCATAACTGTTACAATGCAATATATCGGCTTCGAGTAAACAAGTTAAGGTATGGACAAATATTTGGACCAAACTATGGAAGCTCATTGACATTCATTATCATTGATGAAAAGGTATCTCCCTTATAGGAGTAATTACTTTGTTACATTATTTATGATTATATTATTTCTTGAAATAAAAAGCTAACTTTAATTTCTTTCCTTTCGTAGGATCAAGAAATGCAGGGTTCTGTCTACTTTGACCTGCAGAAATGGGCAAGAAAACTTCAAGTCGGTAACATATATTTATTCTCGAATGTCGACATTTACGAAGCAAGAAGAAAACATCGAATAGTCGAACATCGTTATCAAATGATTTTAAAGAGCAAATGAATGATACATCTTCTTGGTGATGATCCGTCATTTCCACACACCAAAGATCATTTCGTTTCACTTAAAGACATGCATACCATTGAACTAAATCGAATTTCCCTTAGGTACTCCCTCGTCTCTCTCTTCCATAAATACAACATCGATTATAAAAGTTGCTTCATTTAACCATCATTCACTCTGATTATATTAGATAAGTTCATGTTAGCTTTGGGAAAAAAATCCTCTTAATTGTCAATCGCCTAACTTACTACGCAATATCTTATTTTTTAGTTCCTTGACTTACATCATTATATATTACTTCACCCCTATTGTTACATATAATTACATTCCTACTTTCCCTTCTACTTCCCATTCTGACTAATGTATGTTTTCCATGTTAGATGTTATAGGAGTTATTACTGAAGTGCGCAGTGTAACAACCATCGAAACTCGGCAAGGAACTTCTCAACAGAAATCAACTGTTACGATCATTGACGACAGGTAAACTCATTACAATACTATTTAGCATTAATGTTGCATATGCCTACCTCTCATTATATTGTTATGTATAGTAATTGCATGATTACAATAACTATCTGGAGAAAGTTAGCCATCGCGTCTGCTGATATGCTTCATGTTGCAGTAAAAAATAAAGATATTCTATTTATTGCACATTTATCTATTTCCTTATACCAAGGTATATATCTCATTTATTTCATCTCCTCATCCCATTAAAAATATTTACTATATATACCTAAAACAAAAACATACATTCAGGATTGTATTGCCTCTCCACCACCGGCTTCTCCAGAATAGAAATAAATCCTCAAGACATTGAAGAAGCTGCAAATTTTGGCTCATGGTTTCCAATACTTCCTTCAACATAGTTGCAAGTCATTTTTCACCGCTTACAAGATAATTCTAATAACAACTATCTCCATATATCCTTTCAGGTTTGCAAGTACATACTCCAACAACTACCAACAAATGCATTTGTTGCCCCCTCCCCCCCCCGCAAATCCATGGATACAGAAACCAACATAACTTCGCTTGAGAATATAATACACTCATGTAATACTTCACTACAAAAGGTAAAATTCTCTACATACTTCTTTCCCTTCTTTATTCCATATTCACAATACCTTTCTTACACATTAAATCCATACATTTATTTCTCCATAAACAGTTTTCAACATATACTACAAAAACAACAATTATGAACATCTTCACAAACATGAAACTGTGGTACGATTGTTGTAACCTATGCTACAGTACCTACAAATTGGATGAAAGTGGAAACCGTCTCAATTGTCGAACACACCAACCCAAATGCTTAGCAAGGTAACACATTTACTGCAGTCATACACAATCAAATCAACATATATTTATATGATTTTACTTCCTACACAGAATGAAAGTTAAAGCAAAAATCACTGACGCAACTACAACCGCATACATTACTGATTTTGCTGATACAGTAGAGAAAATTATCGACAAGACAATCACGGAACTGCATGATCTACTTCAAAAGGTACAAACAAAAGCACACCTATAAAATATGCATTTACACAGTTATATACTTCTCCATATAAATACATACATACTTTTACATTACCTTTCACTCACTTCCATGCAGGAGCACTCAGAAAATTTGTTAAAAAACGTCATCGCCCCTCGACTAGGAAAGCAATACATTTTTGAAGTTCGTGTCACCGAAAAGAGCCTTCGCTATGCAAGTAGAGGAGATTTAACAGCAATCTCAGTTGAGGAATGCATGCTTAAATCAACATCTCCAGAAAAAGAAGAAACAAATAATGCAGGTAACAATATTTACATACATGCACGCACACACATACAACCTAATATGCAATTACCTATCTTCTCTTCCAGGTATTGTCTACTACTTGAAAGGATGCAGTCTTGTCTTTCACCAAGCCACCTAACATTGACCTCATATAGATGCTTTTCGACTTTCTTTTATATCAGTTGGTCAACTGTTATTTTTGTGATGTAGAAGACAATATGTTCTGTTAAACAACATACGTTATGTATTCTAACTTGTAGTAGTACAAACCATCTGCAGGGGAAAAACATTTGTAAATTGTGCTTTACGATCACTGACACGTTATCTTTCTTACTATCCAAAGTCTTTTGCTATATGATTGTTACTACTGTTAGTTTCATATACATGTTGACGTTTGGGAGATCTATAATACAGAAGAATTGCTGCCGAAAATTCTTATGGACCCCACACTTTCTTTTGTACCGGTTGATATTATAAACACATCAACTTTAATCTCACTCTTACTGCACTAAAACATTAACTTTCTTCTGCATAAGAAAAACTTGTCCAGATTGTCTAAACTCTCGTCCGACTGTCATACATAGAAATCAAATCCAAACAATTAAAGTTTCAGATAGTGTTAATACCATTTAAGACAATAACAAACCCCGTGCAACGCACGGGTTGTAGCCTAGTATCTTTTTAAAAGTGATCATATTCAAACACAATTACAAGCCATTATTCTTGAAGATTGCAACTATTAGTATCATGTTAAACATTTAAGGTAACCATGATCCATGTTCGAATTGGAGAGATAGATTGTCACGTATTTATAGATAACATGTAATTCAAATCTTATATTTCTATTTTTTTTACCATTTAGTTAACCTCAGGAAAAATCAAATTGATACAATTCACAAAGAATTAAGTTGTGACTTTGATTTCAACAAGCAACGATCGTCGTAGAGATGAACTTCCATTAACTACGTCAGTTGAGGTATAATAGTGGGTAAAAAGCTGATTGCTTTTGTTAAAATCGTAGCTAATAATATTAGATGGTTCAAACAGAATACATTGTAATGGTTCCACCACAAGTTTAATGCCTTGATTATATTTTCCAAAATATTACAATCATTCCATTTGCAAAAGAATAAAACAATATGACGGGGAAATACAATTTGCATGCATAAATTTGGAGATAGAAAAAAACAAGCACGAGAAAAAGAGAGTCAATGATAATTATTTATATTATAATTTTTCAGAATGAGGAGAAAACACTTTTCGTGAATGGAAAGGAATTAAAGCTACCAGGGGTGTCTATTGAATGGGCATTCTCCCATGTGTGGGAATACAATTTCTAACAAAATTTACATTCCAACCTTTCATTCAATTCCAAATATAGGAAATGATTGAGTAATGGAATGACGATTCCATTCCTCCACTCATTCCAGCGAAACAAACACGCCACGGGTACCGAATATTTTTCTCAGCTAGCCATGAAACTTAGGGTCAAATAGTCAAGTTGGATCATGTAAACATTTGGTTAGGATATTTCGAACACCCCCTGGTACTTAATGGGCATGCGCTGAAAGAATATTACAAGTACATAAGTTTTTCAAGATGCAAGAAAGGCGGTCAATAGAAAATTTAAACGGGCATTTTATTGCATATTCTCTATTTAGAAGAAAATAATGATAGTTGTTGTAATCTATATTAGTAAGATATGGAATCTATTTATTATAAGTTTCAATTCAATAAACAAAAAATATTGCTACAATGAGAGTGCTTATGTGTTTGTGGGGTCGTGATGCGGAGGTGGGCGGCGACTGATGTATAGGTAATGATGGTTGCGGGAATTGTGAGGAGAGGAAACAACAACGGAGGAGCGTGATCGTAGTGGACTATGTTGACGGCAAGAGAATGACTGGTCGTAATGCCGAACTTATTCTTCCATATTCTTCGTGATCCCTATGTCGTTCGTTCAAGATCACGTCCCAGATTTAATTTGGGTCATCTATTCTAGTCGAAGCATCCCTCGTTGAGAGTTGTTAGATAATAAGTAAAGACACATGGCGCATCCCCAACCGTTGATCCAGTCTGCCACATGCATCTCATGCGAGCCCTTGGTATATTTCAGAGAAGCCCTCCTACCTTTTTGATTTAATGTTTAGTCTTGTAAATATTTAAATGCATGTATAAGATTTAGGGTTCTATGTAAATAGGACCCAGGGCTCTATTGATATTACAAATATGTCCTTCTGCCTCATGTGTTGCAACATGCGAGGCTCCGTCTAAATTGTAGGCATAGCCTTGTAGTTTATGAACTTGTTATTAAATGAATTTAAAGTTTATAAAAATTGCAATCAGGTCCATCTATGTTGCTCCCTTTTTGTGTATATTTATTATTATATTTTTTATTGCTCTAAAAAATGTAGGAAATTAGTATAATTTTCATTTGACATTTTACCTAAATTTCCTATTTATTGAACATCCAAAAACATGCAATTCTTGCCTCATCTAATTATTAAAACACATAAAAGATAGAAAAAACATCTTTTTATAAAATTCTAAAAAAATATATTCTATATATTATATCATATTCTACTACATGTCCAAAAATCCCTAAAATACAGAATATAAAACTTAAAATCACAAAACTCTAAAAATCTTATGAAACATAATAAAATTATCTAAAAATAGTTATTTTGTTTGTGAATTTTATATATTATATATACTATATATTACAATTTCTAGTAAATTTTGGACATATTTATATTTATTAAATTCAAAACAAACTCGGATATTTATTGTATATATTGTTTTGTATATTTTACAACTTTAAAAATACCTAAAAATTATTAAAAATTCTATAGAAAATTATCATAAATAGAGCAAAATATGACAATCATAAAAATATTTTATGCCTATATTTTGAGTATATTGTGATATATTTAAAAATATAATAGCATGTATTGACTATATTATCTATATATTACTTACATTATCCATAATATCATTATTATTACACATAAGTATATATATCTTATTTTAAACATATAAAAGAAACTAAAATTGCATAATTTAAAAGAAACATCAAATTTAAAAATTACTATATATATATATAATTAAAAATCCACAAAATTTTAATATAATTAAAAATCCACATAGAACAATAAAAATAAAGTTGACAAAGATACATGTAAATTATTATTAATTGGCAATAATAAATAATTAACTTATGCAAGTTTGCTCCCAGTGTCCGACACTCTACACGTACTTGCACCTATACACATCTTATGTAGAGTTATAATAAATTTCGATTCTCACTTGCAATTTGATTTATTTATTTATCTTATATTGTAGGATTCAGATGTTGATTGAGACACTTGGTCACACAATGATTGCTAATTGTGTTTGATTATCATACCGGTGCAAAAATCTCTCTATAACTGGCATGATATTATATAATAATCACTCAAATTTTAAGCATCTTAAAACATATTTAACGATCTTAAATTTCTAGTCATATCAAGCAAACAAGGTTGGTTTTGCATGTAAAAGTAGAACTACAACTATTGTAGTTTGAACTAGGATTTTGTCATGAAGCATTCATTCAATAGAGTTCAGTGATCATAAATTATTTCGCTGAATATATGAAACATCTTTTAATCAAAGTAACTTCATAATTTTCATGATTAACATTGAAAGATAAACACATTAAAAAATATTCTGGAGATGATCCAATCGGCTTCTGACCCATCTCCACTAAATATCACAAATCTACTGCAAACGGAGTCCGAATAGAGCGAAATAAATTCGAGCAGTTTAATGATTTAATTTTTAACTTAATTAACGTGTTTATAACATATTTCATGGTAGGAAAATAATAACAAAAAAATCACTTATCTACGCATACAAGTTTACATGCAAAAATAACATTGCAAGAACTTTTTGATTTTGAAACGATACTCGTTCGTTGCAGACCATTGGCAAATCTTTTGGAGATATGTTCAAAAATTCTAAATACATTTAAGTATTCCAAAATTTCTTTCAAATATGGCACAAACGTTAACTTTTCCATATGAGCAAAAAACTATAAAATATATATATATATATGCGAATAGATAAAAATCTACGCGCATCCAATATCCAAAACCCTGCTTCATTACATTTGGATCATATCCAAGACTTTTGACCAAGTCTATGATACCACATGAAGATGATTGTTTTTCCTCGTGTATCATGGAAGCGCGGAGATCACATCGTATGCAGTCTAGGTCGACTAATCATACTAGTCACAGGAGGCGGCGGAAATTGAAAAGAAGCAATGAAATCACATGGCATGGGAACCATGCATATGTCTTTTTATCTTGATAACAAACAAGTATTAGGGTTATCTTTTGTAGCATGATTGTGATCCTCATGTCTCTAAACGAAGATACATTTTGTCTCAAGTCTGGTCCGATGGAGCAAGCCCTGGTGGATGCACGGATGGGACGCATGCTTCCCTCAATCTGAGTTGATGATCCAAGCATAGAACCTCTTGATTTAGTCTCAAGAAATCCGCAGTCTTCGTCATGAGCACGGAGTACCGAAGGAGACGAAGATCTACGAGCAACCGATCCAACAATACGGCGGCAACGCGGTGACGGTGGAGTTCTCTCAAACAAACCTAGAGTAGACAACCACGAGGATTTGAGAGGGAGAGCTTTGGACGTGTATGAGAGAGAGAGAGAGAGAGTTTTGTTGCTTCAACTTGTGTGTGTAGAGAAAAGCTTGGGGTTGGCCCTTCTCTTATACAAAATTGGATGGCTAGATGCGCTCCTAGTTGAAACCAATGGCCTAAATTTTATTGCAACAAGTTTGCAATAACAATTAATTAATTTGAAGGAATAAATAAATTGAAGACATTCTTCCATAAAATTTATTTCTATTAAATAAATTTTATGTGGAATAGTAGGAAGGAGGAGAGCCACCTTCCCAGTATAAGGTGGATGACCACTATGGAATCAACTCCATGAATGGAAATTACATGGCCTAGTCCCCTTTCCTAATTGACGGGATTCTCAATATCATCATATTTTCCACATGTTCAATAACTTTTGTTTCTTGATTTTCACTAAAATAATTCCAAATTATTTTGTGATAATTTCCATCATGCCATTGATAATTAAGAATCACACCCATCCATCAATATTGAATGCAAATCAAATTTACATTTAGTTGTACAATGTGAATCCAATTTATATTTAATTATATAACATGAATCCAATTCACATTAACTTAAAATGTAAATCATGTTTACAATAAAAACTCACCATGATACTATGAATCAAATTCACAATTATTTTAGATTGTGATATGTATATATATATATTAATCATATCTATGATAATTAAATCTAATTTACTTATTTTAGACGTAAGCCAAAATAATGTGAATCATATCCACATCATTAATGATAATGAAAGTACTTGTACACATTTATGAGGGATAGGGGAAGGGGCAGAGGGCGAGACAAGGGGAGGGGCGGATGTGCGGGATAGGGGAAGGGGCGGTGGTGTGGGATCGGGGAAGGGACGGTGGTGCGGGCTAGGGGAAGGGATGTGGTGCGGGCTAGGGGAAGGGCGGTGTTGTGGTGGGGAGCGAAAGGGATGCGTTGGGAAACGAATTAGTGCATTGTGAAGCGAAGAGGTTATCAGTGAACAGGGGCCCAGCCGCCAGTCAGACGTCGTCGATGCCTACCAGACTCCCGTTAAATTATATTTAATCACCATTTTTATAATGGTTGGATATTGTCAACAATAGAATCATTATTGAATTCTTTCAAGAACAATATGCTTTCTTTGTGGATACTTGAAACTTGAAGATAAGGACATGATGATTGTATATTCCATATATAGTGACTTGAATATTAAGATCTAATATCATATCCAAATATAGAAGACCGCTCAGAGGTGTCTGATCAAGTCAAAGAAAATATCTAGTCTCATTGCATCAGAATCATATTCAGATCAATGTCCAACATTTGGATTAAGATTGAATAATTAATCTACTGAGTGGTGTCACTAAAATACAAACCTGTTTCATCACTCCCTCGGAATGGAAGCATCACGAATATAGAATCGATTAAGATCACATCAACATAGAGTATTCCTAATATACATACATCCTGCGTACTGGAAGACCTAGAATAAACCCGAAGTTCTGATCATATGTAAATTGTCATCTTCAAGATTTTATCTTAAGTGTCTCATTCAATCATTGGGAGTTGGTATCGTTCATATGCTTTCCAACAACATATATCATACCTACAAATCTTATCATGCTTTCAAAGCAAGATGACCATCGTTGGAATTTGGTTGGTCCCAATATCTCATAAGTGAGATCATGTCTTTCAGTTCAGTAGTGAACTTGTATGATCAATTTGAGAGATCGTATTACTTATATGCCCTTGTATGCATACCAGCTCACCGGTGCATAGACCTTGATCATGTCATTAAACTAATAGTCTCCCTAATGTACATACTTGGATGTAGTAACACATATGTCTCTGGTAAGAGGATGCATGCTTATATCGTGACAACATACCATATAGGTCTTGGTTATCTTGATCTTTTTAAGTCAATTCTCTGACTTAACTTATCTGATATGTTCGAATCGACATGCATCAAGAGGTCGGTCGAATACCAACCTTTGAAGTAAGAATTGTTATCTCCTTCTTAGGATGAAGATATTTTCTCAATAATCATTTGGCGGTGCTAGATGAATCCTCAATCTAACTATTTTGACATCACGAACATATGTATGATTATCAAGATTACCATGGTACATAACCCTGATTGTATGAAGAGATCTTATAAGTGCATTCTTGTATTAATCTCTGACAAGGAGTGGAAGTCAACAACTTTTATTGATATATAAAAAGTTACAATAACATTTATTGTAGAAATGGTTCGTTCAGGGCTCATATGTCCAACATATATCTCCCTCATTGGTGGTCCTAGGTAAGTTATCTGGAAACACATCAAAAAACTCGTGCACGACTCTAACATCCTCGATCATCTGATCCTGCGGCTGAGTCTACCATGTAGGCAAGGTAGCATGCACAACCCGGGCTGAGAAACTAGTGTCTCCTCACATTGGAGATGCACTTGATGCTGCCATCCATAGTATGTTCATTAATCTGAAATGGTGACACTACAAGTAAACGGAAGACCACCATCTTCATGAAATAGTAAGGACACACGTGGTATCTCTCATTCTAGTACATGACTAAGATGATGTTGAAATACTATAATTGAATCAATGGGAGAAATGTGGGCATCTCGTGCCCATCTATCTGTATTATTGAGTCCTCAACTGCTTAAAAGATGATAAACAATTGCCCCATGGACCCTTAATGTAGTAATGGGGTGGAACAACTGAGACAGACTTGCCCAAGGCGGGCACCAATCGGTGTGCAAGGAAAGAATGTGTATCCCCTGAATCAAACAATGCATGTAAAAAATCCCATGGGTTGCAATCATGCCTCTGATGACCGATCCAGAAGAATGTGCAAGCTCCTGCATCACTACATTCAGTTGCTCTCAAGGTGGTATGCTAAATACCACAACACGAAATGTTTGTTGTAGGGCTCACTGAAAGTCACAATCTCCACGCTCGAATCTCAAGCCCATAAACTATCTGGAAGGCCCAGCTGGCCTTCCACTTTAGTGGTGCACGCTCGAGATGTTGGCACGTAATGTGTATTTGTCTTTAAAGTGGCCTGATTCTTGACAAAGGTAACATGTACATCTGTCTACATGTGAGAAGCTCCCTTCAGAAGTGAAATTGTCGCCCCTTAGCCTACGACTTTGTGCAAAGTAGGGGGCGAGAAGAAACTGGACTACGTCCTGCTAAGATCGGCCATGAGGTAGGGGATGGTGTGAACCTACTGGTCGTCGGTGTTGTCACATTTGGGTGGTGGTGATGGCATCTGTAGAACGGAGAAGTCTCGACATGTTGCTTTGCTAGGCTCGAGTGGAGGCATTTGTGACTGATCTCCATGTAACTGGCTCAGTGTAGCCTCACTTCATCACCTTCTCTGTGCTCTCCTATATAGAGGTGATGTTCAAAGTGGAGAGTCTATCGTGGAACTCTAAAGGTGAGAGTTTGCGCCTCGCACATCACAAAAGTGTGAAGATTGCATCGTATGCGATCTAGGTTGACTAACCATACTGGTCGTAAGGGACATCATAAATTATTTTTTTTCGATGAAACACATCACATGGGAACGATTCCCAAGTCATATCATGAAGATCTCACACAAGTAATATAATTACCTCTTCAAGTGTGATTGCGATCTACGAGTCTCTAAATGAAAAAATCTCATGTCTCTGCCCGATCCGATATAGATAGCATGTGTGGGTGCGTGGATGAGATGCGTGCTTATCACAATATGAAGTGATGATCCAAGCAAGGAACCTCGTGATTTTATGTCACAAAATCCATGGTATCCTTCACGAGCATAAGACTCAAAGAAGATGGAGTTCCACGAGCAATCAAACCGGCAATACAACAACAAGACAACATCGATCGTATTCTCTCAACCCTATTACAGTGGGCGGTCGCAAGGGGGAGAGAAAAAGAGGGCTTGGACGTGTGTAGATAGATCATAGTTGTTTCTTCAACTTAATTGTCTAAAAAAGGGCTGAAGTTGGTCTTTCTTTTATATAAAGTTGGATGGTTAGGATGCACTCCAAATACATCCTAATTGAATCGATGGTCAATATTTTGTTGAAATAATTTGCAACATTATAATTAATTTTAAAAGAAAAAATAAGATGAAACCATTTGTCAACAAATTTAATTCAATTAAAATCAATTTCGTTCTCATGGATAAAGATAAAGAAGAGAGTCGCCTTCCAAGAATTAGGGAAGGAGATAACATCCTTCCTCATTAGGAGGGTGTACGTCCCCCTTGAATTGGAGAGAGATTTTCTCTTTACAATTTTCTTTTAATGTAATCTTATAGCATCAAATATTTATTCATAGAATTCTTCGTCAATAAAATATCATCAAATAATTTGTAAACTATCTGTGAGAATTGCAAATTAATTATGAATCATATTCATCCATCCAAAACTAAATGTGGATCACATTTATATTTAACTGCTCAATGTGAATCCAATTCACATTATTATTTAAATGCAAGTTCTATTTACAATTAGTTATCTCTATGATTTATGGATCACACCCACCATATGCATGATTAGTGTGGATAGTGCTATCTACATTAATATTATATATAATAATTAAATATAATTTAATTATCTCATATACATCTCCATACATGTCCAAATAATGTCAACCGCATCCATATTATTAATAATAACTAAATCCAATTTATTATCAATTTTTCAACGCTCGGATAATGCCGGTAGTGGAATTATTCTTGAACTCTTTCAAGAATAATGTGCCTTCTCCGCGGATACTTGGATGCGTCTGTATGTTCCATGTATAGCGACTTGGATACTGAGATCTAATCTCATATCCATATATAAAAGACCTCTCATGGATGGCTGACGAAGTCAAACAATATATCCAATCTTCCCATTGCATATAAATCATATTTAGACCAATGTCCAACATCTAGACTAAAATTAGATAACTAATCTACTGAGTGGAGTCACTAAAATCCAAACATGTTTCATCACTCCCTCGAAATGGATGCATTATGGTTATACAATCGATTACATCACCCTCAAGTATTCCTAATACCCATACACCATGCATATCAGAAGACTTGGAATAAATACAAAGTTCTGATCACGTTTGAGCTGTCTTCTTTAGGATTTTATCATTAAGTTTCTCATTCGATCATTGCAAGTTGGTATTGATCATTCAAAAGCATGTCTCATACATACAAATCCTATCATGCTTCCAAAGCAAGACGACCATCGACGGAATTTGGTTGGTCCCAATATCTTATGAGTGAGCTCATGTCTTTGGATTCAGTAGTGAACTTGTAAGATCAATTTGGGAGATCGTATTACTCATATGTCATTATATGAACACTAGCACAACAGTGTAATGATCTTAATTAGGTCATCAACCTAATGGTCTGCTTAATGTACATACTTAGACACATAGTAATGCATATGTCTCTGGTCAGAGGATGCATGTCTGTGTCATGACAACATAAGATATAGGTCTTGGTTATCTCGATCTCGTTAAGTCAACTCTTTGACTTAACTTATCCTACACCTCTGAATCTCTGTTCATATGTAGAGGACCTGCATCAAGAGATCGGATGGATGTTAGCCTTTGGAGTAAGGATTTCCATCTCCTTCTCAGGCTAGAGATCCATTCTCAGTAATCATTTGACGATATCAGATGAGTCCTTAATCTAACTCTTTAGATTTCATGCATGCAACAACCGCTATGATTCAACCATTAACAGTTGCATGATTATCGAGATGGCCATTGTACATAACCCTAATTGTATACAGGGATCTTATAAGTGCATTCATTCATTAATCTCAGATAGGGAGAGAAAATCAATAACTTTTATTGATATATAAATAGTTTACAATAACATTTATTGTAGAAATGGTTCGCCCTTTGCTTACATGTCCAACAATCTCCCACTAGACCTCAAAACCATTCAGGTAAAATCCTAAATCCATACTCATTACATGTTGGTCAAAAATCTTTAGAGACAGAGGTTTGGTAAGGGGATCAACAACATTGTCGGCAAAAGCCACCTTAGTGATGATGATGTCTCCATGCTTTTGTATCTCCCGGATGATGTGGTATTTTCTTTCCACGTGTTTACTCTTTTGATGCCATCCGGGTTTCTTCTCCTGAGATATGTCTCATGTGTTATCACAGAGCAACGAGATGGGGATATCATAGGAAACTACTCCAAGTTCCATGACAAACTTACACAACTGTACTGCCTCCTTTGCAGCATCTAATGCGACAAAGTAGTTAGCTTCTATCGTCGTATCAGACTCGGTGTTTTGCTTCTTGCTTCTCCAACTCACATCACCGTATTTCAACAAGAATATAAACCCTGAAACTGACCAGCAGTCATCAATGTCAGATTAGAAGTCTGAATCTATGCATACCAAGACTTGGATATCACTATCTCCAGAGACTAAGATGTACTATTGCAACATTCTTAGATACTTAAAAATGTTCTTTATTGTGTTCTAGTATTGGTCACCATAGTAGGATCGGTAAAGACTTGCCACTCCATGACATGACAGATATCCGGCATTGTGCTCATCATGGCATACATTAGGCTTCCCGCAACCGATGTATAAGGGCATACATTTATGGCCTTCTTTTCCTCAACACTTTGAGGAGCCATCCCTTTAGATAGGAGTAGGCTGTGTCTTAAGGGAAGGGAGCCTTTCTTGGAGTTTTTCATATGGAATCATTCCAAGCTCTTCTCAATGTATCCATGTTGAGATAATTCCAAAATCCTCTTTCCCTCTTCCTGAATAGTTTTAGACCCGAGATATAAGAGACTTCTCCAAGATCTTTCATCTCAAAGGTATGGAACAACCACATCTTTGAACTATTCATATTTCCTATATCATTCCTAGTTATAAGGATATCATCTACATAAAGCACGATGAACACAATGACACTCTCACTTAGCTTCTTGTACACACATTGTTCATTAGGATTCTAAACAAAATCACAACTCTTTGTGGTTTTGTCGGATCTAATGTTCCAGCTACGAGAAGCTTGTTTGAACCCATATATGGAATTCTTCTTCTTGCACACTTTGCCTTCCTCAACTGTGAAGCCTCAGGGTTGCTCCATATAGATATCTTCCTCGAAGTATCCATTGAGGAATGTGGCCTTCACATTCATATGTCAGGTGTCGTAGTCAAGATGTGCATCTATAGCTAACAGTGACATGATGGACTTAAGTATGGCCACAAGAGAGAACGTCTCATCGTAGTTGATGCCTTCTCTCCGTGTGTAGCCGTTAGCTACAAGTCGTGCCTTGAAGGTATCTACCTTCCCATCAAGTCTCCTCTTTCTCTTGAAGATTCATTTACGACTAATGGTTTTACCCCCTTAGGTGGATCTTCTAGGGTCCATACACTGTTCTTGTGCATGGTCTATTTCAGACATCATATCCAACATCCATCTATCCATGCCATGGTTCGCAAGTTTTATCAAATGAAGTTGGATCATTGGCAGACTCTTCTCACATGAAATCCATACCTTTCAGGTGGTATAACCACCCTCAAACTCCTTCGAAGGGGTACATGTATTGCATCTTCAATTACTTCTTTAGTTTATGGGTCAAGAATCTCATTATCCTTAGAGGATTCTGTGAATTCCTTTTCACTCGTGTCTTGACTTTTAATGAAGTTAACCACTAAGATTTTCACATCCATATAGATGAATACCTTTTGAGTCTCATGGTTGTAAAGTTTGTATCTAATACCGTCCTTTACATACCCGATGAAGTGTCATTCTCTAGTTTGAGATTCCAATTTACCTGCATCCACATTTTTTGCATGGACAAAGCAACCCCAAATCCTCAAGTTTTTAAAACTGAGTTCTGTTCTGAACCAAAGCACGTGAGGGGTTTAGGTACTAATTTGCCGAGAATCTTATTAATGATACACACACACACACACACCATCCTCTACTACATATCCACAAAAATTAAGAGGTAAATGTGTGTTATTCGTCATTAATCGAACCATATCCATGATGGTCCCACTGCGTCTTTGACGATCACTAAATACGATATCTAATTTGTGTTCGTTGTAGTACGTGTACTTAGCAAGTCAATCAGAACCGAGACAAGATCTCCGTGAAGAGGGCTCGGCTTTAGTTTATATCCCGGGCAAGTCCGGGGTCGAACACATGGAGGCAAAGGAACAATGTCGGGTTAATTCAGATAAATTAGATCTAGATTTCCTAAGTTGATTTTTTAGATTTTTTAATGCAAAAACAAATGCCAATGCAAAATGCGGGTGAATTAAATTAATAAGAAAGCATACAACTTAGCCAAATTAATTTTAATGCAAAATTAATCCAATTTAGCCAAATTATATTTTTCCAGTAAACTTAATCCAATGATGAATGCAACATATATTTTTTGGAATTTTCAGGGTTAAAATATAATAATTAAAAATACACACTTTTTATGGATTTATGCAATTTTCACCTATTCAGAATGCAAAAATTACGAAAAAAAATCATTGGAAGTTAACCATGATGAAATGAGACTACAATAATTTTTTAGAATTTTTTAACAATATATGATTTTTATGAATTTTTTAGTAAAAACTGAGTGACTGTGAGTAATTAAATCCTAATAAATCCACAATGTCAAACTACCAGAGAGCGAATTATCCCAAATAGATATTTATACTCGCAATCCAGAAGAGTTGAAATTTCACAAAAATATGATGTGTGGATTTAAATAAAAATCAATTACCAAAATCACTCTACGATTTATTTTAGGCACATGACAACTCCAATTTAAAAGATATTTGGATACTAATTCAAACAAATTTCAAGGCATCATCTCATTTTTTTGTGAATTTTTGGAACAACAACGAGTGAGATATGAATTTAAAAGCACAAATTGGGTAAAATATACAGATTTTCAATTAAATAATTTTAGTTAATTCATAATATCTCACAAAATATAAATAAATATTCAGATGACAGAGACTAAGTTGCTCAACATAATGCTATTTTTCCTTGAATAAAAATATGCAAGATTGAATTTCAAATTAAAACATTAACATAGGGGTATCCGTGCAAATTTCGTAAACAAAATAAGCAGTCAACTATATACAAGGACCTTTTTGCAATAACAGAAACTTAAAATATAAAAAAATGAAATTTTTAAAACAAAATAAAAAAGTAAACAAATCTTGACCTTCTTCTTCGCAGAAGGCACACCGAGGGGAGGTGAGGGGCGGCGGCGGCCCGCGCACGGTGGCGGCGGCATGAAAGGGGGCCGGAGGCAGAGGGCGACAAAGACTGGTAGGGGGAGTCACCGGCGGGTGGCTGCGGTGGAGGAGGAGGCGCGGGGGTTCCCTACGGCTGGAGAGAGAGAGGCTGGTGGTGTGGTGGCTGGCTGGAGAGCAGCCAGCGGTGTGGAGCAAGCTGCGCGTGGCTGATGGTGGCGGGCGGCAGCGTGGAGATGGGCGGCGGTGCCGCCGCTTGGTGGTGGAGAGGAAAGGGGAGGGGCGGCGGGCCGTGGCTTGCTGCTCCTCCTTTTTTATTTTTTATGAATTTTTTACTGTTATGTTTTGATGGATTTTTCTAATTTAATTTTTTATTTTTTTAAAACATGAAATGCAAGTAAAAAAATGATGTGGAGATGGTGAGGATGGAATAAACAAATGAAAGTGTATGGGTGATTATGTGGTGGTGTGATATGAAAACATGCAACAAATAAAAATGATGATGAAATGAAAGGAAATTACCTAGGATGGAAGCAGTCGCCTATGATGTGCTCACGATAGCACAGTCTTCGCTCAGATCACCGGCGAGCGATGAGCTCGAGCAGCTCACGGATGCGGCTGTGATGTTGGCCAAGAAGCCAACGGATCTCACCGGAGAGAGGGCTGTCGTCGCTCGATCGCGGTTACATTGCTGTTACCAATTCAACTCTGGGAACTAGGCTCTCCTCACATAAAGATGGATCAAGTGTAAAATGAGGAGGATGAAATGTATATAAAGAGAAAACATGAGAAGTTATTAAAGTGGTGGATGAGAGGTTAATAAAATAATGAGGTTCAATTAGAAGTTAGAAAATATGGTGGAATGATGGAGTTGAATGGTGGTTATTGTAGAGAAAGGGAATTAAATAATTAAATAAATAATAAGATAAAGTAGGCTACTAAAATACAAGAAAATATAAAGAAGAAAAATAGTAGAGAATTTACAAAGGAAGACATACAACATGTACATTCTTTATTTGCTTTTCTAATATATATATATATATATTTTAATAAGAGATATTCACAACAGAAAAATATAAAAAAATACAAGAAATAAGATACAACACAACAATGATTTTTTTGGATTTTTTAGTAATTAAGAAAGATAAAATAAAAATGAAGAAAGAATGAATATATACATAATATACAATGTACATATAGGTCCCCAAACCCAACTTTTGCAAATGAGCTCCGATTTTAATGAAACACTTCCGTTGGATAGATAATTTTCTAACTTGAACTTTAAAAGTGAGTTTGGTGAATTTGGAGTTCATACAGAGCGAGAATTTGGCCGGGAAGTTGGACTTTACGACATTTTGTCTTTGGGATCTAGGAGCATCTATTTGAGGTGAAATTTATTCTATATTTTTGTATTTTTATATACATCGTTATGAACAAGCTAGAGAAAGAATTAGCCAAAAAGGAGTTGAAATAAAATTACTAAAAATACATGAAGTTTTGGGTTATTTACAGGTGAAATACTCCTTTATTTTTGTGGTTTTTTAATGTTAATTTATTTTGTACAATCGAATATACATTAATTAGTGTGTTTTATTTACAAGGGTCATTTTGTTAATTTATTGAATTTATGGACATTTATTAGGGATTTTACTCAAGGATTTTGCTAAGATCAAGATATTGAGATGATGAATCGTGGATTCATTTCCCACCTATACTTAAACTTTGCTAATCCTTGAGCAAATAAAGAATGAAAAAGTTGGAATATCTTCTGAATGTGCATGTGAATACAAGACTTGATCCGTTCAAGAACTCTCGGTTTTAGAGATCCTAAAATTCTAAGTTGAACCAAGCTTTAGTCAAAAGGTATCCAATTTCCCTAATCATCAGACTCTCTTTGTATACATATATAGTAGGGATATGACTTAAGTGTGGACTGCAGTTACAAGAGTAGAGTCGCAACGTCACCCAAGGTTCCAGTCCAAGAGTCTCTCCTAAGAACCCAATCCTCAACATTAGGGAATAAACCATTTCTTGCATCCAATCCACCATCTCTTTAGTTGTCAGACTTAAAAGTAGATGGAAGGCCAGTTGATGGAGGCATGAGATTATGTCTTTTCTTCTCTCCCTCTCATTGGAAAAGGATTCTGTCAAGTGCCTTATTACTCAACGCATATTTTTGGTGTTGATCAGTGCATCCGTCAAGAGAAGTTGGAGTCGTCTGCACTTGTTTTCCTGGGAGTACACCGGGGTGTGCTTTTTTGAGTACCTATCGTACCTTCTACACCCAGACTTGTAGAATTTACGATGCAGAGACCTTTTTTTGGTGCAAGCCCGACTCCTGGTCCTAATAACGGTGGTCCAAGTGGATACTTTGAAATGGTTGGCAGTGCTCGCCTTTGGTGGATGCTCTTTGATATTTGACTTTGTGGAATGAGAGCTTTTCTTTGATATTTCATTGCTTTGTAATATTTTTTGGCTAGCTCCACTGCTTTTACTAAGAGTTGGCGCACACTGATCAACATTTTTTATTTTATCACACCCTGGTACTTAGGTAAATATCAAGAGACAGTACAAGAACCATGTTCTTATACTGGCTAAAGGTACTGACACTCAGGTTTTATGAAGCCTTCATTGATTTTATCCCATCCTTGAGTATCATCAAATCGGGTCCAAACTCAAATCCCTCATCCCAGTTCCTCAAGTGAAATTTCAACTCATCTCATCATAACTGCAATCGTGTATGTTAGGTGCTGATCATATTCTTAAGGTAGAGACTAAGCATGCAATATAGAACACAACTCTTTCAAACTAGAGAAATACGAATAATTAAGTCAAGGATCCTAATGCTAAGGCTGGTTAACTCAAAATCTCAAGACCTCATAAACCAAGTGTTCTTGAACATCACTAGTCTTGTGTGAATGTGAATATAAGGGATTAAACCAACTTATTAGTTAGATAGTTTTTTTTATTTTTGTTGTTGTTTTAAAAAAAAGGAAAAGAAGAAAGTTTTTTTTATTAGAAAAAGCTTTGCTTTTTTTCAAAAGTTTTTTTGAAAAGATAGGTAAATAAGAAAGGACATTTTTTTGAAAAAGTTTTTTTTAAAAAAAAACAAATAAGGAAAAAAGGAAAAAATTAAGTTTTTTTGAAAAAGGTTATTTTAAAGAGATTTTTTTTAAAAAAAAGATTTTTACCCACCCCATAATTATTGTATAATATATACAAAAATACGCGAAAGTACGAGCTATGGGTAAAGTATATATGTATATGTAACATGCCCCCCTATACTTAGCATGTGCTATGTCCTCAGAGCACAAGAAGCGAGAAAAAGACATAGCTCGTGCTAAGCGTAGGATGACTAAAATAATAAAAAGTATAGAAGTCGATCCGCTCTCCCTTAGGCTCTGGTCAGCTTAAGTGTAGAAGAAGAGCAAAAATGGGGCCGACGAGGTCAAGAGGAGAAATGGATGAGTATATACACATGGAGGGCATCGATCCCCCCTATACTTAGGCTCTGGTCAGCCTAAGTGTAGGACATGAGTAAGTGTGAGAAACGATGTGATCTGGAGAATATACAGAGAAGGGATGATTTATAAGAATGAATGAATCTTCTAAGCCGATGAATCTTGGTGTTGCATCTTCGTGAAGAGTAATATGATGTATCTGCTTTGTTCTCACTCTGCATGAAGTTGGCGACCTCAACTTGGACTAACTGCTCTTTCGAAACTACAAAATGCTTCAACAGTTGTCCATTCACTACATGAGATCGTGCACCATATGTGAGATCAGCTATCTCTACACTTCCATTCTCATGCACTTTCTTAACAATAAAGGGACCCGTCCATTTAGATTTGAGCTTCCCATGGAACATCTTCAACCTAGCATTGAACAACCATACCTTTTGTCCAGGGACAAAGTCTTTGCACCTAATGTGCTGATCATGCCATCTCTTTACTTTGTCCTTGTAAATCAAACTATTGTCACATGCCTTGTTTCGGATTTCCACAAGCTCGTTCAAGTTCAAGTCTCGACAAAGCTTCCCTAGGTGACAACTCCAATTAATCTTCTTAATTGTCCATTCGGATTTATGAATCAATTCTGCAGGCAAATGGCATGGCTTGCCATAGATCATTCTAAATGGTGAAGTACCCAATGGTGTCTTGTAGGTTGTCCTATATGCCCACAGAACTTGGTCCAAGAGCTGAGACCAGTTCTTCCTATCGAGACGAAAAAATTTCTGCAAAATATTATTCACCTTTTTGTTCGAAACCTCTGCCATGCCGTTGGACTGTGGGTGGTAAGGACTGGTAACTCTATTCTCAAATCCATAGTCCTTAGCTAAAGATCTCATCTCTCGGTTCACAAAATGGATACCCCCATCAGATATCAAAACTTTTGGCAACCCGAACCTAGCAATAATATGGTCTCTCACAAACTTACAAACAGTCTTGCTGTCTGCGGTTTGGGTTGGGATAGCCTCCACCCACCTAGATAAATAATCAACCACCAACAATATGTACTCATGTCCTTGGCTGTTGGGAAAGGGACCCATAAAATCTATGCCCCATGCATCAAAAACATCACGAATAATCATTGGTTACATGAGCATCTCATCTCTCTGTCCAACTGTCCCTCCCATCCTTTGACAAATTGGGCACGATCGTACAAAATCAATAGCATCTCTAAACAAGGTCGGCTAGTACAATCCACATTGAAGTACCTTCTGAGTGGTTCTCCTCCCCGAATGGTGTCCTCCGACCTCAAGTGAATGACAATATGTGAGGATACTTTGGTACTCCTCCTGAGGAATACACCTTCTCCAAACACAATCCGGCCATTTGAAGAAAAGGAAAGGATCGTCCCAGTGGTATCTCCTCTAATCCGACTTCAGTCGATCAATACTGCTCCTAGTCCAACCATGGGGAACCTGCTTGGAGACAAGAAAGTTCACCATGTTGGCATACTATGGGAGTGAGTCAATGACACAAATTGACTCATATGGGAAGGTCTCTCTAATCCGTTCATAATCAGGAGAGTCCTTAAGTTCAATCCGAGAAAGGTGATCATCCACATCATTCTTCACTCTAGGTTTATCTTTTATCTCCAAATCAAACTCCTGGAAGCAAAATCCACCTAAAAAGACGTGCCTTCATACCTTTCTTTTCCATTAAATATCGAATAGCTGTGTGATCAGTGTAGATTGTCACCTTAGAGCCCAAAATATACAACCTGAACTTCTCAAGGGCCCATACCACATCGAACATTCCTTTTCAGTCACGGTGTAATTCTTCCGTATAGGGTCTAATACTTTGCTCGCGTAGTGGATTGCAAACAGAATCCTCTCTCATCGTTGTCCTAACACAGCTCCTATAGAGAAATCTGAAGCTTCAGTCATGATCTTAAAGGTGAGAGACCAGTCAGGAGCTTGTAGGATGGGCGAGGCACAAATCTTCATCTTCAAGAGCTCAAAGGCTTTCAGACACCTGTGATCTACAATGAACTCCGTGTCTTTCCCTAAGAGCTTAGTCAGTGGGCGTGCGATCTTTGAAAAGTCTTGAATGATTCTCCTGTAGAATCCAACATGTCCTAAAAACGACCTCACTAACTTCACGTTGTAGGTGGATCGAGTTTCTTTATCACCTCCACCTTGGCAGGGTCAACCTCCATTCTCCTTTTAGAGATGACATGCCCCAACACGATACCCTCTGTCACCATAAAGTGACTCTTCTCCCAGGAAAGTACCAGATTCACCTCTCTACACCTCTTGAGGACTCAGTCCAAGTGCGCTAAACATGTATCAAAGGAATCACCATGAAGTAAGAAGTCATCCATGAACACTTCCAGAAATTTCCCACCATCTCGACAAATACGGCGATCATGCACCGTTGAAATGTGCTTGGGGCATTGCAGAGCCCAAATGGCATGCACTTGAACGTGTATGTGCCGAATGGACATGTGAATATGGTCTTTTCCTGATCCTCAGGGGCTATAACTGCTTGGTTGTAGCCTAAGTACATGTCAAGAAAACAGAAGAACTCTTTCCATGCGAGTCTCTTTAAAATCTGATCAATAAAAGGCAAGGGAAAGTGGTCTTTCTTGGTCGCGACATTCAGGCGCATGTAGTCAACAAAGACGCGCCACAACGTGGGTACTCGTGTCGCGATCTCTACACCCTCCTTATTGGTGACCATCTGAATTCCCGACTTTTTCGGGACAACATGAAGTGGGGCCACCCACTTGGAGTCAGAAATAGGGTATATAAACCCTGTCTTGCACCATTTCTCAATTTCGTTCTTCACTACTTCCTGTAGATTGGGGTTAAGTCTCCTATGAAATTCACGGGAAGGTCTCTCATTATCCTCAGTAAAAATGTGGTACGAGCAGAGAGCGGGGTTGATCCGACACTGTCCAGCCTATTGCTTTGCGGTTCCTCTCTAAGACCTCTAATAACCTAGACTCATGTTCTAAAGTCAAGTCTGAGCTAATAATGACAGGATACCTCTCTTTGGGTCCCGCAAGAAAGGCGCACTTGAGTGTAGGAGGTAGTGACTTCAGTTCTGGTAATGTGGTATCATCAAGCAAATCCGGCTGAACTGAATCTGAATCTGGTTCCGTACTGCATGAAGGTGGGCTCAACTGTGTAGGACTCTCCACCAAATCAGAAGTATTGGGAGTCGGATCGTCAAAAATATCCAAACAATCGACAAAAGCCACGTCTGACTCGTCATCTATGTCCCATGATTGTTCCGAAGAGGATGGAACTGACCTATCTAGATGGATCTCTACATCATCATAGGAATAGGTAGATGCATCTCTAACAAGATCAGACAACACCTGGCAAGCTGCATCATGCACTATGTCCTCTCCAAATGAAAGGGTATCGCTCTGTCCTGAAGGAACTTGACTCCAAATCCCACTAGTGCTAATCATTCTGCAATCTGCCTCTGAAGATGAGTACTATGTACTACTCTCTGAATCGGGTCGCTGACACTTGGTTTGCTTCATCTTAAGGCTCACCTCTCCGCCTAGAGAACGGAACTTCATCATTCCCGTACCATAATCAAAAGTTACGTCTAAGGTCCTAAGGAGAGCGCCCGAGAATGATATGAGATTTTCTCCAATGATTGGGGATATCCATGTCCAAGACTGTAAAATCAACCTGATAGTTCTGCCCCTCAATCGAGATAAAACCGTTCTTTACTTCTCCCTTAGGCCTCTTCACTGAACGATCCGCGAATTGGAGTAACGCTCTGGATTTGCGAAATGGTCCCAACTCCAATTCCGATATAATGCTAAGGGAAGTAAGTTGATTGAAGAACCGTTATCTAAGAGTGTGCATGCAAACGCAATATCGTCGATACGACTCTCCACGTAATGAGCATCCATGTCTCTCTTTTTCCTTGGCAATGTCTGATTCTTGAGACAATAGGTTGTGGCTACTGACAAGACATGTGTCTTCACATTTTGGTTCTCTTTCTTCCTGCTGACCATAGTAGGTTTGCATCGCACCTTCAGGTACTTCTGGAATGCAGGATGGTTAGCCACATATTCATCAAATGACACCTTAACTGTGATATTTTCTTTACAAAACCGTGCCATATCAGGGTCATCTTTCTCAATATTTTTGATGCGCTTTCCTACCGTAAGAGCACGGGGGAAAGGGATTAAAGCTAGGGAAACAGAGGATGAAGAATCTGAATCATGAACTGAAATATAATTCTTGGAATTAACAGAAACAGAGTTCTTCATATATGAATCTTTTTGATGCAACATGGGATCGAAATCAAAACTATCTACTATAGGTTGTGCAATAGAAGCTGGAGTGGTATCCACCACAACCGGAGATGGAAGGTCCTCCGTAGACTCAGAAGAATATCTGTCACGACCCTGAATCTCGGGCCGTCGGATCGTCCCATATCCGGATCTGGTTACTGATAAACGCGGCCAACATCCACGAGGGTCACCATGAATAAATAGTACAAAGGTGTCGCTGCGGTGACCGCTCGCAGAATATGGGGGTTGATCAGCAATTAACCCACAACAAATAATACAACAATCAAGCTCGAAAATAAATGTGAATTAATTTTTATTTACTCTACCATAAAATGTATAGGAAACAAGCATGTAGAGGTCGAACCACAGAGAGCAATACAAAATGCATGAGCCGTCAGGTGTGAATGAGTCATCCTTGTGAGAAGTGGGTTTTAATTAATTGAATATATATATATATATCTTTATTTATTTATTTATTATATATATACATATTTTTTTGTTTCTTTATATATATATAGATAATAATAATATAATTAGATAGTGCATATATATATATACATATAGATTTTTTTTCTCTTTTTAGGAAATACTTATATATACATTAAGGGGTACTAAAATATTTACAAAAATGCTTAAAAATAGTCAAAAATTAAGAAATAAAATCTTTTTAGCTTTCTCATCATTTTTACTGTTTTTGTGATTTTTTGGACATTTTTGAGAATATGTTTAGTATTTTTAATTAACTACATAATAGCAAACAATGGAATAAGGTCTGGCTGTAATAAAAATGAACATTGAAAATAGTTACAAGCCTCAAAATTTTCCCACACGATTTTTCTAGTAAAGAGAATAAAATATAGCATAAATAGGGCCTGAGTTTGTATTTTTCTGATTTTTCTGTGATTTTTAATATTTTTTTGAAGTTTTTGGGTATTTTCACATTTTTAAGGTTTTCCTTTTTATATTTTTAGGGACTTTTGGACTGACACTAGAATAGGACAAAATACACCACAGGGATTTTTTTTAGAATTTTTCAAGGCATTTTGATATTTTTTTGGGATTTTATACTCTAGACAGTGAATAAAAGACATGTTTTTGATTTTTAATAAATACAAAAAGGTCATAAAATGGCAAACTAAAAATATGACATGCAAGCACAGCCAATCAGTAGCTTAAGTCTATTTTTTCGAAGATTTTTCGATCTAACATGAAGCATGAAATAAATGGACAAAACATTCAAAAATTAAATGGCCTGGCAGGGGTGTTTTTGCAAATAAAATAAGTCGCAGGGGCATACATGCAAAAATCACAGTAAAAATACACTTTAACTTTTATTTTCAAGACCTTTTGATAATTACAGGGACCCGGAGGGGCTTGACTGCAAAATTTCACGCGCCTCACGTGGTTGCTGCACGTGAGGCGCGGATGGACTAAAGTGCAAATAAGAAAACATCGGGGGTCCTTTTGCAAAATAGACATTTTATTTACAATTGTGACTTTTATTTTTGGCATTAAATATTAAATACAAAAAGCGAGGGGGGTGGATGTGAAATTTACCCCTAATAAACACGTGGCATCCGACGGTTCTGCTCCTCTCACTTGCCACGCGTCGTCTCCTGGACGCCCGATGACGCTTCGCCGATGAAGCGCTGAGATTAGATCAGCCCCGCTGATCTGATGGTGGATACGAGGCTCCATCGGACGGTTCCTGTTGAATCTGGGGCGGCTCTCCTGATCCGACGGCGCTGAAGCCCCCTGGAAGAACGGGGAAGAAGCTCGGAGCTGGCGAGCTTGGATCGAAGAGCTTGGGCTCCTCCAGGGTTCTCCGGCGAGTCTGAAGTGTTCTGAAGGGGGCTGGAAGCGTCCCGCGTCGATTGAGGGCATTTTCATGGCTCCTGGGGGTCCGAGTCGATGAAGCGAGGTCGGAGAAGAAAAGGGCCCCCAGGAACCTCTTCCCGGATCCGTGCGAGTCCAGTTGGGCTCGATTCTTCGAAGTACCTGCACAGGAAGAACCACGGGCGAGAGAGCTTTCTCCTCGACCCGGGGTTTTGAAGCTACGGTGCACAATGGAGAGGGGCGGAGGGGCTCCGACGAACAACGGAGGAGGAGCCCCGATTCGCCAGGACCTGGGGTCCTGGGTTGAACAAATGCGTGCGATAGATGGAGAAAGCGTTGGGCTTCGAAATGGGGTGAACGGGGCGGTCGGATACAGTCAGCTCCGCTCCGGCGAACTTCGAATTTCGATTTCTAAACTACAAACATTAATTAAAACCTAATCTAATGACTGGAATGAAAAGCTAACATCTAAAACTAACTAAAAATGCGTAGAAAGGGCAGCTCTTATACCTGGGGGCCTCCAGGGAGCAGGACGGACGCCGGAGCTCCGCCGCGTCAAAATCTCCTTCCTCCGGCCGAGTCACGGCGCTGGGCTACTCCCCCTGTCACGAGGAACAATCCAGGAACGAGATCTAGGCTTTAGGTTGGAATAAAAGTGGCCAAATTCGAGGAAGGAAGCGGAGCTTGTTATTTATAAACATTGGCAAGGGGCCTTATTACCCGGCGATTATTAACTGATCCAATGAACATCTTGTTGATCTATGATTTTGGCGGGCATCATGGAAGATTAGGGAACAATTCTTGTGAAGGAAGCGTTGTCGATTGATGGATGGTGTGCCCGGGAAAAAGGCATGAAATCGGGGGAGTAGACAGTTCAGAGATGCCAGGCGAGGGATGGGACAGTTGACCTGGGAGTCAACGTTGGCCGGCGCCTCATTGGGCCACGTAAGCCGCTACGAGACAAAATAGCAAATCTGAAGGAAGATTGATTTATTTGACACCCTAAATGATTTTATTAATTTTTTCTTATAAAATAAAAAATGTGTATTATTTCATCTAGTATTTATTTATGATTTTTATTGAATTTTTCGAGGTGTTTTGTTATAGTTTTATTTGGATAATATGTATATGTATGTATTTACATGTATTTTCATGTATTCTATTTTTAATTTGTTTATTTTCTTTTATTATTTTATTGGCTTATTTCATAAATTCATAATTTATTTTTGTGAGTATAAAGATATTTTTGTTTGATTTTTATGAGTTTATGTATATTTTTAAATAAATAGGTATAGATGTATGTAGGTATACTTATAGGTATTTTATCTATGTATTTTGTACACTTAATTTATTTAATATATTTTCTTGATTTTTATTTTGGTTTTGTATTTTTAATGAGCTATGTACAATGTATACATTATTATAAAAATATAGAAGAGCAAAAGAATCAAGGATTAAAGCCCTTTTTATTTATAGATAGGTACATATCATAGGTATTTTGTCTATGAATTTATAGACTTATTTTATTTTACAAATTAGTTTTGGTTTCCTTCTATTTTTAATGTGTACGTGCACTATATACATTATTTACAAAATTCTAAAAATATGATTTTGTACAAATAATAAATACTGAATAAAATGAATATTTTAATCAGTCCTATATACAAGAAGGGCCAAAAACCTAACTTCTGCATATGAGCTCCAAAAATTATGAAACCAATTTTATAAAATAGTTTATGGAATGCTATATACAATTAAAGGTGAGTTTGGGTGATTTGGAGTTTTTATTTGCAAGATATGGGTCTGTGAAGTTGAGATTTTGGCTTTTTATTCTGTGTATAAAATGTACACTGGGTATTATTTTTACAAAAACTCAATTTTGTATTTTTATTCACATTATTATCTACAACTTTCATGTACAAAGTTTCTTCATTTGTTGAATAAATAAATATGTACAAAATAGGTGCCAAAAATGCATAAATGAAGGGAGTATTTATTGGATAATTGGCCCTTATCTCCCCCTACTTTATTCCTTGTCGACCAATTCCATTCTGGACTTGGTCTCGGGGTTAGGGTCATAAAATATTTGCAATATTTTATTCCTTTTTTCTTTTCTTCTCTTTATTCTATAATTTTGGCATTAAAAACCTTATTTTATATATAATTAATACAAATGAATAATGAATGCTATTATGTACAAATTGATGCTATTTACATGCATTTGCTAGGGTTTTTGAGGCCAAAATGATAGAATAAAGGTGATGAAATGGAGATTCATCAGTTACTCATCAATAATTTATTCAGAAATCACAACTACCATTCAGAAACAGACTGCAAATAAAATACTCAAAAAGAAGTTTTAAAACTTTTCCATTCACAAAATAAAGTTTACATAATCCATTGTCCCACTACAACCATTTACATGTACATCGGCTGAAAGGAAATACACAGAAAGATTACTAACTACCTTACAAAGTAAAGCTACCCTGACTGGTTGGATGTCTACTAGATAAGATGGCTGGATTACTAAAGTCCTTGTGATGGCTCACCGACACCTGTTGGGTTTTCCATAAATCATAGAATAAAAATTAGCGAATGCTAAGTAACGAAGAAGATAAAAGCAAACAAATTGTGTAATTTTTCAAAACTTGTTATCAGAAAAAGTTTCATTCCTTCTCATTAAATTAAGTCATATTCCTTTTCTATTCCACGTCAGGGATTAGTCCAGGGGAACCCCACCATTCTTGGACTCCGAAGCTGTGGACCCTTCGGAATTGGAGATTGTGTTGATCTTGGTAAGCTTATGCTGTCGCACGTTGCCTCAACCAATCCTCCAATACTACCCTAACAATTTCCTTTTCTTTTATTAATCAGGATCTCAAACCCTCAGCCTGACAAACAAATGAGCACAACGTCCTCGAGGACTCGGTTGCTTAAAACCTCAGGATAACATTATAACCTAGCAGCTTAAAATACATGTTTTCATGACCCAACCGCTATTGAACCACCCGTGCCTCCACATGGCATGACCACATCTTCCATCGTTCAACCCGAATATATTGGCTCCCGGTACCACAAGTTGTAAATCATTCATTTCATGCGCATTTATCATAACAGAGCAACCATGTACTACGTAGGTAGGGAAACGTTAATACGAGCTCCTTCCGACAAACCTACAGGTTGCATGCCCGACCTATAGTTCTACTCCCAGTCATCCTTAACGTGACTCACGACCCTTTTCAGGATCCAACTTAAAACACATCAATTCCCATGATGTAATTCCTCAATTCAGTCTTATATTTGCATAACCATAAAATACTGAGTATGGACTTACACATATATTAATTTATATATTTATATACTCATTATTATACTCATTTTAACTTCCAAACCCTAACTTTCCAAGCCACTGCATTAATTCGATACTTAAATCTTATTTTAGTGGGAATCACAAAGCAACTTTTCATATTTTCTCAAAAATAACCAAAGTAGGGTTCTTCGTAGCAAAGAACATAAAATCAGATATTTTAACGATCTCATATGAAAACCCCACAGTAAAAGGAAGGATTTTGTTACCGAATCGAGCTCTCTCTTGCGTATGCAGTGCTTTATCGTATTTCTTTTTTAGAAAGGATGATTTAAGGCTCCTGAAACGATAGAATTTCATTTTCATATCAAAAACGTTAAGAACATGTCAAGAACGTGAAGAACGAACGAAGAACACGAATAACGTGAAGAACATGAAGAACACGAAGAATGATGATGAATCCACATTTCATCATCTTTATTCTATCATTTTGGCCTCAAAAACCCTAGCAAATGAGTGTAAATACCATTAATTCCAGCATTTTAGCATTCATGGTTCACTTCCCCCCCCCCTAGAGGAGGACAAGTGTTTTCACTTGTGTGCGTCTCATACCGGCAAATCCAATCCCCTCACCAAATGCCAAGAACATATTTTCTCTTGAAATTTCAGCAGAGCTTCCCCTTATATCGGGACATATTTCTCGGAAAATTTCAACAGAGTTTCCCCTTATATCAGGACAATTTCAAAATAAAAACGAAAAGAGTTCCCTCTATAAAATCAATCGAGAGGAAAACAACGAAACTGAAAGAATATAATTAAACTGCAAGTGATGGAGAATTGGTAGACACTGCGCGTCTTAGTTGAGTGTGTGTAACGAATCACAGGGTTCACTGACGTGCACAGCCGCCCGCACCTAAGTAGGGTATTACGCAGATTTCTCTATCAAAATATCTATAAAAGCGGAAAAGAAAGAAAAATAAGCAATGGAGAATCAGTAGACACCACGCGTCTTAGGTGAGTGAATGTGTGACGAATCACAGGGTTCACTGACGTGCACAGCCGCCCACACCTAAATAGGGTGTTACACAGATTTCTCCTCGAACCACAACGGAAAATAAATCGGAAAGAAAGATGAATCAAGAACAAAACTTGGAAGAAAAGAGGATGAATTGAAAGCCTAGCTTACGAAGGGAACTAAGATAGGATCATACCTTCCTCCTCCTCATTCTCCCGGTAGCGCTTCACTAACGCTCTTTCCCCGTCTCCCACTTCTCCTCCCGACCTCTCAACCGTAGCCCTTGGGTGGTGGTGGTAGTGGAAATCGTAGAAAATGAATGGGTGGGGGGTATTTATAGGCTCTAGAAAACCACTAACCATGGTTAGAAAACCATGGTTTAGACCTTAACCATGATTTAGCGGCCCATGGTTGGGCCAAAACTTATCCCAAACTTGGGACGTAAGTTAGAACATTCCAGAGGATTCTAGATTCGCTAATGACGCTTAATTATCACTAATCGTGATTAACTTTCATTAATCGCAATTTAACTTTTGCAGCTTATGCTTATATTTTGCTAACTATTGGTTAATGTTTGCTAATGATCATTAGCGATTTTCAATGCGTCATTAGTTTCTTTAATCATGCTTAATTAGTCTTAATGACAATCATTATGAGTTAATGACATTTTAACTCTCCTTCTCTTTCTTCCGAAAATCATAACAAATCGAAATGAAGTCCGATTCACACGAAATAAATTCCATTGGTTTTCTCTTAACAAGTCGGATCTTATGATATAGGATCTGAGAGACGCCAAGTTCATGTCTTTACAATTATAACAACCTTAAAGGAAGTCTCATCCTCAAGACAAGACGTGCATGCATGACAACCTTAAAGAGGATTGAAACATAACAACCTTAAAGAGGATAAACATCCTTTCATTTATAATGAACATATACAGAATAAAATAGTGTTATCATTCAAACAAGTACGATTATTTCTCTCTCATTTTTGTCTCAGATTCCCATGTGGCATCTTCAATCTCTTAATTCCGCCACAATACTTTAACTAGAGGTACCTCTTTGTTTCTCAACTTCTTGATATTCCTTTGTATTTGCATTGGTATCTCTTGGTATGTCAAGTCTGGCTCAACATGTAAATCATCATAACTTATCTTATGCTCTGGATCCCTAACATACTTTCTCAGATTTGATACATGAAATACATCATGTTTTGCCGAAAGATGTAGAGGAAGCGCAAGTCTATAGGCAACTTTTCCAATCCGTTGAATAATTTCAAATGGACCCACGAACCTGGGTGCTAACTTCCCACGCAAGCCAAACCTCTGAACACCCTTCATAGGTGATACTTTGAGAAATATAAAGTCACTTACCTGAAATTCAAGGTCTCTTCGCCTGGTATCACTATAGCTTTTCCGGCGACCCTAGGCAGTTATTAGTCTTTTTCGAGCAAGCTCTACTGCTTCCCGTGTCTCCTGAAGTCTATCTAAATCAAAAAGGTTCTTTATTCCGACCTCTTGCCAACACAAAGGAGTAGTACACCTTCGTCCATATAGTGCTTCAAATGGTGCCATGCCAATACTTGTATGGTAACTATTATTGTAGGTGAATTCTGTAAGAGGCAAATGTTTAATCAACGATCCCCTCCATTCTAAAGCACATGCTCGTAGCATATCCTCTAGAGTCTGAAACTTACGTTCTGACTGACCGTCTGTTTGTGGATGATATGTTGTGCTCAAGCATAACTGTGTACCTAAGGCTTTCATGAAGTTCTCCCAATAGTGTGAGGTGAATCGTGAATCTCGATCGGAAAGTACTTCCTTTGGGATACCATGGAGGCGGATCACATGTGTAATATATAACTCAGCAAGCTGGTCTGGAGTGAAAGATAAGCTTATTGGAATGAAGTGTGCTACCTTGGTCATACGATCTATTATTACCCAGATATTATCTTTACCACCAGTCGTCTGAGGTAAACCAGTAACGAAGTCCATGGAAATGCTTTCCCATTTCCACTCAGGTATAGGGAGGGATTGTAACAATCCTGGTGGCTTTTGGTGTAAAGCTTTTACCTGTTGGCAAGTAAAACATGAATTCACGAACTCAGCAACATCTTTCTTCATTCCTGGCCATCAAAAGTATGAATGAAGATCCTTATATATCTTTGTAATTCCTAGATGAATAGATAATCAGGAACAATGAGCTTCACGTAAAATGTCTTTCCTCAGTTCAGGTATGTCTGGTACACAAGCTCTGTGATGGTTATATAGTAACCCATCTTTTATCTGGAATCCCTCTATCTCGTTCTTCTCAAGTTGTTGTCTCGAGTCTTTAAGAATTGGATCATCCTCCTGTCCTTTCTTTATTTTCTCCCAGATCTCTGATTTGTATCGGTGAGGAATAGTTATAGTATCAGCACTACTATCAAATGGTTTCCATTCACTTAACGTTGATAGTAAACCCCATAAGTGGATAGCACTCACTAACCCAAGTGAATAAGTTCTTCTGCTAAGGGCATCTGCTACGACGTTCCCCTTACCAGGGTGGTAGGAGATAGTGCAATCATAATCTTTCAACAACTCTAGCCACCGTCTATGTCTCATATTGAGCTCATTTTGATCAAACATATATTTCAAGATTTTATGATCGGTGAAGATTTCAAAGTAATACCATACAGATAGTGTCTCCATATCTTTAAAGCAAAAACTACGGCAGCTAATTCAAGGTCATGTGTTGGGTAGTTCTTCTCGTGTGTCCTGAGCTGTCGTGATGCATACGCAACTACCTTACCATGTTGCATAAGAACCGCCCCAAGTCCTTCTTTAGATGCGTCAGTGTATACTTGATGAATCTACATTTCATCATCTTTATTCTATCATTTTGGCACCAAAAACCCTAGCAAATGCCTGTAAATAGCATTAAAATCACCATCTTAGCATTCATGCATGTGCATTATATTAGTGTATAAAATACTGTAATTAAAGCCAAAATTATAGAATAAATAAAAGAAAAGAAAAGGAATAAAATATTGTAAATATTTTATGACCCGAAACCCCGAGACCTAGGCATCTTGATGGATAGGTCGACAAGGAATAAAGTAGGGGGAGATAAGGTCAGAAATATAGATAAAATACAGATAAAATACCTATACATTCTATTCATTCTTTATTCATTTTGGGACCTATTTTTGGTTCCACTTTTTATACATCAAATAAAGAAACTTTGTACATGAAAGTTGTAACTAATATTACAAGGAAAAATACAAAATTGATTTCACAGAAAAAGAATGTACAGATAAAAAGTTATGGTCTGAATAAAGATCCAGAATCCCAACTTCCCAGACCCGTATCTCACAACTGACAACTCCAAATGCAGCATATTCACCTTTAATTGTATATAGAATAAAATAAGCTATTTAATGGCAGTGGTTTCGCATTTGGCGGAGCTACGGTTTGAAAGTTGACTTTTTGGACCCACATTGTATACCTGTACTATTTAAAATATTCAATTTATTATTTATTTATTATTTATATAATTTTATATTTTTATAATTTTGTAAATATTACTTATAATATATTTGTATATTAAAATCAGAATAAAAATGTAGATAAAACTCAAATAAAAATAATTGTAAATAAAATACATAGATACAATACCTATGTACATACCTATACAATACATTCTTATAGTTTATTAAATATACAAAATAAATCAGAAAAATGAAATAAAAATATATTTGTATATATAAAAGTATTTTATAATTTTATAAAATAATAAATAAAAATAATAAAATTAAATACACAAACTAAAAATAAAAGAATACAATATATAGATATGGATACCTATATAGGGGTATAAAGGTAACTTGTAAAAATGTACTTCATAAAAAAATTAAAAATCGGAATAAAATACTATATAAAATAATAAACATTTTTTATTAAATAACCTAAAATTAATTAAATCATTTACTATTTTTAATTTAATTTATAAGGTATTTATTTAATTTTTGTCTTTTTGCGGATGACGTGGCCCAATCAGGCCACGCCATCCGTTGACCGGGGGTCAACTCCTTGACCCCAGGCCTTTGCCTTCTGGACCATCTCGAGTACCCACTTTCTTGGATTTTTCGCGGGCCAGTCGTTTACCGAATCATGATAAAGTCTTCACGACTTTTGTTCATCGTGGAATGGTCCTACACGCCTATCGATTATCTCGGACCGAGAGCCATCATGCAGCCCGTTCTCCCTCGATCTTTGAGCCGTGTCCAGCATGTTCAAAACCAAAGCCACCTTCCTCCTTTTCTCTTTGGACCCGCCTTGTGGCTTGGTGGAGACTTCCGAGGATTGGCCTGGGATCCCCGGTGACAGGGAGAGATCCCAGCACCTTGTTGAGGTGCCAAGAGAGCCTAGGTGAGCTCCCAGCCATCTCCGGCGGCTGCGCCGCCGTGAGGTCAGATCTCGTGGCTCCGGCCACTGAGGTACATTTTCTCTTCGTTTTTAGCTAGCTTTTAGTTTTAAGAATAGTGTGTAGCATTTAGTTGGCTCATCGATCAACCAACTTCGCCCGATTCAGCCATCGAACACCTCGCCGGAGCTAGCTCCGGCGAGCTCCTCCCCCGTCACTTTTCATCTTCTTTTGCTGCTAGGAGAGGCGAGGCATTTTGCCCTCGCCTCCCTTAACGTCTTGTGCAGGTCCCAGGAGCTCGAGAGACCACATCTGGGACGTTTTAGACACGGGCCTGCAACCTGGGGGGTTGTCCTCCTTCACCGACGACGCAGCGGCGCCCCGACCGCTCTCCGCGCATTTTGAGGCCGCCGCCCACTCGAGGACACCTCCAGGAACTGCGTGCAGCCGTTTGGGGGGATCAAACACCTCTGGGTTGCGGGATTTTGCAAGATCAACCTCGCCTGGAGCCTGTTCTTCATCAGTTCATCCAACGCGCTCCACGACCGTTGGATCACGAGCCCCAGCCCAGGTGATCAGCTCCCGTCCGATTAAATCCCTAGCCATCGTCAGATCCAGGGCTGAGATCTAATCTCAGCCCTCCGCTTGCGAAGGGGTATCGACGCTTGTGGTGACGACACGTGTCTTAAGTAAAGCCTATCCACCGTTCGATCGCCCGCCTGCTTGGGTATTTTGCAATTTTCGCCCTTGCAGTTTTTGTAATATTTTAGTAGGACACAAACTTTCATTTGCTGTTTAATTATTTTGTAAATTTTGCTAAAAACCCCCTGCAGTTTCCTTATTTACATTCTAACCCTTACCAGCCCAGCGCACGTGCGTGGCAAGGGCCTCGCAGTTGTGGTTTTATTATTTAGTCCACTAAACATTTTGTCACGTTATAAAGTTTTAGTGGAATTTGCAGCTAAGCCCCCGGATTTTGAATATTGCAAGTAAATCCTCCCCAGGCGCGTGCATTGCACGCGCGTGGGTTGGAATTTTGCCAAACAGCCCTTGCAAATTTTGTGATTGCTATTTGGTCCTGAAAATATTTTATTCAGTATTAATTTTGTGTGAAATTTGCGTAAAACCCCCTGGAAGTCTGCTTATTTGCAAACTAGTCCTTGCTTGGCTGTGATTTTTTTGTGTGCTTGCATGAATTAATTAGGGTATCATTTTAATCCCAAAAATTCTAAAATTTTGGACTTAAGCTCCTGTGCACTTATGCTTCCAGGCAATCAATTTAGTTTTTGATTTTATTTTATTTTTATATTTATTAAAAATCAAAAACTCTCTATTTCAGCACTGTCCAGCTTAGAAAATGCCAAAAAAATATCAAAATACTTCGAAAAATTCCAAAAAAATTACCTAGTGTCTATTTTATTTTAACCTATTTTAGTGTTAGTCCAAAAATCACTAAAAATCTCAAAAGAAAAACACTAAAAATTAGAAAATACATAAAAACTTCAAAAAAAATCTATAAAATCAAAGAAAACTCCAAAAATAGCACTCAGTTGCTGTTTGTTCTGGATTTCATTCTCTTTATTTGAAAATTAGTGTGAAAAATTTTGGTTGCTGTTTGCTAATTTTAATTTCCATTTTCCTCACAGCCATCACATTTTCCACTATTTTGCTTTATTTCAGTATTTAAAAATACCAAAAACACCTTGAAAAATCCCCAAAAATCACAAACAGTAAAAAAATCCTAAAAATCTCAAAAACATTTTATTTCTGAATTTTTGGTTATTTTTGCACATTTTTATAAATATTTTATCTTGTCTTTTATTACATTGTCCTTATTTTCCAATATTGAAAAAGAAAAAAATATAAAATATAAAATTTTAAAAATTAGAAAATTAAAAATCAAAATACAAAATTAAAAATTAAATAAAAAATAAAAAAAAACCCACAAAAGTTTCCTTTGATTGCTTGCTTAGTGTAGACACATCACACATTCACACACACTTGTATTTGAATTTCCCTGTTTGCTCCCTGTGTTCGAACTCTCTGCATACTTGCCCTTTACATCATTTGTGCAGAGTTAAAAATAAATTTTAACTCCACATTATTTCTAATTTATTGATCTTCAGTGTGGGTAAATTGTTGACTTTAGTCCAGAGTTCATTGTGAGTCGTCACAGCGACGGTTGTCTCCGCCTTGTGTGAGACACCACTTTTAGACTTCGTGAATTTTGGCTAAATCAAATGGCGCCGTTGCCGGGGAGCAATAGCAAATAGTTCATTTTTGTTTGTTTGTGTTTGACTTGTTTACCATAGCTTCATTTCATCTCTCTTACATCTTTGATATATATTGATTGAGCTATTCTGACCATCCTTTCTTGTCTTCTTGCGAGGGACCGCGGAGCAAGGCGGATCGCCTAGATGACCCGAAGCAACCTTGGGAAGCGGAGCCGGCTTCTCTTTAGCCAAGCCGGCAGGAGAGAGCAGGAGGAGTGAGAGAGAGTGGTATCTTAGCTTGCCTTTTATTTTTGTGAGAGAGTGACCTTATTAATTTGTAATAATATAGGTACATTGGACACTTGGACACTCAGACTACCGGGCCTACCCGGGGGCTCACCGCGGTTTTATCGCGTTTTCTCGCTTGTCATTTTCCGGTTTTATTTTCCTTTTTCCTTTCTTTTGTGGGATGAGCCCTTAGATTGTAGGTCCTGCTTGATTCGATTAGAATAGGTCCAAACACACTAATTATCTTTGCATGCTCCTATAGTTCGTTGTTGGACTTAGACTAATTAAATAGTTGATCATTAGTTTTCAATCCACGTGCCGCGAGCTCATTCCCGAACAAGCGCTTTCTCCTAACTCAAATGTGTTGAGCAGAGGAGGGGTGAGCCTAGACCGGACATTAGGATTGAGGGTTGGTGGTTAACTTGTGGTTCTTCCCGTTAATAGCAATTTTTGAACTTAGGACGATTTCATCGGCTTTTGCATTTGCATATAGATAGGTTTCAATTCTGCTGAGCATCCTTGCATGTAGAGTGTTGGAGGCAAGGTGAGCATTTCTCTTTAGCATACATCATCGATTGCCGCTTGCATTGCTTTTCCGCCTCTCCCTCTGATTTTGCCAACCTAGGTGCTTAAAGGAATTGACTCCTCGATAGGATCGTGCATTTTTATTAAAAATCCAAAAAGAAAAGTGATAATCAATAAAATTGGGACTGCTAATTTTACTTGACCCTAAAACCGATCAAAAAGAAAAATCTTGTATTGGGGCGAGTAATCCCCTCATTGTCTTCGTTTTACTTGCTCGCGCACACACTAAGGATAGTGCCCAAATCTCATTCAACCCCTAAGTGTTTGTGCAATTTTGGACTTCTCACCTAACTCTAAAACAGACAAGATAAAAAGACCGACTTTTCGGTCTCTACCGAGTTGAGTAGGTGAATTGAGGGTTTGCATTATTTTCATTTTTGTCTGTGATTGTTTTTGTGTGTCCTAGATCTCCTCTGCGCATTTGCGCCTTTTTCTTCACTCTCTTGACTTGACCTTCGTGCTCCCCCGAATCACTTTCTTTGTTTTCGAGATGGACCCCTGGAGTGCATTTTATCCGGACTTTGCGGACCCCTCGCTCGCTCCAGCCGGTCCACCTCCCTTTTATCAGGAGGACCCTCCTCCTATTTTTTCCGATTTTTGTACATACCCGCCTCAGCCACAGTATCACGACTCGGACTTCTATCCACACCCACCCCCACCTGTATATTATCCACCTCCACCTTCACATCCACCCGAGTCTGACCTGATGGAGTCACCTCCCTCGATCTCTATGAGTGATATCTTGAATCGGATGACAAAGCGCATTGATTTGATGAATGACGATATTGCTTTCTTGAGGAAGAATTAGATTAATGCTCCTTTCGTCGGAAATACGGCTTTACTTGTAGGTGATCATGGGAGCTTGCAATCGCCAAAAATACAAAAAAATGAGAAAAATTTAAAAATACAAAAAGAGTTCGGGAGACACTTGGTTGATCAATATGTTGAGGAGAGAGTCCACTTGCCAGACCCCTTGACCACACATCCATTCACACCTAGTCCCACCTTTGACCCCGAGGATGCCGCTGTACAGACTGCTCTTGGCATGCCTCGTGTATATGCTAATTCCGACTTCCTCCCTTGTATGGAGGAAGTCCAAAAGTTCAGAAAAATGTTATCTGAACCCAAAGTGGTGGCTACTATTCATGAGATCATCCGTGCCCCACTTCAGGAGGAGCAGATCTGAGCGTCACATTTTGACCATGGCCACTTCCCTCGCCATCACGCACCGTCCCATTCCCAAGAAGAAGAATACAGCTACACCTTTCATCACTTGCACCATCTCTGACTACACTTGTGATCGCACTCTCCTGGACGGCGGTGCATCTATTAGCATATTACCCTTCTCACTGGTACAGTCTCTTCACTTAGGGCCTCTAAAGAAAACCAGGATGATCGTTCAATTTGCTGATGGATCTATCAAGAGGCCGAATGGTATCCTTGAAAACGCCGTCATTTCTATTCAGGGCAAGAGCCACCATGTTGATTTTGTCGTGTTGCCCATGAAGAACTCCACAGGGGAGCCATCTCCAATCATCCTGGGACGACCATTCCTCGCCTCTGCGAGGGTCGTTATCGACTATGGATCAGGAGAGATTCGCTTCCGTTCTGTTGACGAAAGCGAAGTGTTGATCACCGCACCCACAGTTGACCAGAGACCTGCACCTGATGCACCTCCACTGATTATAGCTGACACTGAGGTATGTGACCGACCTGATGCTACTAGAGATACTTGTTTAGCGACCACTGATGAGACCCGACGGATCCCCCGAAAGGGGAGGAAGTCGGAAATCATGGACCCCACTAATCCTCCTCCTGGTGTGTGGCGATGTGTTGATGAGATCCAGAGTGCTTATGTGATTGAACCATTTGAGCGTGGGGCAGATACCAAGACTATTGAGGATGTTTATGAAGTTGCCCATTACTTTGAGAGACCTCATAAGGAAACAAATGACCCATGTAAGACTAGACAGGACGGACCTACTTTGACTACTTCCACTGATGAGTCCGCTCCTGTCCATGTAGATTCTGATGGGCCAAAGGCCGAAGTTGATTTGATCGCTTTTCTTCAGAAATTTGGACCTTTTGATGAGAAAGATGATCCGGTTGAGACTCTTGAGGACGATCTGAGTTCGTATACTTCCACTGATGATTTCGTTCCTTTTGATTTTGACCTAGACGAGGACTCGCAGGACGACTCCGATTACACTTCTTCCGAGGATGATGAGTTTGTCCCATTTCACTTTGACATCTGCGAGACTTCCAAGGCCGAACCTAGTCGTACTTCTTCCACTCACCCATCTGTGCCTTCACACCATAGGACCACCAAGGGAGAACCTAGCCATACTGCTTCCATCGATCAGTTCGTCCCTTTCCGTTTTGATTCCACTGAGGGCCTTCACCGTGTCGACCCTGATCGGCCTCCGTCCACTGTGGACCCCGATGTCGACATACACCATATCCGATCTATCCCTCAGCGGTCCCGCAAGAAGGTTTGCTTTCCACCTTCTGATGATCACCCTTTTATATTGTAGATTCTCTCTTGTGACTCTTTCTATCTCCCGTTTTTGCTCGTCTACCCATTTCTCGTGTTGCCTTGCTTAGGACGTACTTTGTCCTACGTATAGGAGGGGTAGACGAGTTGAGTGTTCATTCTTCGTCCGTGTCATCACTCCTGTTGTTGCCCATACTTAGGGCTTCTTTTACCCGAAGTATAGGGGGAGTGATGTGTACATCCTCTGATCTATCCTTCCATCTTCAGATCTCTTTTCTTCTTTTCTTCTTTTCTTCTTTTCATTTTCTATCTTCTTCATCTATCAAAAAAAGGTGCCGCCCTTGTAGACAGTTTTCCATACTTAGGACGTACTTTGTCCTAAGTATAGGGGGCATGCACCTCGAGTTGTTCTATTCTTTTCGATCCTCTCCATTGTCTCCTCTTCTTGTCTATACTTAGGGATATTTTACCCTAAGTATAGGGGGAGACAATCTGAGTACGATTTGTTCATTCCCACCCTTGACCCTCCCTGCGTTGTGTACAGTCTGCTATACTTAGGATTATTTGATCCTAAGTATAGGGGGGACGGTCAACTTCTCATTCATTGATTCATTCATTTATTTCTTTATTCTTTAGACTTGTCTATACTTAGTACGAGTTATGTCTTCTCTTTTCTCTCCGATCTATGAGGACATAGCTCAAGCTAAGTATAGGGGGGTCGTATATACAACGTATATACTTTAGCCATAACTCGTACTTTCGTATTCTCCTAATAATATGGCTAATAATTCTTTAAAATTCATTAAAAACCTTTAATAAAAAGATGTCTTGTTCCTCAAAATTATTTTTGTATTTACTGATTAATAAATCAGGTGAAAATGTTTTTTGCAAAATGTTTGAAAAATAGTTTGAAAAACTTTGTGAACATCTATTGAAAACTATTTTGAAAATATTTTGTTACATGTTTTCAACCTGTGTAAAAATGTGTGTTTTGTAAAAAGTTATTTTCTTTGTGTGAAATAAAATTTTTGAAAAATGATTTGCAAATGGTTTTAAAAATGGTTGCAAAAATGTTTTGAAAAACCTATATGGGTAAAATGGGGCTGCCCCCAGGGAGTAGCCAACTTGGCTACTCCCACCCCAATTTTTCCCTCATTTTTTTATTTTTTTGGAAAATAAAAATTTGTATATTCATCATTATATCCCTCCCACATTCTATTAAAATTTCGTAAGAAAAAGAGACTCGTAAGCCTTCCATCCAGACGTCATTTTTTTAACGGTCGCAAGATTTTTTAAATCGACCATGTTTGGATGGAGGTCGTAGGAGTCTCTGTTTCTAACGAAATTTTAATAGAATGTGAGAGGGATATAATGATGAATATATAAATTTTTATTTTCCAAAAAAATAAATAAATGAGGGAAAAATAGGGGTGGGAGTAGCCAAGTTGGCTACTCCCTGGGGACAGCCCCATTTACCTCAACCTATATATACTGTTTTGAAAGCCTTTGTAAAATGATTTTCAAATGTGTGTACATGTTTGCAAAAATGTTTGTAAAAATTATTTTGGACTATAGTTTTCAAAAATTGTGTGAAAAGCTTGTGTCAAATAAGTTTGAGGAATACATACATCACATCAAAATCCACTATATATATATATGTATAAAATTGACCACTTACCTTGTAAATTCTTAAAATCCACTTCTTGTATATATGAAGAAGCACTCCCGTGTACATATTTTAACCTAGATTTTAGCCAAAATCTTTTTGTTTTCAAAAATCCCAAAAACATTTGCAAAATTAAAATCCAAAAACATCTGAAAAATCTTTTTGAAAAATACAAAAAAATGCATCTGCATATGCATCATCATCTTTTCAAAAATCCATAAAATGTTCAAAATCTTGGAAAATTGCATCACAAAAATATTTTCTGCATTGCATTGCATAGCATTAGCATTTTTCGGATTGAGTTTGATAGTTGAACGAGTCTAAGTAAAATCCGGAGATTGGAGCTTGATTGGACCTAAAACCTACCTAATAACAGGAACCTTATAGGAACTGGGTTTGAGGTACTTCAGGTCTACTTGACTTAATTCTTTGAGGATCACGGGACTTGGTTCAATGGATTCTTGACTGCCTAAGTAGAGTATTTCGGAGCACACGCACGACTCTTGTTGATAATGACCTAACTTGGACACCTGCACCTTTCACATGGCTCAACTCAGTTGGAGTGGTGAGGGGATTGGATTTGCCGGTATGAGACGCACACAAGTGGAAACATTTGTCCTCCTCTAGAGAGGGAAGTGCACCCCAACCCGTCCAGTGATTAGGAAGTCTAAAGACAGGAGGTTGTGGGTTGCAATAAAGCTTCAAAAGAGGGATAGTCTACTGGCTCAAGAGGAAAAACTCCTTATGTAAATGCTGATGTGAATAGTATTTCAAAAAAAAAAGTTCAGGCATGTACAAAAATAAAAAGCCTGCAAGTATGTACAAAGTCAATAAGCAAGCTTGAGTTCCAAAGTCAAATATGTGAGCCTGCAGCAGGATGACTTGACTACACTGGTCTTGCATCCCAGGATAGGTAGCTACACTGGCTACCGTCCATTCTTCTCTTCACCCCCTCCTCTTGAGCTGGTTGCCACTTGAACTTAGAAGGGAATACCCCGCTCCTCGAGGATGGAGTTATTGGATTGGGGAATCATTGGGTTGTCGTACTGGAGAAGTCAGTTTCTTTATCATTCTAGTTGGGGAGAGCCACCATCACTTACACTGTACAAGCCAGATTCAGAGTCGTAAGAGTTTGCGTATGAGTTGAAGTATTTCTGACCTGGCAATTGAGGAGACTTGGATAGAGTTTTGGGATTCTCAAGGGCTGTTGGATTTCAAATTCGGTTCTCACTAAGGTTCCGCCTGCACTAAATTTCCAAAGGTCCGACTTAAGCTCCAACTTTGATTTTGTGAAGACAAGTTTGACAATCAAATAAAATCCACATTTCTTCTTTTTCTTTTCTTTCTTTTTCTTTTTGCACTTATTGCATAAGTGTTTGCTAGGGACTAGCAAAGGTAAAGTATAGGGGGATGATGAATCCACATTTCATCATCTTTATTCTATCATTTTGGCACCAAAAACCCTAGCAAATGCCTGTAAATAGCATTAAAATCATCATCTTAGCATTCATGCACGTGCATTATATTAGTGTATAAAATACTGTAATTAAAGCCAAAATTATAGAATAAATAAAAGAAAAGAAAAAGAATAAAATATTGTAAATATTTTATGACCCGAAACCCCGAGACCTAGGCATCTTGATGGATAGGTCGACAAGGAATAAAGTAGGGGGAGATAAGGTCAGAAATATAGATAAAATACAGATAAAATACCTATACATTCTATTCATTCTTTATTCATTTTGGGACCTATTTTTGGTTCCACTTTTTATACATCAAATAAAGAAACTTTGTACATGAAAGTTGTAACTAATATTACAAGGAAAAATACAAAATTGATTTCACAGAAAAAGAATGTACAGATAAAAAGTTATGGTCTGAATAAAGATCCATAATCCCAACTTCCCAGACCCGTATCTCACAACTGACAACTCCAAATGCAGCATACTCACCTTTAATTGTATATAGAATAAAATAAGCTATTTAATGACGGTGGTTTCGCATTTGGTGGAGCTACGGTTTGAAAGTTGACTTTTTGGACCCACATTGTATACCTGTACTGATTAAAATATTCAATTTATTATTTATTTATTATTTATATAAATTTATATTTTTATAATTTTGTAAATATTACTTATAATATATTTGTACATTAAAATCAGAATAGAAATGTAAATAAAACTCAAATAAAAATACTTGTAAATAAAATACATAGATACAATACCTATGTACATACCTATACAATACATTCTTATAGTTTATTAAATATACAAAATAAATCAGAAAAATGAAATAAAAATATATTTGTATATATAAAAGTATTTTATAATTTTATAAAATAATAAATAAAAATAATAAAATTAAATACACAAATAAAAAACAAAAGAATACAATAAATAGATATAGATACCTATATAGGGGTATAAAGGTAACTTGTAAAAATGTACTTCATAAAAATAATTAAAAATCAGAATAAAATACTATATAAAATAATAAACATTTTTTATTAAATAACCTAAAATTAATTAAATCATTTACTATTTTTAATTTAATTTATAAGGTATTTATTTAATTTTTGTCTTTTTGCGGATGACGTGGCCCAATCAGGCCACACCATCCGTTGACCGGGGGTCAACTCCTTGACCCTAGGCCTTTGCCTTCTCGACCGTCTCGAGTACCCACTTTCTTGGATTTTTTGTGGGCCAGTCGTTTACCGAATCATGATAAAGTCTTCACGACTTTTGTTCATCGTGGAATGGTCCTACACGCCTATCGATTATCTCGGACCGAGAGCCATCATGCAGCCCGTTTTCCCTCGATCTTTGAGTCGTGTCCAGCATGTTCAAAACCAAAGCCACCTTCCTCCTTTTCTCTTTGGACCCGCCTTGTGGCTTGGTGGAGACTTCCGAGGATTGGCCTGGGATCCCCGGTGACAGGGAGAGATCCCAGCACCTTGTTGAGGTGCCAAGCGAGCCTAGGTGAGCTCCCAGCCATCTCCGGCGGCTGCGCCGCCGTGAGGTCAGATCTCGTGGCTCCGGCCACTGAGGTACATTTTCTCTTCGTTTTTAGCTAGCTTTTAGTTTTAGGAATAGTGTGTAGCATTTAGTTGGCTCATCGATCAACCAACTTCGCCCGATTCAGCCATCGAACACCTCGCCGGAGCTAGCTCCGGCGAGCTCCTCCCCCGTCGCTTTTCATCTTCTTTTGCTGCTAGGATAGGCGAGGCATTTTGCCCTCGCCTCCCTTAACGTCTTGTGCAGGTCCCAGGAGCTCGAGAGACCCCACCTGGGATGTTTTTGACACGGGCCTGCAACCTGGGGGGTTGTCCTCCTTCACCGACGACGCAGCGGCGCCCCGACCGCTCTCCGGGCATTTTGAGGCCGCCGCCCACTCGAGGACACCTCCAGGAACTGCGTGCAGCCGTTTTGGGGGATCAAACACCTCTGGGTTGCGAGATTTTGCAAGATCAACCTCGCCTGGAGCCTGTTCTTCATCAGTTCATCCAACGCGCTCCACGGCCGTTGGATCACGAGCCCCAGCCCAGGTGATCAGCTCCCGTCCGATTAAAGCCCCAGCCATCGTCAGATCCAGGGCTGAGATCTAATCTCAGCCTTCTGCTTGCGAAGGGGTATCGGCGCTTGTGGTGACGACACGTGTCTTAAGTAAAGCCTATCCACCGTTCGATCGCCCGCCTGCTTAGGTATTTTGCAATTTTCGCCCTTGCAGTTTTTGTAATATTTTAGTAGGACACAAACTTTCATTTGCTGTTTAATTATTTTGTAAATTTTGCTAAAAACCCCCTACAGTTTCCTTATTTACATTATAACCCTTACCAGCCCAGCGCACGTGCGTGGCACGCGCGCGTGGACATTTTGCGGACAAGGGCCTCGCAGTTGTGGTTTTATTATTTAGTCCACTAAACATTTTGTCACGTTATAAAGATTTAGTGGAATTTGCAGCTAAGCCCCCGTATTTTGTAATATTGCAAGTAGATCCTCCCCAGGCGCGTGCATTGCACGCGCGTGGGTTGGAATTTTGCCAAACAGCCCTTGCAAATTTTGTGATTGCTATTTGGTCCTGAAAATATTTTATTCAGAATTAACTTTGTGTGAAATTTGCGTAAAACCCCCTGGAAGTCTGCTTATTTGCAAACTAGTCCTTGCTTGGCTGTGATTTTTTTGTGTGCTTGCATGAATTAATTAGGGTATCATTTTAATCCCAAAAATTCTCAAATTTTGGACTTAAGCTCCTGTGCACTTATGCTTCCACGCCATCAATTTAGTTTTTGATTTTATTTTATTTTTAAATTTTTTTTAAAAATAAAAAACTCTCTATTTTAGCACTGTCTAGCTTAGAAAATGCCAAAAAAATATCAAAACACTTCGAAAAATTCCAAAAAAATTACCTAGTGTCTATTTTAACCTATTTTAGTGTTAATCCAAAAAATCACTAAAAATCTCAAAAGAAAAACACTAAAAATTAGAAAATACATAAAAACTTTAAAAAAAATCTATAAAATCAAAGAAAACTCCAAAAATAGCAAACTCATTTACTGTTTGTTCTGGATTTCAATTTGAAAATTAGTGTGAAAAATTTTGGTTGCTGTTTGCTAATTTTAATTTCCATTTTCCTCACAGCCAGCACATTTTCCACTGTTTTGCTTTATTTCAGTATTTAAAAATACCAAAAACACCTTGAAAAATCCCCAAAAATCACAAAAACAGTAAAAAATCCTAAAAATATCAAAAACATTTTATTTCTGAATTTTTGGTTATTTTTTCACATTTTTATAAATATTTTATCTTGTCTTTTATTACATTGTCCTTACTTTCCAATATTGAAAAAGAAAAAAAATATAAAATATAAAATTTTAAAAATTAGAAAATTAAAAATCAAAATATAAAATTAAAAATTATATAAAAAATAAAAAAAATAAAAACCCACAAAAGTTTCCTTTGATTGCTTGCTTAGTGTAGACACATCACACATTCACACACACACTTGTATTTGAATTACCCTGTTTGCTCCCTGTGTTCGAACTCTCTGCATACTTGCCCTTTACATCATTTGTGCAGAGTTAAAAATAAATTTTAACTCCACATTATTTCTAATTTATTTATCTTCAGTGTGGGTTAATTGTTGACTTTAGTCCAGAGATCATTGTGAGTCGTCACAGCGACGGTTGTCTCCGCCTTGTGTGAGACACCACTTTTAGACGTCGTGAATTTTGGCTAAATCAATACTATAAGCCCTTCACTCCCGGAGGGTAGAGTAAGGATGAGTGCAGATGTTAGGCATTCTTTCAGTGTTTGGAAACTAGTTTCATATGCATATGACCATATGAATGGAACTTCCTTCTGAGTCAACCTAGTCATTGGTAATGCTATTCGTGAAAAGTCCTTCACAAATCTTCTATAATATCCAGCTAATCACAGAAAAGATTGTATTTCTGTGACAGTCTTCGGGTGTTCCCAATTCATCACCACACTAACCTTTGTAGGATCAACTGATATACCTTCCCCAGAAATGACATGGCCTAAGAAAGATACTTCACATAGCCAGAAGTCACATTTGCTATATTTAGCATACAATTTGTTCTTCCTTAGAGTTTTAAGTGCCTGCTTGAGATGGTGTTCATGCAGATACTTATACTTGGAGTAAATAAGCACATCATCAATAAAGACTACTACAAAGTGATCTAAGAACTCCTTGAATACTCTATTCATGGGATCCATGAAGGCTGCTGGGGCATTTGTTAGTCCAAAAGGCATAACTAAGAATTCATAATGCCTGTATCTAGTTCGAAAAGCTGTCTTGGGAATATCTGTATCTTTAATTTTCAACTGATGGTATCCATATCTTAAATCAATCTTGGAATACACAGTTGAACCCTGTAACTGATCAAAGAGATCATCTATTCTTGGCAGAGGATACTTGTTCTTCACGGTCTTCTTGTTTAGTTGTCTATAATCAATGCACAACCGCATTGACCTATCCTTTTTCCTGACAAATAAGACAGGTGCACCCCATGATGAAGTACTAGGACGAATAAATCCTTTATCTAACAGTTCTTGCAACTGTACCTTTAACTCTCGTAACTCAGCTGGTGCCATCCTATACGGAGGGATAGAGATAGGTTGAGTATCACGAATGAGAGAGATTTCAAATTAAATCTCTCACTCAGGTGGTAATCCAGGTAGTTCCTCTAGAAATACATCAGGAAACTCGCACACTATAGGTATATCTTCCATCATTCTGTCTAACCCTGATGTAGTGGTTACATACGCTAAATAACCTTGGCACCTTGCTCTAACAACTGTTGTGCCTTCAATGTAGAGATATATTCGATATTACCATTGGATGTCTTTCCAATGAACTGGAACTCTCTCGAGTTAGGAACGTGAAACGTTACTGTCTTTTGAAAACAACAAGACATGCATCATGCCTTTCTAGCCAATCCATCCCTAGGATAAGATCAAAGTCCTCCATTTCTATTAGTAGTAGTGAAACATGTCACTGATGTCCCGCTATCAGTACTGCACAATTATCCAGGATTTCTCGGATTATAAATACATGTCCTCCTGTTCCCTTGATCAGATATTACTGTTGTACTTCTACTGGTATCTTACCCAAAGTGGGTACTAACCATCGAGCAACAAATGAATGTGAAGCACCCGAATCAAATAAGGCATGTACTGAAAAGCCATGAATAGTAACGGTACCTCGTACGACTGTACCTAAATTGTAGGCTTGTTTTTCAGTGATTGCATTGAGCTGACCATTAGGATTAGGAAAGCTAGAACCCGCAACACTTTGTGGTGGTTGCTGTGTAGGAGACGCTCCTTGTGAGCCACAACCTCTATCATGTCTTCCTCCGCGTGTTGCTCCATTGCTCGAGGTGGATATTATACTGTTAATTGGGGTTGGTTTAAACCCCGACCCTCTCAACTTCGGACAATCTTTCTTGATGTGGCCTTCCTGATGATAGTAAAAACACACACGTGCTCTTGTTTGAGCTGAAGACCCAGCCATATTGGTGTTAGCTCCTGTTGTTGAGTCACGAGGATATAATGGAGGTCTAGAGAAACCCTTTCTTCCAGATTATTCCTGGCTCAAAGTCTGTGGCGAGCTTATATTAGACCCGACTGGATGATAACGATTGTCTCTTCCGTTATAATTTGCCTTATGTTTGGATGGTCCACCAGTAAAGTGAAAGCTTCTTCTTTGGCGGTTTTCATCCCTCTCCATCTCAATACGAGAGGCGATTTCCATGGCTTCATCTACAGTGGTGACTCTAAAACCTGCAAGCTTCTCTCTCAAATCTCCCTGAAGACCGCTAATAAATTTGGTAGGACACTCTTGTGGTGAAGCTTTTAAAACCGAGGAGTAACGTAGCAGCTCCGTAAAGTAAATATGATAATCTCGTACATTCTTGGATCCTTGGGTCAAAGAAGCTAACTCCCTCCTCTTCAAATCTTCCCAATAGGAGGGACAGAAGTGAGCTCGGAACCTTTCTTCAAAAACATCCCATGGAACAGGATATACTATTTTCTTGGAAATTGCTCTCCACCATCGTCTTGCATAGTCTGCTAAGGAGTAATCAACAAAGTGCACCCAAGTATCTGCTGATGCGTGTATTATTCTCAACGTCCTGCTGACATCATCAAATCATAGATCTGCCTCATCAGGTGTCTCTATGCCTTTAAATCGAGGAATCTTTCCCTTTCGGTAATTGTCTAGTAATGTTTGGTGTCTAAGAAAGGCCTTCTCTATTGCTCCTTCAGCTGGGGTAGGAGCAGACTCATTTGAAGGATGGTAACTAGATTCTTCCTCAAAAAGATGGACATAACATTCAATCCTGGCATCCGCATGCTTAGATGCCTCGGGTCTCTCAACTTGTGCATTGAGTCTCTCCACCAATGGTTGTTGCCTTTGACCCATGTCTTGGAGCATTATCATCATAGCCGCTAATTGTCTAGACACGTCTTGGTCTGCCATGATCCTGGGATAAGTCAAGTCCAAAGGTTAGGTCCTATATGTCTTAGCATGATGTACATAAGGGACAATGACTTGTGAATTGTATTGCAGTCAATTATTAAGATCGAAAGATCTTAATACAACCTTAGTTTCTAAATACCGCTCATAGTTGTTAATTACTAAATAAATTAATGGAGTAACTAGGCTCTGGTATCAATCTGTCGCGACCCCGAATCTCGGGTCGTCGGATCCTCCCATATCCGTATCTGGTTACTCAACAATAATTTATTCAGCAATCACAACTAACATTCAGAAACAGACTGCAAATAAAATACTCAAAAAGAAGTATTTAATACTTTTCCATTCACAAAATAAAGTTTACATAATCCATTATCCCACTACAACCATTTGCATGTACATCAGCTGAAAGGAAATACACAGAAAGATTACTAACTACCTTACAAAGTAAAGCTACCCTGTCTAGCTGGATGTCTACTAGGTAAGCTGGCTGGATTACTAAAGTCCTTGTAATGGCTCACCGATACCTGTTGGGTTTTCCATAAATCATAGGATAAAAATTAGCGAATGTTAAGTAACGAAGAAGAGAAAAGCAAACAAATTGTGTAATTTTTCAAAACTTATTATCATAAAAAGTTTCATTCCTTCTCATTAATTTAAGTCATATTCCTTTTCTATTCCACGTCAAGGATTAGTCTAGAGAAACCCCACCATTCTTAGACTCCGAAGCTGTGGACCCTTCGGAATTGGAGATTTTATTGATCTTAGTAAGCTTATGCTGCCGCATGTCGCCTCAACCAATCCTCCAATACTACATTGACAATTTCCTTTTCTTTTATTAATCAGGGTCTCAAACCCTCAGTCTAACAAACAAAGGAGCACACCGTCCTCGAGGACCCGGTTGCTTAAAACCTCAGGCTAACATTATAACCTAGCGTCTTAAAATACATGTTGTCGTGACCCAGACGCTATTGAACCACCCATGTCTACACATGGCACGACCACATCTTCCGTCATTCAACCCGAATATATTGGCTCCCGGTACTACGTGTTACAAATCATTCATTTCGGTGCACTTATAATAACAGGGCAACCGTGTACCACCTAGATAGGGAAACGGCAATACGAGTTCCTTCCGACAAATCTACAGGTTGTATGCCCGACCTGTAGTTCTACTCTCAGTCATCCTTAACGTGACCCACGACTCTTTTAAGGATCTAACTTAAAAGACATCAATTCCCATGATGTAATTCCTTAATTCAGCCTTATATTTGCATAACCATAAAATACTGGGTATAGACTTACACATATATTAATTCATATATTTATATACTCATAATTATGCTTATTTTAACTTTCAAACCCAAACTTTCCAAGTCACTGCATTAATTCGATACTTAAACCTTATTTTAGTGGGAATCATAAAGCAACTTTTCATATTTTCTCAAAAATAACCAAATTAGGGTTCTTCATAGTAAAGAATAAAAAATCAGAAATTTCAACGATCTCATATGAAAACCCAACAGCAAAAGGAAGGATTTCGTTACCTAATCTAGCTCTCTCTCGCATATGTAGTGCTTTATCGTGTTTCGTTTTCAGAAAGGATAATTTAAGGCTCCTGAAACAATCGAATTTCATTTTCATATCGAAAACGCTAAGAACATTTCAAGAACGTGAAGAACGAACGAAGAACACCAAGAACACGAAGAACACGAAGAACACGAAGAATGCCAAGAACATATTTTCTCTTGAAATTTCGACAGAGCTTCCCCTTATATCGGGACATGTTTCTCGGAAATTTTTGGTAGAGTTTCCACTTATACCGGGATATATTTCAAAATAAAAACGAAAAGAGTTCCCTCTATAAAATCAATCGAGAGGAAAATAACGAAACTGAAAGAATATAATTAAACTGCAAGTGATGGAGAATCGGTAGACACCACGCGTCTTAGGTGAGTGAATGTGTGACGAATCACAGGGTTCACTGACGTGCACATCCGCCTGCACCTAAATAGGGTATTACACAGATTTCTCCATCAAAATATCTATAAAAGCGGAAAAGAAAGAACAATAAGCAACAGAGAATCGGTAGACACCGCGCGTCTTAGGTGAGTGAATGTGTTACAAATCACTGGGTTCACTGACGTGCACAGCCGCCCGCACCTAAGTAGGGTGTTACACAGATTTCTCCTCGAACAACAACAGGAAATAAATCGAAAAGAAAGATGAATCAAGAACAAAACTTGGAAGAAAAGAGGATGAATTGAAAGCCTAGCTTACGAAGAAAACTAAGAGAGGATCATACCTTTCTCTTCCTCGTTCCCCCGGCAGCGCTTCGCTAGCGCTCTTTCCCTGCCTCCCACTCCTCCTCCCGACCTCTCAACCCTAGCCCTTGGGTGGTGGTGGTAGTGGAAATCGTAGAGAATGAATGGGTAGGGGGTATTTATAGGCTCCAGAAAACCACTAACCATGGTTAGAAAACCATGGTTTAGACCTTAACCATGGTTTAACGGCCCATGGTTTTGAGAAAAACTTATCCCAAACTTGGGGCTAAAGTTAGAACATTCGAGAGGATTCTAGATTCGCTAATGATGCTTAATTATCACTAATCGTGATTAACTTTCATTAATCGTGATTTAACTTTCGCGGCTTACGCTAGTCTTTTGCTAACTATTGGTTAGTGTTTGCTAATGATCATTAGCGATTTTCAATACTTCATTAGTTTCTTTAATCATGCTTAATTAGTCTTAATGACAATCATTATAGGTTAATGACGTCTTAACCCATCCTTACTTCTCTTTCTTTTGAAAAATCATAACAAATCGAGACGAAGTCCCATTCACACGAAACAAATTCCGTCGGTTTTCTCTTGACGAGTCGGATCTTATGATATAGGATCCGAGAGATGCCAACTTCATGGCTTTACAATATCCATGCTGCCGATGCTGCATAGACGCTCTTCTCCTCCTCTCGGCTCCCTGAGTAAAAATCCTCGAATGGTGCTGATGGGGCTCCGAAATATGCTGCCTCTCCTCCTCGTCCTCTGAAGACTCCTCATGTAGAGCTTCAGAGATGCCCCTCCTCATGTCCCTCACCCGGTCAGGTACGGTCACGGTCCTTCCGCTCCTGAGTGACATGTGGTTAGCCTCATCACACGAAAGAATCTCATGTTCAGACTATGAGATGCTGAATAATATACCTGACCAAAGTGCTGCTGAGAACTAGATCGATTCAGGCTATTGGGATTACCCTAAAATTGGGTTGAGATACTCGATGAGATCCGTTCCTACAGGAACGAAATTCATGACTTACGGGTGGATGCCAACCGCCTGTCCAAATGGCGAGACGAGCAGACTGCACCCTCCAGCGATGCAACCGCGGTCAAGCGACGACAACCCTCTCTCCGGTGAGATCCGTTGGCTTCTTGGCCAACATCGCAGCCGCATCCGTGCGCTGCTCGAGCTCATCGCTCACCGATAATTCAAGTGAAAACCGTGCTCTCGTGAGCACATCATAGGCAACTGTCTCCATCGTAGTATTTTTCCCTTCATTTTGTCCTCGTTGTTATTTTCTCAATTTTTTTAATCACATCACATTACCATCCTCATTCCCCCATTTGTTTATTCCAAATCATCACCACCACCAACCTATCCTCCTATTTTTTTACCATATTTCCTGTTTAACAAAGTTTAAAAAAATAAAAATCTAAAACAAAAAAATTACAAAACAAAAAAAATTAAAAAATTAAATAAAATAAAAAATAAAGCAGCGGTGGGTAGCACCCACCACCGCCCGTCACTAGCCGCCCCCCAGCCATGACCGGCAGCCGCTGACCGCGCCACCATCGCCGCGGCCCACCTCCGCAGGCTGCCAGCCCCACAGAGCACCTCGACCGACCGCAGACCCGCTCCACCCCACCACACCACCGACCTCTCTCTCTCTCTCTCCAGCCGTAGGGAACCCCCGTGCCTCCTCGTCCACCGCAGCCACCGCCGGTGACCCCCCCCCTTCCAGCCATCGCCGTCCTCCGCCTCCGGCCCCCTTTCAGGCTGCCACCACCGCGTGCCTCGCGACCGCCCGCGGGCCACCACCGCCCCTCACCTCCCCTCTGTGAGCCTCCTGCGAAGAAGAAGTTCAAGATTTGTTTAATTTTTTTATTTTATTGTAAAACTTTCATTTTTTATATTTTAAGTTTCTGTTATGGCATAAAGGTCCTTGTATATAGTTGACTGCTTATTTTGTTTACGAAATTTGCACGGATACCCCTATGTTAATGTTTAATTTGGACTTCAATCTTTCATCTTTTTATTCAAGAAAAATAGCATTAAGTTGAGCAACTTAGTCTCTGTCATCTGAACATTTATTTATATTTTTATGAGATATTGTGATCTAACAAAAATGGTTTAATCAATAAAAAATATAAAATTCATAAAAACTTCAAAAATCCGTAACTAATTCAATATAAATCCAAAACTATGCACAACCTATCATTCTAAGATAATTTCACCTACTTATCAATAAAAAATAAAAATAATTTCTTACTGTTTTCTATTTTAAATATCGAAAATACATCACAGTTTTCAATAAAAACTTTGTTCTATTTTCACTAAAAAATTCATAAAAAACATATATTGTTAAAAATCCAAAAAAATACTGTATTCCCATTTCATCATGTTTAACTTCCAGTGATTTTTCATAATTTTTTCATTTTGTATGTGTGAAAAATTGCATAAAAACTCATAAAAAGTGTGCATTTTTAATTGTTACATTTTAACCCTGAAATTTCCAAAAAAATATATGTTGCATTCATCATTCGATTAAGTTTAATGGAAAAAATATAATTAGGCTAAATTAGATTAATTTTGCATTAAAATTAATTTGGCTAGGTTGTGTGCTTTCTTATTAACTTAATTCACCCGCATTTTGCATTGGCATTTGTTTTTGCATTAAAAAATCTAAAAAATCAACTTAGAAAATCTAGATCTAATTTATTTGAATTAACCCGACGTTTTTCCTTTGCCTCCCTGTGTTCGACCCTGGACTTGTCCGGGATATAAATTAAAGTCGAACCCTCTTCACGGAGATCTTGTCACGGTTCTGATTGACTCACTAAGTACACGTACTGCAACGAGTGCAAATTACATCACGTATTAAACGATCGATCAGATGGCACCATTGCCGGGGATGAATGTGAAAGGGAGTGGAGGCCGCGTGGTTGTGAAGAAGGCGACGATCTAATGTCTTCTCCGATGAGATTGGCGGAGAAGGGGGTCAGAGGTGATTTGAGGTCGCGAAGGAGGGAATAGGTGATCAAATGGGTGAGCAAAGATGAGGGATGTGAGGCGAAGCTACAAACTGTCTACCATCTGAATATTGGTATACCGTATATACAATATATGTACTTTAGCTATATTCTGAAAAAATTTGAAAAGTTTAAAACTTTTTGGCTAAAGTAAAATCCTTTGAACTAAGTAGACAAAAATATTTCAAGGCGGAGGCAGCCCGCGTGGAGATGGGCGGCGGCAGCACCGCTTAGTGGAGGAGAGGAAAGGGGAGGGGTGGCGGGCCGTGGCCTGCTGCTCCTCCGTTTTTATTTTTTTTTAATTTTTTATGATTTTTTTACTGTTGTGTTTTAATGGATTTTTTTATTTAATTTTTTTGATTTTTTAAAAATAGGAAATGCAAGTAAAAAATGATGTAGAGATGGTGAGGATGGAATAAACAAATGAAAGTGTGTGGGTAATTATGTGGTGGTGTGATATGAAAACATGCAACAAATAAAAATGATGATGAAATGAAAGGAAATTACCTAGGATAGAAGCGACCGCCTATGATGTGCTCACGAGAGCATGGTCTTCACTCAGATTATCGGTGAGCGATGAGCTCGAGCAGTGCACAGATGCAGTTGCGATGTTGGCCAAGAAGCCAATAGATCTCACCGGAGAGAGGGCTGTCGTCGCTCGATCGTGGTTGCATCGATGTCACTGATTCAACTCTGGGAAATAGGCTCTTCTGATATAAAGATGGATTAAGTGCAAAATGAGGAGGATGGGATGTATATAAAGAGAAAACATGAGAAGGTATTAAAGTGGTGGATGGGAGGTTAATAAAATGATGGGGATGAATTAGAAGTTAGAAAATATGGTGGAATGATGGAGTTGAATGGTGGTTATTGTAGAGAAAGGGAATTAAATAATAAAATAAATAATAAGATAAAGTAGGCTACTAAAATACAACAAAATATAAAGAAGAAAAATAATGGAGAATTTACCAGGAAGACATACCACATGTACATTTATTTTACTTTTCTAATTTATATATTTTTTTAATAAGAGATATTTACAACAGAAAAAATACAATAAAATACAAGAAATAAGATACAACATAACAATGATTTTTTTTGGATTTTTTAGTAATTAAGAAAGATAAAATAAAAAATGAAGAAAGAATGAATATATGCATAATATACAATGTATATATAGGTCCCCAAACCCAACTTTTACAAATGAGCTCTGATTTTAATGAAATCACTTCCGTTGGATAGATAATTTTCTAACTTGAACTTTAAAAGTGAGTTTGGTGAATTTGGAGTTCATACGGAGCGGGAATTTGGCCGAGAAGTTGGACTTGGGCATTTTGTCTTTGGAATTTAGGAGCATTTATATGAGGTGAAATTTATATTATATTTCTTGTATTTTTATATACATTTTATGAACAAGTTAGAGAAAGAATTAGCCAAAAAGGAGTTGAAATGAAATTATTAAAAATACATGAAGTTTTGGGCTATTTACTGGTGAAAAACTCCTTTATTTTTATGGCCTTTTATTGTTAATTTATTTTGTATAATCTAATATACATTAATTAGTGTGTTTTATTTAGAAGAGTCATTTTGTTAATTTATTGAATTTATGGATATTTATTAGGGATTTTACTCAGGGAGTTTGCTAAGATCAAGATATTGAGATGATGAATCGTGGATTCATCAGTCTTTCAACAACACCATTTAGTTGAAGAGTTCCAGGAGGAGTAAGATTGGATATGATACCTCTCTCTTTAAGGTATTCACTGAATTCATATAAGAGGTACTCTTCATTTCCGTCAGATCAAATATGTTTAATCTTCCCATTGATTTGGTTCTCAACCAAAGCCATGAATTCTTTGAACTTTTCAAAGGTTTCAGATTTATGATGTAATAGGAAGATGGACTCGTATCACGAATGATCACAATAAACATTAAATAATGTCGATATCTATTTTGAGTCGCGGTATTGAAGGGACCAAACACATCGGTATTAGGTCAAGTATACCCTTGCTTCGTGTACCTTTATTTCGGAAGGATACTCTGGTTATTTTACTTCGGATGCAATGTTCCTAGTTAGGTAAACTTTAGACATGTAAAAAATCTAATGGTCCATCGTTTACCAATATTTTGATTCTATTATAGATAAATAACTAAGCCTTTGATGTCAAATCATGGTTAAATGATTTCTATTCTTTATAGATCTTTTAGGATTTTTATTACTGGTAGTTAATGACAGATTCATTAATGCACAATTCAAAGAGCCCTCCAGGAGTTAGAAAATCACGTGCAATATGTTTATCATAGCGACTTATGATAAGTTTCTCACATAACAGAAATGAATATCCATTTCTAACTAACTTAGATATAGATAATAAGTTCCGTCTATCACCTGAAATATTAGACACTCTCTAAGTAATAAGACTCTCTATAGCATGCACGTCCCAACGACGACTACTGGAATAGTTGCATCAGATACCATCTGGATGATTATCTCCCCTTCATCAAGCTTTCTGATTTCCTGAAATAGATGCAACAAATTGCATACATGAATAGAAGCATCGGAATCTATGACCCCACTACCTTCTCGTCTTACGAGAAATTTGATTTCATTGATGAAAGAAGATTTTATACCCCATGGATCTTTTACCTTTTTCAATGGTTTTAGGTAGTCTGGATAGTTATGCTTCCAATGTCTCAGCTTCTTATCGTGATGATAGACATCAGCTTTCTTGGATACCATGAGCGTGGAAGCTCGAGAGGATGAGCCAACGACTTCTCTTTTCTTCTTCTTTATCTTATGGGTCGGACCCTTCCGAGACACTTGCTTTCGTCTACGCTTTCCTTTGACATGTGCAATCATTGCACTGCTAGTATGATTATCCTTCTTCATTACGTCCTCAATAAAATTCCATGATGACATGAGCTCATCATTTGTCAGTCTTATCTTATTCATGTGGTATGATACTGCAAAATTATTAAAAGATATGGGTAACGGCAACAGAATGAAGTCAGAATGCATGTCTGCATGCATTTGTACCATAAATGGATCTATTTAAGAGATGTAATCAAACATTTGATTACATGTTCTCTAACCGGGGTTCCTTCTTGCATCTTGCAATGAATCAATTCTTTCAGGATGTTGTAACGGTGTGTGTGGTTCACATCACCGAACATCTTTCTTAGAATCAACATTATATCAAGGGCTCGTTCTATGCCCACACATTGCTTCTGAAGTACATTGGACAAAGAGCCCAATATATAATAATGAGATAATGAATGATCTTTGTCATATTTTTTTATTGAATTTTAGTTCTTCCATTGACACGTTGTTCACCTGCTTATTCTTGGTGAGGACATAACTAATGTGCTCTGCTGAAGGAACAAGCTCCAGATTTCAAAACAAGCTCCAGATTTAGGTACTAATTTGCCGAGAATCTTATTAATGATATATATATATATATATCAGTCCCTGCTACATATCCACAAAAATTAAGAGGTAAATGTGTGTTATTCATCATTAATCGAACCATATCCATGATGGTCCTATTGCATCTTTTAGCAACACCATTTAGTTGAAGATTTCCAGGAGGAGTGAGATTGGATATGATACCTCTCTCTTTAGGGTATTCATTGAGTTCATCTAAGAGGTACTCGCCATCTCGGTCAGATCAAATATGTTTAATCTTCCTATCAATTTGGTTCTCAACCAAAGTCATGAACTCTTTGAAATTTTCAAAGGTTTCAGATTTATGATGTAATAGTAAGATGGACTCGTATCACGAATGGTCACAATAAACATCAAATAATGTCGATATCTATTTTGAGTTGCGGTATTGAAGGGATCGCATACATCGGTATTAGGTCAAATATACCCTTGCTTCGTATATCTTTATTTCAGAAGGATACTCTGATCATTTTACTTCGGATGCAATGTTCCTAGTTAGGTAAACTTTGGACATGTAAAAAATCTAACGGTCTATCATTTACCAATATATTGATCCTATTATAGATAAATAACAAAGCCTTTGATGCCAAATCATGGTTAAATGATTTCTATACTCTATAGATCTTTTAGGATTTTTATTAGTGGTAGTAATTCATGACAGATTCATTAATACACAATTCAAAGAATCCACCAGGAGTTAGAAATTCACATGCAATATGTTTATCATAACGACTTATGATAAGTTTCTCACATAACAGAAATGAATATATATTTCTAACTAACTTAGATATAGATAATAAGTTCCTTCTAACATCTGAAATATATAAACACTCTCTAAGTAATAAGACTCTCTATAGCATGCACATCCCAATGACAACTGCTGGAACAGTTGCATCAGATCTCATCTGGATGATTATCTCCCCTTCATCAAGCTTTCTGATTTCCTAAAATAGATGCAACAAATTGCATACATGAATAGAAGCATCGGAATCGAGGACCCAACTACCTTCTCGTCTTACGAGAAAATCGACTTCATTGATGAAAGAAGATTTTATACCTCATGGATCTTTTACCTTTTTCAATGGTTTTTAAGTAATCTGGACAATTATGCTTCCAATGTCTCAGCTTCTTGTAGTGATGATAGACATCAGCTTTCTTGGATACCATGAGCGTGGAAGCTTGAGAGGATGCGCCAACGACTTCTCTTCTAATTCTTCTTCCTTATCTTATGGGTCGGACCCTTCCGAGACACTTGCTTTCGTCTACGCTTTCCTTTGACATGTGCAATCATTACACTGCTAGTATGATTATCCTTTTTCATGACGTCCTCAATAAAATTCCATGAAGACATGAGCTCATCATTTGTCAACCTCAGCTTATTATGTGGTATGATACTACAGAATTATTAAAAAAATATGGGTAGAGGCAATAGAATGAAGTCAGACTGCATGCCTACATCCATTTGTACCATAAAGGGCATCTTTTTAAGAGAGGTAATCAAGCATTTTGATAACATGTTCTCTAACCAGGTTTCCTTCTTGCTTCTTGCAATGAATCAATTCTTTCAGGATGTTGTAACGGTGTGTGCGGTTCACATCACCGAACATATCTCTTAGAATCAACATTATATCATGGGCTCCTTCTATTCCCACATGTTGCTTCTGAGGTACATTGGACAAAGAGCCCAGTATATAGCAATGAGATAATGAATGATATTCGTCATATTTTTTATTGAATTTTAGTTCTTCCATTGACACATAGTTCACGTGCTTATTCTTGGTGAGGACATAACTGATGTGCTCCACCGAAGGAACAAGCTCCAGATTTCGGAGCAAGTCCGAATAGTTTGGTCCGGCCAATTGGTTGACCTCCAGAAGTGTGTTGAGTGGGTTCATGGATTTCATATATGAGATCAAGAAATATACTTATTAGATCATATAAATAATTATATATTCAAATTTTAAATTCATCGAGGAATTGTAAATCGAAACCGTCATACTTTTTAGTACTTTGAAAGTTCATTCCCTGTACTTACCACTATATCTCTAGCAAGATATGGGATCTTCCTTCAAACTTTGTTACACCCCAATAATATGAGAAAATGTAATTCAGGTGAAGGAAGCATAAACTCATTCTGCCTTGCAAGTCCAACTTGCATTTCCCATTTAGGTCTTTAACACCCGAGCCTACCACCCCCAAGGTGATGACGACTTGTTATTAATTGAACCAATCGTCAACAGGAATAACACTCGCTATGCGCAATCCAATACCGCCTCAATCATATATGGACAATGTTGGGACCACTACGCATACGACATGCCACTTTCAAGAAGCAAAGAGCCCAATCCATGTGCTCTTGTACGTTGGCTCTATAACTTGGCATAAACATATCTATCGTACAATCCATGGCGACCGGACCCTTCATCTTGATGAGTGATGAATATGTGATTCGTCACTCTAAAAGTTGAAAATAGAGCTTTGTTCCCGAGTAAATAGTAGCATATTTCCCCTTATATCACATAATTAGCATTCAAGCATGCATAAATAATATCTGCATTTTAGCATTCATATTTGCATTAAATAAGAAGCCAAATTCACTTGTAAATATTCAACTGTATATTAGATAAAATACCTTATTTGTATATATTTTATACTAACTCCAAAGCCAATAAAACCAACTCTATAGTGTATATATTACTAACAGTTATTAAAGAAAAATATCAAAAAATACTAACTTGTAAAATTGACCAATAAAAGCCCATTCCAAGTTTGAGATTAGGAGCCTTAAAATGCACATATCTCTCTCATACAACCTCTGAATTAGGTCTACTCACTTTTAAAGTAATATACATTCAAAGACCTTCGAAACAAGACCAATTTCATTAAAATTGGAGCTCGTATGCAAAACTTGGGTTTTGGACCCCTTTTGTACATTATACATAATGACCGTTTTACCCCTGTATTTTATCATTTTATTTTCTTCATTATTAAAAATCCAAAAAAATTAGATTAAGTTGTAAATATTCCTCTCATAATTTTCTCTAACTTTATTTTGATTTTTCTCTCTTTTAAAAATGACAAAAATATTACAAAAGATAAAATGCGGTATTTTATATCTATAAGGTACCACCCAAAAATACATTTTTTACAGATGATTTCATTTGATTTTCGGCCCTTCACGAAAGTTGTAGATCTCGTCGAGACGAGCAACTTTTGTGTTGACCATTTTTTGATTTAATCCCTTTTGTTATTTCTTTTTTATTTTCTTTACATTTAATTTTTGAATTTTCTAGGAGCGACATGTGGCAGCTCCTGGAGCCACCACATGTCACCCCTTTTATTTATTTTCGGATTTATTTTAATATTTTAGGATTTATTTTTATTATTTTATTATTATTTTTATTATTTTTAATAGCTTACTATTTTATTTTATTACTTTATTTATTTAATCTCCCTTTTACCTCTTCCCTTACTTGGCTTCCACTCCAAGTCACCACTCTCCCCACTACTCCATTCTCCCCACTTCTTCTCCAACTTCCCTCTCCTCTCCCTTTTTATTCCCATCATCCTCCACCATTGTTCCCCATCTGCCATAATCGAGAGAGAAAGGGAACCACCAGCTCAGCCTGCTCGACGGTGACAGCGACCGAGTAAGTCTTCGACGCGACGACGGTTTCCATCGTGTTTGGCGAGATTCGAGGTAGAGAGATCGACCTCGTCGAAGCCGCATCCAAGCTGCATAGCTTCTCTGAATTTTTGTCGAGTCGGATCGAGGCCACGACGGAAGCCGCACGACACGGCTCCATTTTCGGCGAACCGCAGGTAAGTATTCTCTATCTTCACTTTGTCAAATTTTTATCTAACACTATTTGTTTATCTTGTTCATCACAACAAAAAAACCACATCATCATCTTCATTTCATTTCATCCATCACAAAAATCAAACACAATCACCACTCATCCATTGCATTTTATTTTCAGTTTACATAAAAAACCACACAACATCCAACATCACAATCACCACCATCACATTTCACCTATTTACTTCACATTTCGTTTCTGTTTAAAAAATATAAAAAATACAAAAAATACAAAAACAAAATAAAAAAACAGGCAGCTCCTCCTCGAGCAGGCCAGCCCCGCTGCCATGCCCTTCACCTCCAGCCACCATCCCGGCGGCAGCTGTAGCCCTGTCGCTGCGCCACCGCCTTCCAGCAGCGGCCCCACCTCATCCTCGTCTAGATGCCACACACCCGGCCCGCCCCCCGCGCGCCTCCCCGGCAACGGCGCTATATAACGAGCCAGTGATCTACCCTTTTGATGTTGTCTAATTGACTAGTGAGCTCTAGCCGCCAAGTCCCTCCTCTCTTGCCCTAGCTTGCGTAAGGAGGAAAAGGTGCATTTCATTTTTTATTATATTGTGAAAATTATAAATATTTCCTTGCAAGTATATATTTCCAAAAGTGCCCCTGTGCACATTTCTGGTTAGTAACTTCTATTTTCTGTATTGCGAAAACACCCCTGAGTTTGAGCGTTAATTTGGACTGCCATCTAGCATCATTTTATTCAATCAAAAATATCATTTTGTAGAGCAACTCATTATTTATCTTATGGATGTTTATTTACATTTTTGTGAGCACTTGACAATTTATTAAAAATCAGAGATTGAAAATCAGTTGTATTTTTCCCTTTTAAGCTCTGAATATCGCACATAGTTATTTATCACTCCAAAAATTGTGAAAAAATTGTGAATGATGTATTTAATTATTCTTTAATTACTGCTCAGATTTCGTCCAATTCAGAGTTGTCATGTGCATAAAATAAATTGTAGAGTAATTTCTGTAATTGATTTTTAATTAAATTCATAAATAATATTTTTGAGAAATTTCAACTCTCTTGGATTCTTTATTGAAATATCTATTTGAGATAAATCAAACTTTGGATAATTTAATTTCATGGATTTATTAGGAATTAAATACCTACAATCGCTCTGTTTTTAGTAAAAAAATTATAAAAAAATCATAAAGTGTCAGAAAATTCCAAAAATATTAATGTAGCTTCATTTCATCATATTTAACTTCCAGTAAAATTTTCATAATTTTTGCATAACATTTGCATGAAAAATTACATAAAAACCTTAAATAAGTTTGTATTTTTCATTTGTGTATTTTAAATCCAAAAATTCCAAAAAAATCCATTTTGCATTAATCATTGAATTAGGTTTACAGGAAAAATACAATTTGGTTATTTCGAACTAATTTTACATTAAAATTAAATTTAGCTAAGTTGTTGATTTTCATAATAACCTAGTTCATTCATATTCTGCATTTGTCATTTTTATCGCACAAAAAAAATTTAAAAAAATCCCACTTGGAAAATCACGATCTAACCCATCTAATCTGATCCCGAGTTTTTCCTTTCCCTCCTTGAGTCGACCCTGGGGCTTGCCCAGGCTAAACAAACATAAAATCGTACGTTAATTCATTCGACGATTGCTCGATTCGTGCGGTTATTTTTTATCGATCCGGATCTATCCGACTGCAACGCACTAGTCAATTAGACAACATCAAAAGGGTAGATTCTGCGTCCCGTCAAATGGCGTTGTTGCTGGGGAGGCACGGCTTAGGTTTTTTTGCAGTAATATCGGAGTGCTTGATTTTCTATCCCCAGTCTGACCCCTGATTTTCTTGTGAATATTTTCTGTCTTTTAATTTTTGCATTTTTTTGTGTCATTCTCTGACCTCAAGTTATTTCTGTGCGAGGAACGCGAGGAGTCGAAGACGCTTCGAGGAATCGACATCTTAATTTCTTGAGTGATTTGAGAGAATTTGTACCTTTATTTTTCTTTATTTTTTTGCATCATTTCCAGCGGTTCCCGTTTGGGTTCTCGCGTGTGTAAAGATAGTGGAACCGTATCCCCGTGCGCTGTGTGGTTTGAATGGTAAATTAGGCTTGCACTAGCGGCTCCTCGAGCCACTCTAGGGTTTGCTTGTGCTCGTAACTTTTAGGACCACACAACCACTTAAAAGACGCACTTAGACCGCAGATCTTGTCAAATCAACCTGTGCTTCATTCGCTAATAGAACTGCTTATCTAGGAGCGGATTTTGTCACTTGCATCTGCATATAGTGTAAAAGAACTCAATTCTGTTCTGCATCCTGCATAAAAAGCGAAGGGATCACTGTAAGTATTCTCTACTCAGCATACGCATCATAGTTTTTCTTGCATCAGCTTTTCTCGATCCCCCCCCTCTGTTTTTCACACTTAATTTAAACAGAAATTGGGACTGGACGATAGGCGTGCTGTGTGGTTGGACTAACAAGTGAGAACTAAACTTAAAATCGGGACTGCTAACATTATTGACCAAAAAAACAATAAAATTGGAAAATCTGTTTGCGGGAGACTAATCCCCGACCTTGTTTTCAGGCTGAGTGAGGGTACTTGAGTGTGTGTGAACACCTTAAGGTAGAGCCCAAATCCCCGCCTTCCATATCACGTTCTGACTAATCCTAGCAAATATCACAAGTTGAATTTATTAAGGTTCACTGACTAGTACCAAGTAGCCTCCGCCTGTCTCAGGTAGATAGGGGCGAAATTGAGGTACTTCGCGACAAGTTGCCAGTAACCCCCCGGGGTGAAGTTCCGGCCTTGTCAGCCTCCGCCTGCTTGCAGGTAGATAGGGGCAGGTCTTTGAATCCATCAACTTGGGATAGGAGCGAAGAAAGGAAGGACCGACGGTATCTTAGGCAACAGGTTAAACAGGGAAGACGCATCCGGCTTTGAGCCAACTTCCCTATAGGCCGCGTAACCTTTGTTGTCCTGTCTGATAAACTCACATTTAAAATCAATCAGATTAATCGGACTCGGTTTCGCGTCCTTCACCGTGTTGAGTGTGAACTCGGGGTTTGCTCTTGCGTTTGTCTTTGAGTCTGTCTGTGTGTGTTATCCTGTGTAATTGCACATTTTCTACCTCCATCTGCTTACAATCTTCTTTTCCTCTTCAAATATGTCGGGATATTGGTCCCCATACCCTGTGACCTCTGGTCAATCCTTCTTGACCATATAGCGTTCATCTTCACCTTCTCCTTCTTCCATGTATCCTTCGCCATCCACGGGAGACCCTTACCCGTGGTCGGCTCCACCTCAACCCGATTATGAAGTCAGAACTCCGACTGACTTCTCCACTTCTTCGCATTTCTCACCTACTCCATATTCTAACACTCTGAATCCACTTCCATCTTGGGCTGACTGTCCTTATTCTCGAGAGCTTGCAGGAATCAAAGAATCGAATGAAGAGCAAGCCACTGCTGAGACATATGATTGGCAAAACTATATGCCCCCACATACTTCATTCTCACCTCAAGTAGGGACCATACAACAATTTACATATACGCATCCTGACTTGACCTTAGGGCATAACATGGTCGATCGAACAACCCGAATGGAGAGGCTTGCACATCCTGATTTCCCAGACTTGATTGACTTTAGTGATCAAGCCTCCATTAACCAGCCTTCATTCGAAGAGCCTATACAGTCACAAGATTGGACTCATGACCTAGACTTATCAGTCCTTGTTTCATTGACTCCATCATATGAGGCTCCGACCAATATTTGTCATTTAGATAGTCCATACTCGACCCAGCATTACATGCCACAGTCTAGGTATGTTGAGTATGAGACCCCAATATCTCAGCAGTATCCTCCAATTGAGCAGAACTCTCCCATGATTTGTCATGAGAATTTTTTGGAGGATGACATTTCTCGACTTATCGTGAAAAATGAAACATTAGGTAACAAGTTGAGAGACGTCATGGAAATATTGCACTTAATTTCTGCCAACTTGGGAATGAAAGTGGAAAAGAACGTAAGTAGATCTGATGTTGAAAACCAAGCAAGCATTAGGGAACCCACATCTTCTGTACAGCTGGAGTCCATTCTATCTCCCTCTTCTACTAACCCCTTGCCTTCCAATCTTGAGTTTGATCATTCATCCATTCAAAACACCAAAAAATTTGAAAAACAAAAAATCACATAAAAATTGAAAATGAAAAAGACATAAAAAAATTGGATCCTACCTTAAGGGAAGCACTCGATGAAGAATTGATTTTTAATCTTCCCTTAATAAAGTTCATAGATCACTTTCCTGACCTTAAATGATTTGTGAGAAGTAAATTGATGCCAAAAAGGTCAGGTAATAAGAGGACAAGGACTGAAAGACACATAGTGTCTATGGCCATCTCCTTGGTGATGGGGTGAACGACCAAAAGCCGCAGAGTGAAGCGGTTGTCCCGAGTTGAATTTGAAATCAAAGACACCGTCTTTACCCATGCAAGAATCGATGATGACTCACCGATAAATATCCTTCCGACCTCTGTGTTTGACAAGCTCAAACTCAGGCCACTTAGGAAGTCGAGAGAGATTGTTCAGCTGGCTGATCGATCCATCAAACGGTCGAGAGGAAATATTTCGGTCATCATTACTTTCCAAGGTGCTCTACTCCAGGTGGACTTCACGATCATTGACATCGAGCATCGAGGAGAGTTTTCCTAGTCTCCGATTATTCTCGGGAAGCTGTTCTTAGCCTTGGTTAAGGCGACTATAGATTGCGAGACTCGGGAAATCGATTTTACAGCATTGGGAGCGCTTCGACCTCATTCATTCTTTGATAAACTTTACTCTAAGGTGACCCGCACATCCGCTGACAGTCGTGACCATCGAGAGGAAGATGAGTCCCACCTCTCTACTACACCTGAGAGACTGATTGTCCGGATGACTGTTGGTTCAGAGACTCCCCACACCTCCTCAACTGCTTGCATCACCACAGTGACAGCTTCTAAGGAGGACTCACGACCAGAAGCTGACATTGAGTCGGACATGATTTTTACTGATTATCTTGACCATTTTGATAATCCGACACAAGAGCCTAATAATGCCAAGCCAACTGAGATCACTAGCACTTTCCCGAGACGTGTGCTGACCCTTCAGAAATATTCCAATCTATATGGTGACTCGTCTGATGAGGAACCCATGGTCAGCACCGCGCAACATCCCGGACCTTCAAAGGAAACAACCACGATTACATTGACTCCACATGAAAACACGGTTGCTCCCTCTTCTAGTCGGCTATCTAGTGAGAGGAAGTCGAGAATTGATTCCTCGAGATGTTCCCCCAAACCTCTCAAGGCGCGTCGCTATCATCTCCCTCTCAATGATTCACGTTCTAGAAAATCGACTAAGACAGTTTCCTTCAACACACCGGAGAAGGAATTTTCTGAGGAGTCCTCATCTGGTCCGGATAAGGTGATTTATATGAGTGAGCTCAGTTCAGCTGTTCTCAAGACTTATCTGAGCAAGCAGCCGTGTATCGACCCTCGTTGGACAATCCCTACACCTCACTATTATTCATCTAAGGACGATTCCGACAGCGACACATATGTATATTGTCCACCTCCTCGCTCCCGCAAGAAAGTTCGTCACAAACCTTCTTAATCCCTGTATATTCTCAACCCTCCTTGTATATATTTTCCTTGTATATATTTTCTTTCCCTCCCTCCCTAGTGACTCGAATCAGTCGCCCTGGCTCCGTATCATTTCATTTTATGGCTATACTTAGGATGATCAGATCCTAAGTATAGGGGGAGAGTGAGCCGAGTCTCTTCACCATTCGTTGTATATTCTCTAGATCCCATCGGTTCTTACGCTCACTCTTGTCTTATACTTAGGCTGACCAGAGCCTAAGTATAGGGGGGACCGATGCCCGCTGTGTATATACTCCTCCATTTCCCCTTTTAACCTCGCCTGCCCTATTTTTGATCTTCTTCTACACTTAGGCTGCCAGAGCCTAAGTATAGGGGGGCGGAGCGACTTCTATACATTTTGTTTTTTTAGCTCTCCTACGCTTAGCACAAGCTATATCTTTTTCCTCGCTTTTCATGCTCTGAGGACATAGCACACGCTAAGTATAGGGGGCGTATATATATTACATATATACTTTACCCATAGCTCATACTTTCGCGTATTTTCGCGTACTTTTGTATATATTTTGCAATAATTACGGGTGGGTAAAAATTGAAAAAAATATAATACTTGTAAAACTTTTGTAAAAATTGAAAAAAAATTCTTGTATACTTGTATATGTATAATACTTGTATAATTTGTATAATACTTATAAACTCTTGTAAATTGTTGTAACATAAGAGGTTTACCAAAGTTTTGAAAAAAAACAAAAAAAACAAACACAAAAAATAGGCTTCTTATTTACTCTTGCACATCATCTCTGCATTCAAAAAAAGAAAGAAAAGAAAGAAAAAGAGTCTTGCATTTCATTCATCTACATAGCATGTCATCTGCATCTCATCTGCATATCTTACATATGCAAGGTGAAAAGCTAGTGGGTTCTGAACCAAGTTATGAGTAGATATTGAGGACGGACCTGATTTGACCTTAATCCACCTAATTTCAGAGGAACCTTATAGGAACTGGAGTTAAGATTTTTCAGGTCAAGTGACTTAATTCTTTGAGTCCGCAAGTCTATGTTCACATGTCATCTTGATTAGTCTAAGTAGAATATCTCATGCACACGCACGATTCTTTTAGATAATGACCTAACTTGGACAAGCACCATGCACGTAGCTCTTCATTGATGAGGTGGTGCGGAGGTAGAATCCTTTAGCTTGGAGTAGCACACGGGTGGAAACATTCGTCCTCCTCTAGGGAGGGTAGTGCATCTCAACCTAGTCTGGTGATGTTGACATCTAAGGACGAGATGATGTGGGTTGCAATAATGCTTCAAAAGAGGGATAGTCTACTAGCTCAAGAGGAAAAACTCCTGATGTACATGTTGTACCTTGTATATAGTTCAAAAAAAGAGAAAAAAATGCAAAAACTCCAAAAAAATCAAACAGGTCCAAGTGAAAATAAAATACCTGTCGGAGTATGTATATTAGCAAGAAGTCTGCAGCTGGATGACTTGGCTACACTGGTCAGGCATCCCGGGATAGGTAGCTACACTGGCTACCGTCCATTCTTTTCTCCACCGCCTCCTCTTGAGCTAGTCGCACTTGAACTTAGAAGGGAATACTCCGCTCCTCGAGGAAAGAGTTACTGGACCGGGTAATTAGAGTTACCTTGTTAAAGGAGGTTGTTTCTGAGCCATTACTGATGTGGAGAGCTATATTTCACTTACACAGTACAAGTAAGAATCATAGTCATCAAAAATTTGCGTTTGAGGATTTGTTCTGACCTGACTATTGAGGAGTCTTGAATAGAAGACTTGTGGAACTTAAGTCTGTTAGGTCTTAAATTCAGGTCCCAATGAGGTTCCGCCACACAATTAATCCATAGGTCGAGTCAAGCTCCATTTTCAACTTTTGTTCATGACCTTGGTACGGAAACCAAAATCATTTCACTCTTGCATTCCATTTTAGTTGCTCGGGGACGAGCAAGGTTTAAGTATAGGGGGTTGATGAATCTCTGATTCATCACTCTAAAAGTTGAAAATAGAGCTTTGTTCCTGAGTAAATAGTAGAATATTTCCCCTTATATCGCATAATTAGCATTCAGGCATGCATAAATAATATCGGCATTTTAGCATTCATATTTGCATTAAATAAGAAGCCAAATTCACTTGTAAATATTCAACTGTATATTAGATAAAATACCTTATTTGTATATATTTTATACTAACTCCAAAGCCAATAAAACCAACTCTATAGTGTATATATTACTAACACTTATTAAAGAAAATTATCAAAAAATATTAACTTGTAAAATTAACCAATAAAAGCCCATTCCAAGTTTGAGACTAGGAGCCTTAAAATGCGCATATCTCTCTCATACAACCTCCGAATTAGGTCTACTCACTTTTAAAGTAATATACATTCAGAGACCTTCGAAACAAGACCCATTTCATTAAAATCGGAGCTCGTATGCAAAACTTGGGTTTTGGACCCTTTTGTACATTGTACATAATGACCGTTTTACCCCTGTATTTTATCATTTTATTTTCTTCATTATTAAAAATCCAAAAAATAGATTAAGTTGTAAATATTCCTCTCATAATTTTCTCTAACTTTATTTTGATTTTTCTCTCTTTTAAAAATGACAAAAAATTACAAAAGATAAAATGCGGTATTTTATATCTATAAGGTACCACCCAAATATACATTTTTTTATAAAAGATTTCATTTAATTTTCGGCCCTTCACGAAATTTGTAGATCTCGTCGAGACGAGCAACTTTCGTGTTGACCATTTTTTGATTTAATCCTTTTTGTTATTTCTTTTGATTTTCTTTACATTTAATTTTTGAATTTTCTAGGAGCGACATGTGGAACCTCCTGAAGCTGCCACATGTCACCCCTTTTTTATTTATTTTCGGATTTATTTTATTATTTTCGGATTTATTTTTATTATTTTATTATTATTATTTTAATTATTTTCAATAGCCTACTATTTTATTTTATTACTTTATTTATTTAATCTCTCTTTTACCTCTTCCCTTGGCTTCCACTCCAAGTCTCCACTCTCCCCACTACTCCATTCTCCCCACTTCTTCTCCAACTTCCCTCTCCTCTCCCTTTTTATTCCCATCATCCTCCACCATTGTTCCCCATCCGCCATAATCGAGAGAGAAAGGGAACCACCAGCTCAGCCTGCTCGACGGTGACAGCGACCGAGTAAGTCTTCGACGCGACGACAGTTTCCATCGTGTTTGGTGAGATCCGAGGTAGAGAGATCGACCTCATCGCAGCCGCATCCAGGCTGCATAGCTTCTCCAAATTTTTGTCGAGTCGGATCGAGGCCACGATGGAAGCCGCACGACGCGGCTCCATTTTCGGCGAACCGCAGGTAAGTATTCTCTATCTTCACTTTGTCGAATTTTTATCTAACACTATTTGTTTATCTTGTTCATCACAACAACAAAAAAACCACATCATCATCTTCATTTCATCCATCACAAAAATCAAACACAACCACCACTCATCCATTGCATTTTATTTTCAGTTTACATAAAAAACCACACAACATCCAACATCACAATCACCACCATCACATTTCACCTATTTACTTCACATTTCATTTCTGTTTAAAAAAATATAAAAAAAATATAAAAAAAAAACAAAAACAAAATTAAAAAAACAGGCAGCTCCTCCTCGAGCAGGCAAGCCCCGCTGCCACGCCCTTCACCTCCAGCCACCATCCCGGCGGCAGCCGTAGCCCTGTCGCTGCGCCACCGCCTTCCAGTGGCGGCCCCACCTCGTCCTCGTCTGGACGCCACACAGCCGGCCCCCACCAACGACGGTGCTGCCCCTGCCACAACTGCTCTGCCGCCTGCCCCTCGCGCGACTGTGGCCCTTCCACCGCTCGCCACGGTCGTGCGCCTCGAGCGTGACACCATCAGCTCCAGGCCGTGGCTCGACCGCCAACTGCGCCTCCACTCCGCCGTCGTCGCTCCTCCTGCGAGCCGCTCAATCCCCTTCACCACGACCTGCTCCACCCGCAACCGGCCGCCAGGCGTGACATAGCCACCCGCGCTCCACCGCCTCGCCTTAGCTCCCGCTCCACCCAGCGCGGCGGCCCACCTCCCACGTGCGCCCTCGACGCTGCCCCGCGTTCTCCTCCCCTGCGCCGCCTAACAGCCGCGCTCCACCCGGCCCGCCCCCTGCGCGCCTCCCCGACATCCGCCATCGCCGTGCTTGGCCGCCCGCGCCACCGAGCAGCTCCGCCTTCGCACGCAACCTCCTCCATCGAGCGGCGACGGCCGACGCCCGCCGCCTGCGCGCGTACAACCGCCCCCGACCGCCGCCGTCGTCGTGAGCCTAGCCACCAAGTCCCTCCTCTCTTGCCCTAGCTTGCGTAAGGAGGAAAAGGTGCATTTCATTTTTTATTATATTGTGAAAATTACAAATATTTCCTTTCAAGTTTATATATTTCCAAAAGTGCCCCTGTGCACATTCCTGATTAGTAACTTCCATTTTTTGTATTGCGAAAACACCCCTGAGTTTGAGCGTTAATTTGGACAGCCATCTAGCATCATTTTATTCAATCAAAAATATCATTTTGTAGAGCAACTCATTATTTATCTTGTGGTTGTTTATTTACATTTTTTTGAGCACTTGACAATTTATTAAAAATTAGAGATTGAAAATCAGTTGTATTTTGCCCTTTTAAGCTCTGATATTCGCACATAGTTATTTATTGCTTCAAAAATTGTGAAAAAATGTGAATGATGTATTTAATTATTCTTTGATTACTGTCCAGATTTCGTCCAATTCGGAGTTGTCTTGTGCATAAAATAAATTGTAGAGTGATTTCTGTAATTGATTTTTAATTAAATTCACGGATAATATTTTTGAGAAATTTCTTGAAAATACCTATTTGAGATAAATCAATCTTTGTATAATTTAATTTCGTGGATTTATTAGGAATTAAATATCCACAGTCGCTTTGTTTTTAGTAAAAAATTATAAAAAAAATCATAAAGTATCATAAAATTCCAAAAATATTAGTGTAGTTTCATTTCATCATATTTAACTTCCAGTAAAATTTTCATAATTTTTGCATAACATTTGCACGAAAAATTGCATAAAAACCCTAAAAAAATTACATTTTTCATTTGTGCATTTTAAATCAAAAAATTCCAAAAAAATCCATTTTGCATTAATCATTGAATTAGGTTTACAGGAAAAATACAATCTGGTCATTTCGAACTAATTTCACATTAAAATTAAATTTGGCTAAGTTGTTGATTTTCATAATAACCTAGTTCATTCATATTCTGCATTTGTCATTTTTATCGCACAAAAAAAATTAAAAAAAATCCCACTTGGAAAACCGCGATCTAACCCGTCTAATTTGATCCCGAGTTGTTCCTTTGCCTCCTTGAGTCGACCTTGGGGCTTGCCCAGGCTAAACAAACATAAAATCGTACGTTAATTCATTCGACGATTGTTCGATTCGTGCGGTTATTTTTGATCGATCCGGATCTATCCAACTGCAACGCACTAGTCAATTAGACAACATCAAAAGGGTAGATCACCGGCTCGTCAATGCGAGACCATAGATGTCATCTTATTACCCCCTATATCCCGTTCAAATTTTGATTAGTTATTTTGAATTAAATTATCATGATTAAATTTTTCAAGGGGGATTCAAATAATAATATATTATTTATTTTAATTAGATTAAATTAATTTAATTGTATTAAATATTATTAATCCAATCCAAGCAACAAACAATTCATTTGCTTGATACTACTATATGGTATGCACCCTAACTTAGTACATTTTATTATTCTAATTAGTTGTTAAAGTACGTTGAGAATTTGATGCTACCCTTCCTTGAAACGTATCCAGTCAGGTTGTGCAGATTACGCTAACATGGAGCGCTTCCACTGTAGATGTGGCACATGGTACCAATTAGTTAACACATTAGCATATCCATGCCCATACACCATCACTGTTCCAATTCGAGACACCACAATTGGTACAAAGTACTAAGATATTTTATCGATCATTCGATTGTATGTGATACCATAGAATAAATACTTAGAAAGTTAGATATCTTAAAACATTTTTAATTTTCTTAAATTTCTAGTCATATCAAGCAAACAAGTTGATTTTTGCACGTAAAAGTTGAACTACAGCTACTGTAGTTTGAAACTAGGGTTTGTCATGAAGCAATCATTCAATGAAGGTTGATGATTTCTCTAAATATATGAATCATCATCAAATCAGAAAAGATTCATAATTTCCATGATTAATATTGAATGATAAATGCATTAAATTGGGGATTTTTACACCCATGACCCTGAGTAATTTCGTAATAACATTCATAACCCTGCATAATCGCGAATTACGCCTAGGACATTAATAAGTGTGTCGCCTTACATCTATAACCTTCCGTTACTTTACTTCATTATCTCAACTAGATGATTGAGTTAATTTAACCAATCAATGATCTAACGACTGGGATTAACCAAAATAAAAAAATATCCCATCCTTTTCTCTTGAGCCAGCACCTGCAACCTTAAGTTTAGGGTGGCGGCTATGATAGGTGGTGAAGGACAGCTGTTGACGGGATTCCACGTGGCAGAACGGGAGATGGTGGAGGATGACAACAGGGGTGGGGATCTTGCATGGAGAATGATGGTGGAAGGTTGTGATGAATCCCGTATTCATCATGCTAAAAGTCAATTATTAAAACTCATTGCTTAAATAAACCAATAAAAATCACTAATAATTCCTCTTAATTGACTTATATTATAATATGTATAATTAACCTGTAATTATTTAATTATTTAATTTGTAATAATTTCATTATTAGAAACCCATAAAAAATAGGATAAATGATTGTCTATAATTTCTGAACCCTTAAAAGAACTAACAATACAAAAACAACTCAATACCAAAAAAACATGTATTTTTTATTTTAACCCTTTAAAAATACCCCCAAAATTCACTTTTGTACAAATGACCTCTTTTGGCTTTTTGTCCAACATGAGACTTGTAGATCTCATTGAGATCTACAACTTTTGTGTTTGATTTTTTCCTAATTCTGCCTCTAACTAAATCTTTTTTTTTATTTTTCTTTGTTTTTATTATTTCTAATTTTCTAGTGCAGCCACGTGGTGCTCTCTGGAGTCGCCACGCAGTCGCCTTTTCCTTCTGCCACCCGGTGTCCTTCGTGGCCCTTGGATCTCCTTCACCCAGACTCCCTCTTCATCTCCAGCCGCTCGATCAACCTCTGGATGTCATCATTAACGCTCATTCATGCCTTATCCACAACCACTCGATCCCACCTCTCATCGTACGGCTAGCAGCGCTCCACATCAACCTTTTATTCCCAGCCATTCTATCACGCCACCTCTCCATCTGGGTCGTCGTTTAGCGCCTAGCCCTCAACCGTTAGATCAGATCTTTGATCTGATCATAGCCCTCCAACCGTGTCAGCACCTGAGCCGTTGGATCGTGAGATCCAACGGTTAGGGCATCGTCCCCTGCCTCCCAACGCCCCTTCCCAAGCGTTACGTCTCAAGCTACCCCTTCAATTTTTAGCGCCCTCCTCTGGTGACCGACTCCATAACGCCCCACCACGTTGCCCTTAGCTCCGCCATCCTTACACTGACTTCAATACCCCTCCATCACTCCTCCAATTAAATCTACAGCCATTCAAAACACCCCCACCACCACGTAAACGACCACCATCACCATCTATGAAACCCTCACCTCCGGCCTCCTCTAACCCCATCCACCACTCCATGGGGCTCCTCCCTAGCCTCCTCCACCCTCCGGTGACTGCGGAGGGCGGTCTAATCGAGGCGATGATGGTCATCGTCCCTAGGTGAGACCACCGTAGTGCGAGGTTGAGCTCCGAGGACATGGCCAGCCTCGCTGAGTGAAGACCTGAGGCTCATGAAGCCTCAGTAGGCCCTTGATGACTGAGAAATTCGAGGGTCCAGAAGTCTCACAAGGCAAGAAATCTAGTCGTTGAATTGACCAATCAAAATCCTCAGTTGATCAGAGATTAACCCACATTATAGAATAAGTCAATTAAGTCCCAAAACTGTGAATTAACATTTATTAACTCTACTATAAAATGCATAGTATATAAGCATGTAGAGGTCGAACCACAGAGCAATAAAAATTGGGTAGCCTACGGTATTCATGTACATCCAGGTCATCCTTGAATAAATCCTATTTTTGGGGGTTTTGGGATTTTATATATATAATTTTTTTATTTTTTTGTTTTTATAATTTTTATTTTGTTTTTATATTTTTAATTAATTATATAATATATAGATATATATAGAAGAATGAAGAGAAGTAATATCATATATGGATATATGTATATATCTATGCTCAAAATATATTAAATGTAATATTTTTTGCTTTTTTTAATATTTTTATATATTTTTGTTATTTTTCTGGAATATTTCTAATTTTTTATGTATTTTTAATTCCAAAAATTGTCCCTAATATGGACTAATTAAATAAGCTGACACTAATTTGGGTTCTAAAAATATAGAATAAATCAAAAAATTACCCAAATTAATTTTAATATATAAATAATAATATCTAGATAATTATAGCATAGAAAAATATATTTTTGAAATTTTTTATGCATTTTTTATATTTTTTTGTTTAATTTTGGAGTTTTATAATTTTTTTATATTTTTCTTGTTTTTAGGGTTTTTCACTTTCTGGACTCAATAAGTATATAAATATATCATATAATTGTAATTTTTCAAAAAACATTTTATAATTTTTTTGTATTTTCTCATTTAAACAGTGCAAAATTAGCTCCTTTTTCATTTTTAATAAATGGATAAAATGCTCAAAAATGCCAAACAAAAATACAGCGTGCATCTACAAGGTACAAGGCATCTACCATAATTTTTGTGAATTTTTAGGAGCTAGCTAGGCAATTTTAATAAATACATGAAGCAAGTAAAAATAAATCAGCCTGGCGGGGGCATAAATGCAATAACAATAAATGTCAGGGGGGCACAATGCAATTTAGCCAACTGAAATAAACATTTATTAATGTTTTTGAACTATTTCGCAATATTCAAAAACTGCCAGGGCCTATTTGCAAATTTCGCGTGCCTCACGTGGGACTGCACGTGAGGCAGGCAAGGACCAAAATGTAATTCTATAAAGTACAGGGGTCTCATTGCAAAATAACCAAATTATTTACAACGTTATATTTAATTTACAAGATTAAATATTAAATACAAAAAATGCGAGGGGGCTCAGTGTAAATTACCCCCATGTGCGTGCTGATGGACGGTGATCCGCACGAAACTTATCCACGTGGCGGGCCCTCGAAGCCCGATACCGATTCGGCGATCGATGGTTTGGATTGCATCTGGGTAGGGGTGTCTATCGAGTTCAATGAGCTGAGTTGGCATCAACTCGGACTCGAACACAATAAGAAACCTAAGGCTCGAACCCGGGCTCGATAAGAGTCGAGCCCTAGATCACCAACTCGAACTGGAACTCGTCGAGTTCGAGTTGACTCGCGAGCCTCTTATCGAGCCCCGAGTTTCTGAGCTGGCTCACGAGCCTCAAAATACGCTGGCTCACGAGCCTTATATCGAGTCATGAGTTTCTGAGCTGGCTCGTGAACCTCATAACGAGTCACAGTTCCATTATATACATTAAATTATGTAAATGCCAATGCCATTTGTAACTTTGAAATTTTATACTCTTTTCTGTAGCTTTTTGGGTAAGCAAAATGTTGACATCTATTTTATATAAAAGTCAATGACTCATTTTGCAACAAGTTAGAAGCTTTCAATTACACATGTTGAATTGGAATCCGTACCCCATTCCATGGAGGAAATAGAAGATCTAGTATTGCAGACTTCTAACATATGATATAAATATAACAACGGACCCAAAATAACATCCTTGCATCAGCATCGAAGTGAAATTCTGTTCATTCTTGGAAAATAATCAGAAGGAAAAAAAATCAAATATCTATAAACCATTTTTCTGAACATACAGATAATAGATACAACAAAACTACTTCTACATGACTACATCAAACCTACTCCAAAACAATCCATACTGCAGCAAAACACAAACAAAATAAAATCATAATAGTTGCCTTCCTTGTCCAGCAAAAAACATGCACAACAAAGCTAACAAAATTAATCAAACGACATCCCTGACATAGTTACATTTCCTACACTTTAGAAAGTTATGGGTTCCGTAAAGAGATTAAATACAAAACAACTACATATCAATGATATCATTCAAGACCACATCCAAAGGTTCAAAACTCTTTCACATAAAAAGTATCCAATGTGAGCAAGCAGAAAGCAAACACACATGTTGGATATGTTGCAACTGATGGCGTAACAATTAGAAACAATGGAAAGACAATCCCCTCCATAGTAACGGCACATCATAATCCTGGAAGTCAAAGATACAATAGTAACTTATCTTGTTAAAGTCCATAGAATCTAGAATCTAAATTAAAATGAAAGTTTATAATGTCACCTTCACAAAACTCTTTCAACCTCTACACCCGAGGAGGTGATCTCTATGTAATTTTCCTCAATTGTAAGATCGGTCTACAAAAATAAAGTAAAAGTCCTTCGTCAATTAAAATATAAGTAAATGTGAAGTTAAATATACGAAGAAGTTAAATATACGAACCAAACAATATGATTTAATAGACAATAAATGAACTTTTACCGATGCTAAGTATTCATCTTTGAACTCTTCCTTTAGCCAGTCCTCACAACAAAGTATAGCCTCCACTGTAATGGCAGCCAATAAACTCCTAGCATCAGATATGACACGACCACCCATACTAAAAGCTGATTCAGAGGCAACTGTGCTCATGGGAACAACCAACACATCTCTAGCCATTCTTGAGAGGATCGGATATTTTCCTTGGTTTACTTTCCACCATTCCAAGATATCAAATGTGTCGCTATCTTCATAACAACCTTCTTTAAAATACATGTCAAGTTCTGACATCGAACTATCAATTGCATTGTTTTCTTTATTCAAGGATAATAGAAACTGACGATGCTTATCACGCCTCCCTTGGCTAGCATTTGAAGTCTTGGCTCTTACAGTAGGTTGGGACTCAACCTTTGATTTGAGTGTCAAGTGCATTCTCTCATAGAAAGTAAAAACAGAATAGCATGAATCCACTATTTTTTGTATTTGAACTTCAGGATCCATACCTTTATACAACATTGGAATGATATGCTCCAATTGCATCTTCTTCCCTCTTGGGTCCAATATGGCAGCAATACCCATCAATGTCACAGCATTCCATTCTCCCCAATAAGTGTTGAATTTGGTCCGCATATCTTCTAGCATCGATGGAACTGGAAAGAGCTCACTCTGTGCATCTGTCAACACATTGTTAATATTTGCAATGTGAAACAAAAAGTTGTTGGAAGTGGGATATTTAACCCCTGAAAAAACTTGAGTGGCATCATAGAAAACCTCTAAAAGATCACAAACGTTTGATGCATATATCCACTCAGTGGGTTCTGTCAAATGATTATATGATGAATCCCATACTGACAACTCTATAAAAGCTTTCTGAAAAAGCAATGCAGACTTCAACATTTCATATGTTGAATTCCAACGCGTTGGACAGTCCAAAATCAATCCCTTCCCCCTTGTATTCAAATGCTGATATTCTACAATATGCTGAAATTTCTGAAGTCTGGAAGGTGAATACTTGAGAAATTTGACGTTTTCTCTAATGTTTTCAATGAGTCCTTTTATCCTGCGCAATCCATCTTGAACAACTAGATTCAATATGTGAGCAGCACAACGTGAATGAAATAATGATCCCTCACTTATCAAACAACCGCTCCCTGATAGAAAACTCTTTAACTTTCTAACAAGAACATTGTTAGCACTGCAATTATCAAGAGTTATACTCATCACTTTCTTGTCAAGAGACCATTCCTGTAAGATTTTGTAAATAAATTCAGCAAGTCTTTCCCCTGTATGAGGAGGGGCCATCTCTCTAAATGCAATTATATGCTTCTGCAATTTCCAAGAGTCATCAATATAATGAGCAATCAAGCACAAATAACCCTTATTTTGGTTGGATGTCCACGTATCGGAGGTTAGACTAACTCTTTCAATTTTATGTAATCGACTCTTCAATTGTTTCTTCTTCTCTTCAAATAATTTCAAGCACTCCACTCTAGCAGTTTGACGTGAAAAGGGTTGGAATAGATGATTTGCATAATACATTGTCCTTTTAAAACCACCGTAGTGCGAGGTTGAGCTCCGAGGACATGGCCGGCCTCGCTGAGTGAAGACCTGAGGCTCATGAAGCCTCAGTAGGCCCTTGATGACTGAGAAATTCGAGGGTCCAGAAGTCTCACAAGGCGAGAGATCTAGTCGTTGAATTGACCAATCAAAATCCTCGGTTAATCAGAGACTAACCCACATTGTAGAATAAGTCAATTAAGTCCCAAAACTGTGAATTAACATTTATTAACTCTACTTAAAATGCATAGTATATAAGCATGTAGAGGTCGAACCACAAAGAGAAATAAAAATTGGGTAGCCTACGGTATTCATGTACATCCAGTCATCCTTGAATAAATCCTATTTTTGGGGGTTTTTGGGATTTTATATATATAGTTTTTTTATTTTTTTTTGTTTTTATAATTTTTATTTTGTTTTTATATTTTTAATTAATTATATAATATATATAGAGATATATATAGAAGAAGGAAGAGAAGTAATATCATATATGGATATATGTATATATCTATACTCAAAATATATTAAATATAATATTTTTTGCTTTTTTTAATATTTTTATATTTTTTTGTTATTTTTCTGGAATATTTCTAATTTTTATGTATTCTTAATTCCAAAAATTATCCTTAATATGGACTAGTTAAATAAGATGACACTAATTTGGGTTCTAAAAATATAGAATAAATCCAAAAATTACCCAAATTAATTTTAATACATAAATAATAATATCTAGATAATTATAACATAGGAAAATATATTTTTGAAATTTTTGTTGCATTTTTATATTTTTTATTTAATTTTGGAGTTTTATATTTTTTTATTTTTTCTTGTTTTTAGGGCTTTTCACTTTCTGGACTCAATAAGTATATAAATATATCATATAATTGTAATTTTTCAAAAACATTTTATATTTTTTTTGTATTTTCTCATTTAAACAATGCAAAATTAGCTCCTTTTTCATTTTTAATAAATGGATAAAATGCTCAAAAATGCCAAACAAAAATACAACGCGCATCTACAAGGTACAAGGCATCTACCATAATTTTTGTGAATTTTTAGGAGCTAGCTAGGCAATTTTAATAAATACATGAAGCAAGTAAAAATAAATCAGCCTGGCGGGGGCATAAATGCAATAACAATAAATGTCAGGGGGCACAATGCAATTTAGCCAACTGAAATAAACATTTATTAATGTTTTTGAACTATTTCGCAATATACAAAAACTGTCAGGGCCTATTTGCAAATTTCACGTGCCTCACGTGGGACTGCACGTGAGGCAGGCAGGGACCAAAATGTAATTCTATAAAGTACAGGGGTCTCATTGCAAAATAACCAAATTATTTACAACGTTATATTTAATTTACAAGATTAAATATTAAATACAAAAAATGCGAGGGGGCTCAGTTTAAATTACCCCCATGTGCGTGCTGATGGAAGGTGATCCGCACAAAACTTATCCACGTGGTAGGCCCTCGAAGCCCGATACCGGTTCGGCGATCGATGGTTTGGATTGCATCTGGGTAGGGGTGTCTATCGAGTTCAACGAGCTGAGTTGGCCTCAACTCGGACTCGAACTCGATAAGAAACCTAAGGGTCGAACTCGGGCTCGATAAGAGTCGAGCCCTAGATCACCAACTCGAACTCGAACTCGTCGAGTTCGAGTTGACTCGCGAGCCTCTTATCGAGCCCCGAGTTTCTGAGCTGGCTCACGAGCCTCAAAATACGCTGGCTCACGAGCCTTATATCGAGTCATGAGTTTCTGAGCTGGCTCGTGAACCTCATAACAAGTCACTGTTCCATTATATACATTAAATTATGTAAATGCCAATGCCATTTGTAACTTTGAAATTTTATACTCTTTTCTGTAGCTTTTTGGGTAAGCAGAATGTTGACATCTATTTAATATAAAAGTCAATGACTCATTTTGCAACAAGTTAGAAGCTTTCAATTACATATGTTGAATTGGAATCCGTACCCCATTCCATGGAGGAAATAGAAGATCTAGTATTGCAGACTTCTAACATATGATATAAATACAACAATGGACCCAAAATAACATCCTTGCATCAGCATCGAAGTGAAATTCTGTTCATTCTTGGAAAATAATCAGAAGGAAAAAATCAATTGTCTATAAACCATTTTTCTGAACATACAGATAATAGATATAACAAAACTACTTCTACATGACTACATCAAACCTACTCCAAAACAATCCATACTGCAGCAAAACACAAACAAAATAAAATCATAATAGTTGCCTTCCTTGTCCAGCAAAAAACATGCACAACAAAGCTAACAAAATTAATCAAACGACATCCCTGACATAGTTACATGTCCTACACTTTAGAAAGTTACGGGTTCCGTACAGAGATTAAATACAAAACAACTACATATCAATGATATCATTCAAGACCACATCCAAAGGTTCAAAACTCTTTTACATCAAAAGTATCCAATGTGAGCAAGCAGAAAGCAAACACACATGTTGGATATGTTGCAACTGATGGCGTAACAATTAGAAACAATGGAAAGACAATCCCCTCCATAGTAACAGCACATCATAATCCTGGAAGTCAAAGATACAATAGTAACTTATCTTGTTAAAGTCCATAGAATCTAGAATCTAAATTAAAATGAAAGTTTATAATGTCACCTTCACAAAACTCTTTCAACCTCTACACCCGAGGAGGTGATCTCTATGTAATTTTCCTCAATTGTAAGATCGGTCTACAAAAATAAAGTAAAAGTCCTTCGTCAATTGAAATATAAGTAAATGTGAAGTTAAATATACGAACCAAACAATATGATTTAATAGACAATAAATGAACTCTTACCGATGCTAAGTATTCATCTTTGAACTCTTCCTTTAGCCAGTCCTCACAACAAAGTATAGCCTCCACTGTAATGGCAGCCAATAAACTCCTAGCATCAGATATGACATGACCACCCATACTAAAAGCTGATTCAGAGGCAACTGTGCTCATGGGAACAACCAACACATCTCTAGCCATTCTTGAGAGGATCGGATATTTTCCTTGGTTTAGTTTCCACCATTCCAAGATATCAAATGTGTCGCTATCTTCATAACAACCTTCTTTAAAATACATGTCAAGTTCTGACATCGAACTATCAATTGCATTGTTACCTTTATTCAAGGATAATAGAAACTAACGATGCTTATCACGCCTCCCTTGACTAGCATTTGAAGTCTTGGCTCTTACAGTAGGTTGGGACTCAACCTTTGATTTGAGTGTCAAGTGCATTCTCTCATAGAAAGTAAAAACAGAATAGCATGAATCCACTATTTTTTGAATTTGAACTTCAGGATCCATACCTTTATACAACATTGGAATGATATGCTCCAATTGCATCTTCTTCCCTCTTGGGTCCAATATGGCAGCAATACCCATCAATGTCACAGCATTACATTCTCCCCAATAAGTGATGAATTTGGTGCGCATATCTTCTAGCATCGATGGAACTGGAAAGAGCTCACTCTGTGCATATGTCAACACATTGTTGATATTTGCAATGTGAAACAAAAAGTTGTTGGAAGTGGGATATTTAACCCCTGAAAAAACTTGAGTGGCATCATAGAAAACCTCTAAAAGATCACAAACGTTTGATGCATATATCCACTCAGTGGGTTCTGGCAAATGATTATATGATGAATCCCATACTGACAACTCTATAAAAGCTTTCTGAAAAAGCAATGCAGACTTCAACATTTCATATGTTGAATTCCAACGCGTTGGACAATCCAAAATCAATCCCTTCCCCCTTGTACTCAAATGCTGATCTTCTACAATATGCTGAAATTTCCGAAGTCTGGAAGGTGAATACTTGAGAAATTTGACGTTTTCTCTAATGTTTTCAATGACTCCTTTTATCCCGCGCAATCCATCTTGAACAACTAGATTCAATATGTGAGCAGCACAACGTGAATGAAATAATGATCCCTCACTTATCAAACAACCGCTCCCTGATAGAAAACTCTTTAACTTTCTAACAAGAACATTGTTAGCACTGCAATTATCAAGAGTTATACTCATCACTTTCTTGTCAAGAGACCATTCCTGTAAGATTTTGTTAATAAATTCAGCAAGTCTTTCCCCTGTATGAGGAGGGGCCATCTCTCTAAATGCAATTATATGCTTCTGCAATTTCCAAGAGTCATCAATATAATGAGCAATCAAGCGCAAATAACCCTTATTTTGGTTGGATGTCCACATATCGGAGGTTAGACTAACTCTTTCAATTTTATGTAATCGACTCTTCAATTGTTTCTTCTTCTCTTCAAATAATTTCAAGCACTCCACTCTAGAAGTTTGATGTGAAAAGGGTTGGAATAGATGATTTGCATAACACATTGTCCTTTTAAAACTATACCTCTCAACAATTGAGAATGGCAACTCCACATCTATAATTAGCTCAATTATCATCTTCCTAAAATGCAGAGGGTCAAAGTTGTTAATAGAGAGTGATGTATCACCAACAGTATTTTTGGCAAATTGCAAAGTTAGTTGGCCATTTGCTTTTCTTTTCTTTGGACATCTTTCACTTAAATGTCTAAGAAGAGTGGTAGTGGGGCCACCATTAACAACAGCAAAAAGTTTACCACAATGTATGCATTTAGACTTGGTAACACCTTTGTCTTCAACCTCTATCATTTCTTTCCAAACTTCAGATCTTTTTTTTCTTTTCTTGTTATCCTTAGCGGGGCTTGGTTTATCACTTTCGTCACTAGATGATTGAACATCTTCCACATTCTCAACAACATCATTTGATTGTTGAACATCAGTATTTCCCGATTGATAATAATTCATCTCTATAAAATAACAAAAAATAATACTGTCACAAACATGAACACAACCAAAAATACAGTCTAACAATGAAAATGTATATGCAAACCTGAATGTGAGAGTTGTACTGGGCCTGGCACTATTTGTGAAATGTTGGGACAATAGTTCATGATTGAATAACTCCATCGATCCTGAAAATATTTCAACCACAAATTAGACTATTATACAGCCAATGCTTCACCCAAACAAGCACCAAATAATGAATTAATTCAGGACAGTGGAACGCTGAGCGGATGGACTTAGGGTAGGGAGGTTGCTCATCAAACACACCCATCCATCCTCACACAGCACAGCAAAGGAAGTAAGAAGCCCACACCTAAAGCAACCAAAAAGATACCAGAACTCATGGCAGCAGTAGCCATAGTGAGTCGCACAGAACCCATACCGGAGGAACCGGAGAACTCCTCCCTCCCCGCCTCACTCATGGGCCGTCGAAGACCCACCTACAGATCTCTCTCCTCCCTCTTAACCCGATACCGCTGTTGCTCCCCAAGGTACAAGGAGCAACCCCACTTCCTGGGCGCATGCTCCCTCTGCAAGAAGCCCCTCGGAGGCAACCACGACATCTTCATGTACAGGTGTGTGTGCTTGCACGCACGCTTGTTCTATATCTACAAGAAGAGATCGTAGTTTGTGCTTTTGCCAGACTTTACTCGTGCTTACGGTTTTATTGGCTATTGCAAAGGGAACACATCGTTCTGCAGTGAGGAGTGCCGGCGGGAACAAATCGACACGGACGAGATGATGGAGAGGAAGTGGAGCAACCTTGCTGTGAAGGCCCTGTCGAGGACGGAGAAGTCCACGGAGGAGGTCGTGCACGTACGGGCCGCGGAGATTGTGGTTGCAGGGTGAGGTCAAGGTCGTGGTCATGGCTTCGACGTTGTCGGAGGTCGAAGGGAAGGGAAGGGCTAACTCGAGGTTGATGTTTTTTCCCTGGGGTTCCTTATATATTTACAGATTCGCCCATCGGTGTGACATGTGAACTGTATAGAGTTGTTGGCAGCCTGGCAATGTGCGGGCAGAGGGGAGGCAGTCCGAGGGAGGAGGGAGGTTGTTGTCGTGTTCGTGTGGTTGGAATGGAGACTCGGAGGGGAGGCGGAGGAAGAGGCAGTAAAGGGAGACTTACCTTTGTAGTTCGTCGCCGCACCTTGCTGGGTTGGGAGGGGCGGAGACCGGAGCCACGATGACGAAGCTAGCCGCTGGGAGCCTGGGAGTGGAGGATCCACAGATGGGATGATGTTGCAGAGTTGCACTTGCAGGGAAGACAAGAGGACGGGTCCGATGGGAGGAGTGACGCGGACTAAGTTTTTTTGTGTTTTGTTAGGAAATAGGAACCGTCGGTGGGTGTAGTGGTACTGTAGTCCGTGGTATATGATTAGGGTTTTAGGTATCCGAGTTATCGAGTCGAGTTCCTGAGTTGAACAACCCCCTACTCGGACTCGACTCGATAATCTAACGAGTCTCAAATTCCAACTCGGGCCCGGGCCCGTTAAGCTTTCGAGTCAGGCTCGTGAGCCCTTAACGAGCCGAGCCCGAGTTGAACTCATCGAGTTCGAGCTTTCCTGACAGCCCTAGTGGTGATGCGAGAGTCGGGAAGTGCGTAGATCAAGTTAGAGAGGTTCGCCGGAGCTGAACTCCGGCGAACTTCGATCTGGCCTTAATCGGGCACCTAAGGGCCTAATGATTAATCTAACTACTGGATTAAAGACTAAAAACAAAAACTAAGCTACAAAACAAGATAAAGGCAGCTCTTATACTTGGTGGTCGACCAAGGAGCAGGACCTCCGGCGAGCACCGATCGTATACAGCGCTGGCAGGACCCGTTGTGGTGAGCACCGATCGTATACAGCGCTGGCAGGACCCGTTGTGCCCGCCGTAATGAAAACTCAGCACTGTATACGATCTTTGGCGTTGCTCCTTCGTCCCAGGACCTCCACCCTAATCCTTAGAGTGACAACTATCAATTGGCGTGTCGAAGAGAGGAGAGGAAGCCCTCCGCCACTGATCCGGCGATGTTTACCGCTGTGCGCCGCCGTGAGGTGCGCTTAGCCTCGGAACTCGACGCTTCCTCGAGGCCAGGACCTCCAGAGCTCCGTGAGCTCATTCCCAGTCGATTGCATCCATCAGGTAAACCTAATTCTTCTTAGTTTTCTTTAATTTTTGATTACGCCCAATTCGACCCACCTCCGTCGCCGACCGATTCCACCCACTCCGATCATCCGCTCATCCATCCGACTTTCCTATCACAACCGCGAGACCCCTCTTCACGTTCTTCACCCACGAATCCACCTTGGCTCGCCCCGGAGCCAAGGCTCGACCTTCATCGCCGTCGCCTCACCGGAGGTCGCCCATCTCGACGCGCCAACCACCCATTCCACCTCTAACCGGGTCGAGGCAATTTGCCCTCGACCCAGGAAGCTCCCTAGGCTGTTTTGCAGGTCAATGCGACCCATCTGAGGGTCGTCTTGTTCGAGCCCAGGAGCTTCGAGCTTCCGATGTCGCCGGACCACTCTGGTGGTCTCCGATCTCATCGGAGGATCCTAGTCGTTGCGGAGCATCACAGCGGAGCTTTTCCATATCTCAGCAGTCGAAGAGGAGGCCTCTACCGCACGCACGGAGCCGGCAAAGCTCGTCAGCGAGGTGTTCTTCTAGGACCCTCCTTCGCCGTCCGTTCATCCTAGGAGCTCCAGATGTGATCCAGACCATTTATTTGAGGAGCAGCTGCCCACCGTCAGATCCAGCCGAGGGTTGATCAGGACCATTAGATCCAGAGAAGGGTTAGCCACGCATCTCAGCCTTCCGATCAGCCATGTGGCACGCCCTCAGCCGTCCAATAATTAAGGGGTAAATTTCTATTAGGCCCCTGCTTTTTTGTTTTTGCACCTTAGTCCTGTAAATATTTTATACAGTTGTTTTAATTTTATAAAAATTGCATAGAGGACCTTTATGTTTCAGACATTTGCATTTTAGTCCTTTTATATGTGGTCCACGTGCATCGACACGTGAGGTTGTGGTACATTTGCATTTTGTCCCATATGCTTTCTATGTGTTACTGTTTGTGTGTTTTAAAATAGGAATTGCAGATATACCCCTCCGTGCCTGAAACACGTGCCCTGCGCGTGATTTGTTGGACAAATTGCACGAGGGGCCCTGAGTTTACTTGCATTGTTATTGTTTGGCCCCCAAACATACTTTTTATTACATAGGTCCCTGTGCACTGTATGCTTTTCTTTTATTTAAATAAAATAGCAAATTTAACCCAAATTGTGTGAAATTTGGATACGTGGCTGCCACTGTGTAAAAATTTCCCCAATTTTTGGGTATATTTTTAAGGCATTTTGTTATTTTAAAAATTCAAAAATCATTGTTTTTGTGTTTGTCCAGATTAGAAAATCATAAAAAAATTATAAACACTATTTTTAAAACTCCAAAAAAAATAACTTTTGTTTGTTTTTGTGTTTTTGATTTTCTGTGCATTTTTGGAGATTTTTGGATATATAAAAATCTTAAAAATTAAAAAACACTTAAAAACTTATAAAAATTCTAAAAAATTATAGAAAAATAAAAAAAATACAAACTTTTCTTCTGAATTTTCTTTATTATTTCTATTTTCATAAAAAATACCTCTGGGCTTTTACAATCAATTTGTTATTTTAAATTGATCTTCCAAGCCTAACTGGACAACAACTTCCTATTTTTGCCTTCTTTTATTTTTAGAAAATTCTATAAAAATTATAAAAATCTCAAAAATTCACCAAAAACAGTAAAAAACTTAAAAAACATAAAAATATTTTTGTTTGAATTTTTGGACTTTTTAGAGTGTTTAAATAATATGTTGATTGTGATTGTTTTTGTCTTTTTCTTATTTTCCTTCATTATTAAAAATCCAAAAAAATATAAAAATAATTAAAAACCACCAAAAATACTTGTTTTGCTTTGTTTTATTTCTTGACTACTTCGTAGGCTGCGAGTCCAACTCGTGCTCCCTGAGTCCGACCCTAGGAGCTACACCAGGCTAATCTCATAGCCAGGGCCACTATTTTTGCTTTTATTGATTTATATCTCTGATTGGTGGTCTGATCTTTATTTTTCTTGATAGACCGATTTTCTCTCTAGATTCTGGTCGCAACGACCCAAGAGTGATTATTTATACCTGATCCTGGATTGATTGAGAAGAATTTTCGGTTCATCAGAATGCCGATCGGGCCCGCCACAACGGGTCCTACCAGTGCTGTATACGACCTTTTTGCGGCGCGGGACCCCTCGACCCGAGAGTGATTATTTATACCTGATCTCGGATGGATGCGTGGGTGAAGAACGTGAAGAGGGATCTCGCGGTTGTGATAGGAAAGTCAGATGGATGAGCGGATGATCGGAGTGGGTGGAATCGGTCGGCGACGAAGGTGGGTCGAATTGGGCGTAATCAAAAATTGAAGAAAACTAGGAAGAATTAGGTTTACCTGATGGATGCAATCGACTGGGAATGAGATCACGGAGCTCTGGGGGTCCTGGCCTCGAGGAAGCGTCGAGTTTCGAGGCTAAGCGCACCTCGCAGCGGTGCACGGCGGTAGACGTCGCCGGATCAGTGGCGGAGGGCTTCCTCTCCTCTCTTCGACACGCCAATCGATAGCTGTCACTCTAAGGATTAGGGTGGAGGTCCTGAGACGAAGGAGCAGCGCCAAAGATGGAGTGAATTGGAGGTCGGAGCTGGAGCTATATAGTGGTGCAGGTCCGGCTAAATGGAGTCGGACATGGATGCCTGGAGCACGGACCCCTAGAATCCACCCCGGGCGAGGGTCTCAGATAAGCAAGGATCAAATGGAGCCCGGGGTTTAGGGATTTGGCGATCGGATAAAGTGGGGAAAGGTAGGAGAAATCGGGTCGGGGCAACCAGATCCGAGTCTGGTGGTCCTGGGGGGGGAGTTGACCGGGGGTCAACATCCCCCGTGGACCAATCAGAGCTCGCCAATTATTAAAGATTTAAAAATTCAATAAAAAATAGTAAATGCAATTATTTCGAGAAACTTTAAACATGAAAAATGTGATTTTTATTTTTTTTGAAATATAAATTAGGTATTTACAAAATTTTATTATTATACACAAGTATATACATATGTATTTTTATTTTTTATTTTTAATTATTTATTTTTATTCAATTATCCCCATTTTATATTTTATTTATTTATAACATAAAATTTATAATAATAGGGTATTTTTATTTTATTTTTATTAATTATTTACAAGGGTTTTATAAATACTTTTATTTACATATATATATATATATGGTATATGTACAAGGTTGGGAATTGATTTTATTTTATCTCTTTTTATTTTATTTTTTTATTTTTCTGATTTTTATTTTATTTATTTACACCATGAAATGTGGAATTTGAAAATATTTTTGTTGTATTTTAGTTTTTTATTTATAAGGAGAAATAAATATATATGTGGTTTCTATACACATGGTCTATTTACAATGAAGAAGGAATTTTATTTCTTTTTATTTTTCTTTGATTTTCTCCATTTTTATTTTAATTTTATATTTACAAATATGTACAAATAAATAAACACCAATTTTTATTTTTATTAAGAGGAAAATAATTTTATTTATATACATAGGTATATGTACACATAATTGAGTTTCCCTATCTCTCTCTACTTGGGATCTTTTGCGATCAGGCCCATGCTGAGCCTTCCCTTGGGATTAGGTCGCTCAATATTTATTATAAATATCTCCTTCTTTTTCTTTTATTTCTTTATTCTTTTATTTATGCACAAAAACATGCTAAATATTCATATTTTACACAATGCATGCAATTTAATAATTTATTCTTTTTACACGAATATACATGTGTTTTGCATAGGTTTTGTAGCTAAAATAAAAGAATAAAGAGTGATGAATGGGTATTCATCACCCCCCTATACTTAACTTTGCTCGTCCCTTAGCAAACACTTATTCGAAAAAGAAGTGAAAAAGAAAAAGAGGAGAAAATGCATGGATCAATGCTGATTATTAAACTTGCCTTCATTAAATTGAAATATGGAGCTCGATCAGATCTTTGGATTATTAATGTGTCGAAACCTTATTTAGACTTAGGTTTAAAACTTAACAGCCTCTAAGATCCACTAATCTATAGTCAAGATTCCTCAACAATCCAGATCAGAACAAGTCTACATACACAAACCCTGAAGATATGAATCTTTCCTTGTACAGTGTATGTGAAGTATAGCTCTCCACCTCAGAAGTAGTAACTTGACAACCCTCCCCAACAAGGTAACTCTATGACCCTAATCTGGCCACTCTTTCCTCGAGGAGCGGGGTATTCCCTTCTAAGTTCAAGTTCAACCGGCTCAAGAAGAGGAGGAAGTAGAGAATGGACCATGGCCAGTGTAGCCATGTATCCTTGGGAGCTCAACCAGTGTAGCTAAGTCTCCCTGATGCAAGCTACATAAGATGGAACATGAGTCTCAAGCTTTGCTTATTGCACTATATACATACTCTGGTGGGATTATCATAGTCTATCAGACCCACCACTTTTTTTGGAGTTATTTTCTTTTTGCATTTTTTTTCAAGTGCATCTACACAACATATTTACAAGGTGCAGCATATGTACATAAGGAGTTTTTCCTCTTGAGCCAGTAGACTATCCCTCTTTTGAAGCATTATTGCAACCCACAACTCTTGTCGTTAGACCTCATGGCAACCAGACCAAGTTGAGACGCACTTCCTTCACTAAAAGAAGAAGAGAGGTTCCACCTAGAAGTACTATCCTCATATGCTACCCCAAGTCAAGGAAGACTGCCTCCTCACCACCTCATCCGTAGAGAGCTCGGTGTAAGGTGCGGGTCCAAGTCAAGCCATTGTCTATATGAGTCATGTGTGTGTTGTTAAGTGCTCTACTTAGGCTCATTGAGATGATATATGATCATAGCCTAGTGGACTCAAAGAATTAAGTCACCATGGACCTAAAAAGCCTTAACCCTAAGCCCTATAAGGTTCCTCTTAGAATTAGGTGGATTACCAATTTAATTCCAGGCTAGTTTAAATGTCAACTATAATCCAGAAAAAACTATACAAATATACACAAAGATGCTATTTACAAATATTTACACATGTGCAAAATTTTTGAAAATATTTTGAGAACATGAATGTATGCATGAATGCAAGTTTTGCAAAATATTTAAACAAATTTACACAAGGTTTTTGCAAACTTTTGATTTTCAAAACATTTTGGAAAAATTTTGTACTATATACATAGTTTTGATAAGAAAATATTTACACACTATTTACACAAAAAGTTTTTGAAAATATTTTTACAAAAATAATTTGTACAATAGCTATGTATGTGCAATAAAAGAATGTTTATTTACAAGGAAAAATTTTTAATTTTTATGGATTTTTGGATTTTTAGCCATTTTTATTTATTAACACACTCACGCAAAGTACGAGTTATGGCTAAAGTATATATGAAATATATACACCCCCTATACTTAGCTCGAACGATGTCCTCAGAGTCAAGAGCGATGAAGAAGACATAACTCGTGCTTAGTATAGGGAAGTGAAAAGGAAGGCTATATACAAAGATGAATCAAAGAATAGAAAATCAAGAGGGTCTCGGCATTTCCCCCAATACTTAGGATCAAATAATCCTAAGTATAGCAGGTTGTACTCAAAGGGAAATCCGAGTGAAGAATGTACAGGGTCTACCCCCCCTATACTTAGGGTAAAATATCCCTAAGTATAGGCAGCAAAACAGACGTAGAAAGAATCAAAAGAATACCCGAGAGTCCTACATCCCCCCTATACTTAGGGTAAAGTACACCTTAAGTATAGCATAATCATAAGATGAGAAAAGGGATGTGGGACTAAAGAATAGAGTGATATGGACATCTGGATCTATACAAGTCGGAAGAACAGTGATAATCAGGCGTGAGATGCAATAGATGTGAGTCAAGAGACCACATCTCACGCAAAGTGAATCGGGGCAACATCAACGACCCGTGGCTCATGATCTAGATATGACTTGAGTCGCTGGCCGTTCACTCGAAAGGTACTCTCAGAAGACAACTCAGATATGTCAATACTCCCATTGTTATGTACCTTTCTCACCAAATACAGTCCCTTCCATTTGCTTTGTAGCTTCCCTGGAAATAGACGAAGCCTAGCATCAAACATCCATACTCTCTATCCAGGCTCAAAATGCTTGTGGCTGATATGAGAATCATGCCACTCCTTCACTCTCTCCTTGTATTGTAGGCTGTTTGAGAAGGCGGTATCACGAAGCTCCTCCAAGGCTGCTAACTCTGCCCTCCTTTGATCTTCTACACTATATGGATCCAAAAGTATATCAGTGACAACCCAAAGTGACCTATGTCTCAACTCAACAGGTAAATGGCACGGCTTGCCATAAACGAGGCGAAAGGGAGATGTGCCCAAAGGTGTCTTGAAAGACGTCCTATATGCCCACAAGACCGGGTCCAAAAGCTGTGACCAATCCTTTCGGTCAGGGCGGACGACTTTCTGCAATATGGTCTTGATCTCCCTGTTCGACACTTAGGCAAGACCATTCGTTTGAGGGTGATAAGGAGTGGCAACTCGATGGTCTATGCCGAACTCGCTCGCAAGGTCCTTTACCTTATCGTTGACGAAATGAGACCCCCCGTCAGATATCAACACTCGAGGAACCCCGGACCGTGAAATGATGTGCTTCCTCAAAAATCTGCAAACATTCCTAGCATCTGCGGTTCGGGCGGGGATGGCCTCAACCCAACGACTAACATAATCCATGGCCAACAGAATGTACTCGAATCCCTAACTTTTAGGGAATGGACCCATGAAATCGATGCCCCATGCGTCAAAAACCTCACATAAGTGAATGGGCTGCATCGGCATCATATCACACTGTCCACAAGTGCCCATCCTCTGACAGTCAGTACACCTCTTCACGAAGTCATCAGAGTCCTTGAAGAGGGTAGGCCACCATAGGCCAGATTGGAGCACTTTCTGTGACGTTCTCCTTCCAGAGTGATGTCGTCCTGCCTCAAGCTTGTGGCAGTAAGTGAGGACGCTATGGTGCTCCTCCTGAGGAATGCACCTACGCCAGACGCTATCCCCTCCTTCATGGTAAAGGATGGGATCCTCCCAGTGGTAGAACTTGGCCTTCGCGAGGAAGGTCTCAAGTCTCTACCTGGGCCAATCTTGTGGAACTTTCTTAGAAACAAGAAAGTTCACAATATCGGCGTACCACGGGAGAGATGCGATAGCAAGGATCGCCTCATCTGGGAAGGTCTCACATATAGGCTCGGTCTGCTTAGAATCCTCAAGATGCTCTAATCGGGAGAGATGGTCCGCCACCACATTCTTGACTCCAGGCTTATCCTTAATCTCTATGTCAAACTCCTGGAGTAGAAGGATCCATCTGGTCAATCTAGCTTTGGCATCCTTCTTTGCCACGAGGTACCTGATGGCGGTATGATCAGTGTAAATGGTCACTCTAGATCCGATAATGTAAGATCTGAACTTATCTAAGGCAAAAACTACGGCTAGCATCTCCTTCTCAGTGAGGGTGTAGTTCCGCTGTGCGGCATCCAATGTACGGCTAGCGTAGTGAATAGCAAATGGGGCTCCATCCCTCCGGTGTCCCAGCACGGCCCCTACGGCAAAATCGGAGGCATCCATCATGATCTCGAATGGGAGAGACCAATCAGGCAGCTGGAGAACAGGAGCCTCAACAACACATCTCTTGAGAGTCTCAAACGATGAAAGACACTTGTCATCGACAAGGAACTCGGTGTCTTTCGTCGGCAGATCAGTCAACGGTCATGCAATCCTACTGAAATCATGAATGAAGCACCAGTAGAAACCGACGTGCCCCAGAAAAGACCGTAACTACCGCAGGTTGGATGGTGGTGCGAGTTTTCTAATGACATCTACCTTGGCCGAATCAACCTCCATGCCCCTGTTGGAGATGATATGGCCAAGAACCATCCCTTGAGTCACCATGAAGTGACTCTTTTCCCAATACAACACTAGGTGAACCTCAATGCATCGCTGAAGGACTCGGTCTAGGAAGTCAAGACAGGAGTCGAATCCGTAGCCGTAGACCGAGAAATCATCCATGAAGACCTCCAAGCACTCCCCCACCATGTCCGAAAAGATCGACATCATGCATCTCTGAAAAGTCGTAGGGGCGTTGCATAGCCCAAATGGCATGCGTCTGAAGGCGTATGTGCCGAAGGGACAAGTGAAGGTGGTCTTGTCCTGGTCCTCGAGCGCGATGGCCACCTGATAGTAGCCGGAGTACCCATCCAAAAAGCAGTAGTGGCTCTTCCCTGCTAGTCTCTCAATGATCTGATCTATAAAGGAAAGGGGGAAATGATCCTTCTTGGTGGCCTGGTTGAGTCGTCTGTAATCCACACAGACCCGCCAAGAAGTGGGTACCCGGGTAGCGATCTCCTCTCCAGACTCGCTGACAACTGTAGTGATGACTGTCTTCTTGGGCACCACTTGCAATGGACTGACCCACTTGGAATCGGAGATGGGGTAGATAAAATCGGCGCTCCACCATTTCGAGATCTCCTTCATGACAACCTCTCTCAGATTCGGGTTCAGCCGCCGCTGGAACTCACGCGACGGCTTTGCCTCATCCTCGAGATAGATATGGTGGGAGCACAGGGCCAGACTTATCCCCTGGAGATCGGCTACACTCCATCCTATCGCCTTGTGGTTCTTTTCAAGAACCCCCATCAGACGGGATTCCTGCTCTCCAGTTAAATTAGCGGAGATAATGACTGGGTACATCTCATGCTCACCCGCAAGGAATCTATACTTCAGCGATGCAGGAAGTGGCTTCAGCTCTGGACAAGTAGGTGCTGATGGATCTGGCCTCTGAAAGCTCTAAGTGAATGCTGCCAAATCCGCAATGGAGAATGGAAACTCTCGCTCACAATCAGACTCTGGAGAAGGCTGCTCTACTGGACTGTCTCTGCTCTGCATGGCATCTACCTCCTCTCTAGCTGCAGGGTCAGTGGAAGTCAGACATGGTATAATATCATCAAACTCTGCCCAATCAATATCTGACCCCGAGGGATCTATATCATTATCACATAAAAACTCTGTCTCACGGTCAAGAACCAGCTCTGCTGCCTCAAAGGTATCGTGGACCAGGAATGCGCTCTCCAAGCTATCCTCTGCTGGCATCTCTGCATCAGCGAACTCTGAAGGTGAGAGGATGGCTGTGCGACTGGATCTGCCCAAACTGCCTCATCATCTGTAATCACAAAATCGCAGTCCTGGTGGATGTCTGGCCCTGCATCTGTCTTATGCTATGAATCAGTGGTCTGCTCTGAGCATGCTGAATCTCTAACTCTGATGTCCTCGACTGTCTCTATTTGTACACTCTCGCCCTCGACGCGAAAGTATACCTTCCCGCTATCATGGTCGGTCACTGCCTTAGCTGTGGCCAAGAACGGGCGACCTAGAATGATGGGGGTATCAGTCACAGACTCAGGGATCTCCATGTCCAAGACAATGAAGTCCATGGGGAATTGCAGGCCCTGAATCGTGATGACAACGTCCCTCAGCAACCCCTTCGGCCTCTTAACAGATCAATCAGCAAACTGAAGGACTATCCTGCTCTGTCGAAGAGTGCCCAACTCGAAGCGGTCGAGAAGGGCTACCGGAAGTAGGTTGATCGAAGAACCGTTGTCTAATAGAGTGCGGTCGAACCTCTGCTCTCTGATGTGGCATCTAACATACGGGGCTCCTGAATCTGGCCTCTTGGCCGGCAGACGGTTTTGAATCGCGAAACACGTGGCTCTGGTCAGCACATGGATCTCAGACTGGCGGTTCCTCCTCTTCCTCCTAACCGTGCAACTGTCTCTGAGTGATCTCTGGAGTAGAGGGATGTGCTCCAAGGCCTCTGAAGAGTCAGCTGAATGTGGCCTCCTGCTTCTTTTGGGGATTTTCTATTTTCTGTCCCTTTCCCATGTGAAGTGCTCTAGGGAAGGGGATCACATGGTCCTTCTCAGATGAAGGACTAGGAGAGGGTCTAGGCTACTCAAGAACGACAGAATCCACACATACATCAAGCACCACAGGTGGATCAGAAGAAAATAAACCCTTTCCTTTATTTCCAGAAGTGTCCTGAGATACATGAACAGAAGGAAAGACTACAGGACTATCAGAAGTAAAAATGGTGGCATCAGCACCACCCTCAGCATGTCGACTCACGGCATCAGCATCGCGCTCTGGCTCGGCAACACTGGTGGCATCAGTACCACCTCCTCCATCTGGTGAAGCGACGACATCAGTACCGTCGGTGGGATCAGCATCCATGGTGGCGTCAACACCACCGTCATCATCTCTCGTGGCATCTGTACTGCGCTCCTCCTCGCCTGGCGCTCTGGAAGTGGCCTGGGGGTGTCGCTCAGACGAGGCGCCGCCTGCTGGCATCCTACTGCTCCTAAGTGTGACAAAGTCAGTATCAAATGGATATGCAGACATATCACCAAAAGAATCACTCGGAGTGGCATACTCTGTGAAATCTACCTGCTCAGACTTCCTCTTGAGGTTGTTCGGGTTCGGCTCGATCTAGGCAGGTATGGCGGCCTTCCCTCTCACGATCTCCCGCATCTCCTGGCGAAACTCGTCCATCTCCTGTCTAAATGTAGCATGCTGGTCAGTCAAGAGGCGGGCTATGTCGTCTAAGGCGGGGTTCTCATAGGATGGCCCATGAGAACCTAACGGGTGGCCTCGCTGGTAGTGAGGCTGCTGCTGTGGCTAGTGCTGCGGGTGAGAGGGGTACTGATGATGCTGCTGCTGAGGTTGATCATGCCTCCAAGAATGCCCTTGCTGATAGGGACGAGGACCATACTGGGATGACTGCGGCTGCTGCTGCTGGTGGTACATTGGGGGCTGCTGCTGGTGGTGATCTCGCTGATTGTCGTACTGGCCACCCTGACCTGAAGGCTGCTGCTGGGAACTGGCACCTCCGGCTGACCAACGTAATCCGAGATGGTCTTGTCAGATACCGGGCTAGGGTCGGCCGTACCAAATCCCGTTGACATCCATCAACGGCTCTGACTCGTAAGGGGGTGGCGGGAGTACTGCCAGAGGCTGATCCGGCTGGTAGACCACCATCTGCGTGTCTGGAGATGTTGGCGACTGGTAGTGTGGCTGCAGCTGCTGGTACGGCTCCGCCTGTACAAGACGGACCTGTCTAGGCTGGCTGGAGCTGGAGCGCTGGGACGAGCTGCCACTACTACTCGGATCTCCTCGTGACTGAAGACAGGGCTGAGAAGCCGTCTGTGCCTCCTGGAGACACATGAGATGTGTCTTCAAGTCACTCAGTGTATGTGCCATCTGATCCATCTGCGATATGCTCTGGCACTGCTTCTTCTCTATAATCTCCATCCGGTCCAGCTTCTCGCTGATAATGCCTATGTCAGCGGCTGTGGACTCGGCCTGTGCGGCTGCCGCTGACGAAGTGGAAGGACCGGCGTCGACCCGTGCGATCCTCTGGTACTGCACGGTCTGTGGCTGGGGGCGTCCCTGAGTGTAGAGTCGGGTCTAGGACATCACCGTGTAGTTCTCGGCCATCTCCTCGTAGATGGCCCAGACCTGATCCTCGTCCTTGGTGAAGTAGGACCCGCCACATGAAGCATTCACCAGGCCCTGTAGCTCTAGTGTCAGTCAGCAGAAGAAGCTCTGAACTAAGTTCGGCTTTGAGATCTCGTGGTGCGGGCATCTATCGGTAAGCTCTCTAAACCTCTCCCATGCCTCGTGGAATTGCTCATTGGGGAGCATGGAGAAGTTGCTGATCAGGGCCCTCGCTGCGTTCGTCCGTCCGAGTGGATAGTACTTGTTCAAGTACTCAATGCGGAGCTGCTCCCAGGTGTACACGAACTTCCCCAAGTGCTTCAGCCAGGTGGTTGCTCTATCGAGCAGTAAGAAGGGGAAGGTAATCATATGGATGGTATCCTCGTCCACCTGTCTGTCGTGGACTGTGCTGCAGATCATCAAAAACTCCTGGAGGTAGAGATGGGGCTCCTCAGTGGCGAGCCCATGGAACTGGGGTAGAAGCTGCAAGGTGTTCGGGGGGAACTTGAAGTCCCCCACGATAGCATGTAGCACGACCCAATGATGCGTCAAAGTCGATACGGGGTTGTGCAACTCCCGCATCGGTCTCGGCTGGTCTGGTGCTGCCACTGCTACGGCTACTGCTGCTGCGGCTGCATCGTTGGGTCTCCTCGGCCCGTCTCCTGGCCCGCGCTGATCGCGGTCGGCTCTCATATGCTCCATCTCACGCCTCGTCTCAATCATAAAGGCTCCCTGATCCCTCAACTGCTGTTGCACTGTCTCTAGGGAGGCGATCGGGGTGGAGTTGATCGCACCCTGGTCCATGATGAATGTCTGCTCGGCTCGGGGACCTCCGGTGCGGTCGTCACTGCTGTCGGCCATGGTCTCTGCAAAGGCAAAATACCCAAACTCAGGTGCCAATAAATCTGACTGTGGTCTCTCATCTGGCATTGGCATCTCAGGAATGGTAGAATGGTGATCGAGGGGGGACAGGGTGGAGTCGAACTCTGGTTCAGAGAGCGGGTCTCGGCTCTCGTGAACCAACCTAGATGAACGGGCGGGAGTGCTGAAAAGCGATGCAGTCAGAGGCTGTCTAAGGGACCTCATGCCCATCATCTTGATCTGGCGAGTCGGGCGGATGGGATCTGGAAACAACTATGATAAGCAAGCAAACCCCAGATTCACCTACTCAACGCGAGCTGAAGATCGTAAGAGTTCGGTCAATTATCTTGTTAGTTTTTATTAGGTGATCAAGTCAAAATAACAAAGCGATTACATGACCTGTTGGGAATCCAATTCCCCCAGGAGACTGTTCCGATCCCAAACTAGATCTTTCCCAGCCAGTACAAGCCGCGGACCGTTTACCGGCTACCCGATCGGCTCGCTCTGTTAAGTATATCGTGGCCCGCTTTACCGTAGATCGGAGCGATCCTCACTGGAGAACGACTAGCCCAGAAGCAGTAGTCTGAAAGGGGTCCAGATGTGGATCTATCCTAGGGTGCGGGTCACTCTCTCGCACATGCACACCAGACAAGGAGGGTTGCTCTCCCCAAGACAAATTTTTCTGGTGAGTGTCTTTTAGGGTCAAGTTGAGTTAGCAGTCCCAATTTTATAGTTTTTGTTTTTAGGTCTTTTTCAAAGAAAACAATTGCCTAACAAATTTTTCGGTTCTCTTGGTTATTTAAGTCCAAAAACGGGGGGAGAAATCGAAAAAGCCGATGCGCATGAAATCAATGATGCATGCACGAGATAGAAGGCGTACGTGACTCCAGCAGTCTACATGTAATATGATCCGCATATAATTGAAAGACAGAATTAAAACTACCTAAATGATGCAAGAGGAAATACGGGGCCTAACAAGCAGTTCTACTCGAAAGAATAATGGCTAAGTGGTCAATCAGGAGGGGTCGGTGTCCGGTCTCGGATGCCGATCGATGCCCGCCACAACGGGTCCTGCCAGCGCTGTATACGACCTCTAGCGGTGCGGGACCACTCAAGTGACCAAGTAGTCTTTTTATTAAGTTTTTATTTTGGTCCAATTAATGGTCTATAGGTACAGGCAAATTTATTAGGTGTTTGGATCCTATTTATTACGGCACAATCAAGCAAAAATCCTAAGCTAAGGCTGAAATCCGCGAGAATCAATAAGGCAGGAAATAAACGATAAAAACCGTGTGAAAACCACGAAAAAGCCGATGGGGTCCCCCGAGCACACCGGTGCTCGGCGAAACAGACCCCGAGATTCTAAGTGCATGTTCGTCCTGTCCCTGTATTATTACAACAGTTCAAATGTGCAGGAAATAAAACTAATCTAAAACTACACTACTCCCGCACTCTGTTGCCTCCTCGCGCTCTCCTGCGGCTCCGTGCAGATGGGAGCCGCCTCCGATTCTCGCGGTTGCGTCGGCTCCTCGAGAGGAGCTGCCTCGGTCCTCGGGCCCTTGCAAGTAAACAAGAAGAGTGTGATCAGACCAGATAAGCAAAGCAAATAAGCAAAACAGGGTATATGTGCAAAAATGTGAAAATAAAAATAAATACTTAAAACAACCAAAAATAAAATAAAAGGAAATAAAAGAAAATGAAAATAAAATAAAAACAAAAAGCCGCAAAAAGCCGCGGACGAAGAAAAAGCCGTGGAAAGCCGTGAAAAAGAAAAGAAAACAAAACGAAAAGAAATGTGACTACTAAGCCGTGCTCCCCGGCAACGACGCCATTCTGATGAACCGAAAATTCTTCTCAATCAATCCGGGATCAGGTATAAATAATCACTCTCGGGTCGTTGCGACCCGCATCTAGAGAGAAAATCGGTCGATCAAGAAAAATAAAGATCAGACCATCAATCAGAGATATAAATCAATAAAAGCAAAAATAGTGGCCTTGGGTATGAGATTAGCCTGGTGTAGCAGCCAGGGTCGGACTCAGGCAGCACGAGTTGGCCTCACGGCCTACAAAGTAGTCAAGAAATAAAACCAAGAAAAACAAGTATTTTTGGTGGTTTTTTATTATTTTTATATTTTTTTTGGATTTTTAATAATGAAGGAAAATAAGAAAAAGACAAAAACAATTACAATCAACAAATAATTCAAACACTCTAGAAACTCAAAAATTCAAACAAAAATATTTTTATGTTTTTTAGGTTTTTACTGTTTTTGGTGAATTTTTGAGATTTTTATAATTTTTATAGATTTTTTTTAAAATAAAAGAATGCAAAAATAGGAAGCTGCTGTCTAATCAGGCTTGGAAGATCAATTTAAAATATCAAATTGATCTGTAAAAGCCTGAAGATATTTTTTATGAAAAATAGAAACAATAAAGAAAATTCAGAAGAAAAGTTTGTATTTTTTTGGTTTTTCTATAATTTTTTAGAATTTTTATAAGTTTTTAAGTGTTTTTTATTTTTAAGATTTTTATATATTCAAAAATCGCCAAAAATGCACAGAAAATCGAACACACAAAAACAAACAAAAATTATTTTTTTTGGAATTTTTAGAATAGTTTTTATAATTTTTTTATGATTTTCTAATCTGGACAGACATAAAAACAATGATTTTTGAATTTTTAAAAATAACAAAATGCCTCAAAAATGTACCCAAAAATTGGGAAAATTTTTACATAGTGGCAGGAGCCACGTGTCCAAATTTCACACAATTTGGGTTAAATTTGCTATTTTATTTAAATAAAAGAAAAGCATATAGTGCACAGGGACCTATATGTAATAAAAAGTATGTCTGGGGGGCAAACAATAACAATGCAAGAAAACTCATGGCCCCTTCTGCAATTTGTCCAACAAATCACGCGCAAGGCACGTGTTTCAGGCCCGGAGGGGTATATCTGCAATTCTTATTTTAAAACACCCAAACAGTAACACATAGAAAGCACAGGGGACAAAATGCAAATGTACCACAACCTCACGTGTCGATGCACGTGGACCACATATAAAAGGGCTAAAATGTAAATGTCTGAAACATAAAGGTCCTCTATGCAATTTTTACAAAATTAAAACAACTGTATAAAATATTTACAGGACTGAGGTGCAAAAACAAAAGAGCAGGGGCCTAATAGAAATTTACCCATTAATTATTGGACGGTTGAGGGCATGCCACGTGGCTGATCGGAAGGCTGAGATGCGTGGCTAACCCTTCTCTGGATCTAACGGTCCTGATCAACCCTCAGCTGGATCTGACGGTGGGCGGCTGCTCAAATAAAAGGTCTGGATCACACCTGGAGCTCCAAGGATGAACAGACGGCGGAGGAGGGTCCTGGAAGAACACCTCGCCGGCAAGCTTTGCCGGCTCCGTGCGTGCGGTAGAGGCCTCCTCTCCGGCTGCTGAGATATGGAAAAGCTCCGCCGTGATGCTCTGCAGCGACCGGGATCCTCCGATGAGACCGGAGACCACCCGAGTGGTCCGGCGACGTCGGAAGCTCGAAGCTCCTAGGCTCGAACGAGATGACCCTCAGATGGGTCGCATTGACCTGCAAAATAGCCTAGGGAGCTTCCTGGATCGAGGGCAAACTGCCTCGACCCGGTTAGAGGTGGAATGGGTGGCTGGCGCGTCGAGATGGGCGACCTCCGGCGAGGCGACGGCGATGAAGGTCGAGCCTTGGCTCCGGGGCGAGCCAAGGTGGATGCGTGGGTGAAGAACATGAAGAGGGGTCTTGCGATTGTGATAGGAAAGTCGGATGGATGAGAGGATGATCGGAGTGGGTGGAATCGGTCGGCGACGGAGGTGGGTCGAATTGGGCGTAATCAAAAATTGAAGAAAACTAGGAAGAATTAGGTTTACCTGATGGATGCAACCGACTGGGAATGAGCTCACGGAGCTCTGGGGGTCTTGGCCTCGAGGAAGCGTCGAGTTCCGAGGCTAAGCGCACCTCACGGCGGCGCACGGTGGCAGACGTCGCCGGATCAGTGGCGGAGGGATTCCTCTCCTCTCTTCGATACGCCAATCGATAGCTGTCACTCTAAGGATTAGGGTGGAGGTCCTGGGATGAAGGAGCAACGCCAAAGATGGAGTGAATTGGCGACCGGAGCTGGAGCTATATAGTGGTGCAGGTCCGACTAAATGGAGTCGGACATGGATGCCTGGAGCACGGACCCCTAGAATCCACCCCGGGCGAGGGTCTCGGATAAGCAAGGATCAAATGGAGCATGGGGTTTAGGGATTTGGCGATCGGATCAAGTGGGGAAAAGTAGGAGAAATCGGGTCGGGGCAACAAGATCCGAGTCTGGTGGTCCTGGGGGGAGAGTTGACCGGGGGTCAACATCTCCCGTGGACCAATCAGAGCTCGCCAATTATTAAAGATTTGAAAATTCAATAAAAAATAGTAAATGCAATTATTTTGAGAAACTTTAAACATGAAAAATGTTTATTTATTTTTATATAATTTTATATTGATTTTTATTTTTTTGAAATATAATTAGGTATTTACAAAATATTATTATTATATACAGGTATATACATATGTATTTTTTATTTTTTATTTTTAATTATTTATTTTTATACAATTATTCCCATTTTATATTTTATTTATTTATATCATAAAATTTGGAATAATAGGGTATTTTTATTCTATTTTTATTAATTATTTACAAGGGTTTTATAAATACTTTTATTTACATATATATATGGTATATCTACAAGGTTGGGAATTGATTTTATTTTATTTCTTTTTATTTTATTTTTTATTTTTATGATTTTTATTTTATTTATTTACACCATGAAATGTGGAATTTGAAAATATTTTTGTTGTATTTTAGTTATTTATTTATAAGGAGAAATAAATAGATGTGTGGTTTCCATACACATGGTCTACGTACAATGAAGAAGGAATTTTATTTCTTTTTATTTTTCTTTGATTTTCTCTATTTTTATTTTAATTTTATATTTACAATTATGTACAAATAAATAAACACCAATTTTTATTTTTATTAAGAGGAAAATAATTTTATTTATATACATAGGTATATGTACACATAATTGAGTTTCCCTATCTCTCTCTACTTGGGATCTTTTGCTGTCAGACCCATGCTGATCCCTCCCTTAGGATTAGGTCGCTCAATATTTATTATAAATATCTCCCTCTTTTTTTATTTCTTTATTATTTTATTTATGCACAAAAACATGCTAAATATTCATATTTTACACAATGCATGCAATTTAATAATTTATTCTTTTTACACGAATATACATGTGTTTTGCATAGGTTTTGTAGCTAAAATAAAAGAATAAAGAGTGATGAATGGGTATTCATCAGTCGACCAGGGAGCAGGACCTCCGGCGAGCGGTGACCGTGGGTGCTTCCCTCAACTCCTCCGACCGGCTGAAGCGTCCAGGAGAACCCCCCTGTCACGAGGATCCTCTAGAGACTAGAAACAAGGGTGGAAGGCGACCAAAGGGAGACCCAACTGGAGGAGGAGGTCGAGGGTTGTATTTATATCCATGGTGACGCACCCTTATTGACCGGGGTGCCACAAAGAATCAATTGGTCATATGATAGATCTAAGATTCTGGCGTGAAGATTGGAGCATAGATCGAGCATTTTCATGAAGGAATCTTCGTTTGAAGGTCAAAGGATCAGAAGAGGAAAGTCAGAGAAGACGGGCCGAAACAACCTCTGACACCAGGCGACCGGGGGGGGGGGGCAGAGAAGTTGACCGGGCGGTCAACGAATCCTGATTGGTCCACATCATCCTTACTTTGACCGAATTTTTAAACATAATAAACGACTTTATTTAATTTTACTTATAAAATAAAAAATGTTTATTAATTAATGTAGTATTTATTTATGATTTTTATTTAATTTTTTGATGTATTTTATTATAGGTTTATTTTAATGATGTATTTTTAAGTGTATTTACATGTATTTTGTACACTTTATTTTTATTTTGTATATTTTATTTTATTATTTTATTTTATTATTTTATAATTTATAACTTATTTTTGTGAGTGTAAATATATTTTTATTTGATTTTTATGAGTTTATTTACATATTTAAATAAATAGGTATATGTAGTATGTATGTATACCTATAGGTATTTTACATATATTATATATATTATTTATTTGATGAATTTTATTGGATTTTATTTTGGATTTGTATTTTTAATAAATTATATGTAATATTTACAATATTTATAAAAATATGAAAGAATAAAATAATTAAAGAATGAATTTCCTTTTTATTTCTGTACATAGGTAATATAGGTATTCTTGGTCTATATATTCCATAGACTTATTTTATTTTATAAATTCTTTTTGGTTTTCTTTTAATTTTAATATGTACATGTATTACATATATTATTTACAAAAATCTAAAAATATAAGTTTGTAAAAATAATGAATTATGAATAAATTGAATATTTTAATAGGGTAGATTGTACAATGAAGGCCAAAAACCTAACTTTCACAGATGAACTCCAAAAATTATGAAACCAATTTTATTAAATAGTTATTGAGAAGCTAATATGATTTTGGTTGATGTTGAGTTTTTATTTGCAAGATATGGGTCTGTGAAGTTGAGATTCCGGCTTTTTATTCTGTGTATAAAATATACACTGTATATTATTTTTACACAAACTCAATTTTGTATTTTTATTCCCATTATTATCTACAACTTTCATGTACACAATTTCTTTATTTGATGAATGAATAATTAAGTACAAAATAGGTGTCAAAAATGCATAAATGAATGAATAAATAAATGAGGTATTATCGTGTTATTGGCCCTTATCTCCCCCTACTTTATTCCTTGTCGACCAATTCCATTCTGGACTTGGTCTCGGGGTTCGGGTCATAAAATATTTGCAATATTTTATTCCTTTTTCTTTTCTTCTCTTTATTCTATAATTTTGGCATTAAGACCTTATTTTATGTGCAATAAATGCAGTAATTAATTAATGCTATTATAGACAAATTGATGTTATTTACATGCATTATCTAGGGTTTTCAAGGCCAAAATGATAGAATAAAGGTGATGAAATGGAGATTCATCAGCCCTTCCTCCACAGGATTCCCCTCTCCAACGAGGTCCCCTTCCCCTATCTTTTCCTTTACTTTTCGTAATTTTCCCAACAACTCCGCTCGCTCTCACCTCCACCTGATCATCCTACCATCTCTGCTAGTCCATCGTCATTCACACCGACCCCCTAGCGCAACACCTTCCCTTCTCCACAACCTCCCCCACACCGAACCACCTCCTCCCATGCCCCCTCCGGAGAAGAAGGCCTTGGCCACAACTCCCGTCACCCCCACAGCCACCACTCACCTCACTCACGCACACACGACAAATGCTTCGGATATTTTAACGATTACCGGTACTCCAAGCTTCAATGGCCGAACCTACGCAACCACCTCTGATCTGTCTCTCCGCCACCGGTGGCACTTCGTTGATCAACTGATCCATTTGCTCCTGGAGGACCGCTGTACCCCCAACCCCTTTGTGAGGACCACAACATTCTTCTTCGACCTTCAGAGGTCCTCGCAGAGCTGGAGGATCCTCACAGTGCTCGCCGAGCCCTGCCTTCTCTGGTGAAGTGCGACGAAAGAAGGAAGAGCAGCTACCGTCCGATCGTTTCGATCGGACAGTCCAGACGTCGACACGTAGCTAACCCGAACCTTACACCTAGCCTCCTAGCTCAGATTCCCCGAGCCTCACACAGAGCCACAGATGCTTGCCACGTGTCCCCGAGCTTGCGGATGCCTCGAGCCCGCCCCCCCTCCTCACATGCACCGTATGTGGGGGCTGGGTAATTTGCGAGACAGACCCAAGACTTCATAGGATTTTCATTTTGGTCCCCATGCACGTGCCTCACGTGCGTGCCTGGGTATTTTATATGGTGGCCCTCACATGTTTCCGGATTTGCATATATGCCCCTGTACGCAATGGACAATTTACAGTGGGACCCTGCTAGTTTTGTAAATTACAAAGAGGTCCCTCCAGGGACCTGTTTGTGATTAATTATCTTCTATTTCCCATATTTTATTTACATTTATGCCCCTACATTATTTCTTTCATAACGTGAGCATCGTAGGTTCAAATTGCATGATTTTAGTGTTGTTTTGTTCCTTGTTTCCTCATCTATCTAATGGCGCGTTTAATTTTCTCATCTGACATCATTTTAAATATAATGATTTTTTTATTGTTATATGATGTCTCTTGCTCAAATGCCTTGTCATAATATAGATGTTTGATCATAATGTTATGCTCAAAATGACTCTGATTTTGAATCACAATATGTTACTCAATTAAGTCATCTTTGTATGGCATATTTGTAATTAACTATTTTTATGTTTATTCCTTGCATTCAACTTGGCATTATTTTCATGCATCATTCTAAAATTGCATCGAAAAGGTAATTAAAAATACATGCATCATCTAATTGCACTGTATTCTACATGGAGACCTGTAAATGAGAATTTATTTGCACATGATTCTAATTGATCAAAATATGATAAATAGCTAAATTAGCTTGTATCCCTGTGTTCGACCTTGGCAGACTTGTCAAGTTAAAAATACTCCACAACATTCAAAGTTTGAGGTTTTTGCTGAATCCTTTTTCACCTATTATACTACAATTCTCTATAATTAAAGAGGCGAATTTCACGTTCATCAAATGGTGCTGTTGCAGGGGACACGACTCAACTTTATTTATTTGTTGAATTTTGATATATTTTGCGTTGAATATTTTCAATATTCACATGTCTTCTTTTCATGCATTATTTTTGCATCATTTCTGCTGATTATTTTCCTTTCTATTTTTTTAACATTTTTCTTTTGTGGAAGGGCCCATGAAGATCGAGGAGGCTTGATCTCCTTGCAGGCATGGAGTTGAGAGCTCTCACTGAGAAGGCCGCAAAAGAATTGGCGAAAAATTTTAGGATTTTTTTATCAGCTCTGCTTGCATTTGCATATTGTAAAAAAAGTGTTGCGTGTGCATTTTTAACAGTCTCCATTAGAGGACTCACATGTTGTAAAAAAGAGAGTAGATCACTCGATGATCTACCCCCTCCCCCCCCCACACATACACACACACACACACTTGCACATATACATTCACACCTCCCCCTTCTCCCTCCTCTCTGTATATTTCACACGATCACTCTCCCCCCCTCTCACACATTAAACTGTACACAATGCACAACCCCACCCTCTCATCTTCCTCTTAATCTTCTGTAAAAACACAACCCCCTCCTCCCTTGTATCTTAGTGTAAATGCTTCTCCCAATACAGACCCTCCTGATTCAGATCCCTTACTAAGGCTAATTTTAGCCGAAGTATAGGGGGTCCGCATCATTTACCACTCCCTCTATGAGTCTTCTTATACTTGGGTCAAGTATAGGGGGACCCTCCTCCTCAGTTCCGTTATATCACCCTATATTTAACCGAGCCATGGCTTCATATCACTTGTGATATGAGGGCATAGTAAAAGTTAAGTATAGGGGATATACCGCATATTACTGTATATTTACTTTAGCCATAGCTCTTATTTTTAAACTTTTTGAAAAATCTTTTTCGGCTTGGTTTAAGTAAACCTATGAATCAAGTTTTGGTAAAAATCCTGTAAAAATGTTTTCTTAAAAATTGAGGGATTAACTTGTTGTAAAAAAACCCTTTTTCAAAAATTCCATAAAAATTTGAAAAATTAAAAACCTTTCTTTGAATGAGACTTTGACTACTAGACTGAGTAGCTACTTATGGCGAGGGAACTTCGGCCTCCCTTAACAGAGTGGGTGGTTTAGAGGACAACGTATATGGCTCCATCCTTAAGGAACACGGGTCCGTCTAAACGGACCGTACTTACACCCATACAGGCTGAGAGTAGATAAATCTATTCATATGAGTCTGGGCCAGTCATTATCTCTCAAAAGAATTAAAAAATGAAAATTAAAATCCATAAAAATTTGCAAAAACAAAAATAAAAAAATCACTAACCTAGGAGTTGGTGTATTCCTGACACATTGAGGACACTGGATTTCTGTGATCTTGAGAGTCGGAGTTAACATGCCTTAGTCATTAGGATTTTTAAACTTAATTATCCACACTTCCCTAGTTTGAAAGATTTGAGCGCTATATTGCACTCTTCATCTCTACCCTCTAAAGAATATGATCAGCACATCACTTTCACAACTGCATGATTGATGAGATGAGTTGAGCTATAACTTGAGGAACTAGGACTAAAGATTTGAGTTTAGACCCGATCTAATGGTGTTCGAGGATGGGATAAAGATAATGAAGGCTTCAAGAAACCTGAGTGTCAGCAAAACTTTAGCCAGTATGTGAACAAGTTCACGTGCTAATCTTTTGATATTTACCTATGTGCCAGGGTGTAATGAAACTTAAATTAATTGTTGATCAATGTGCGTCAACTTTTGGTAAAAGCAGTGGATCTAACCAATAAAAGAAAAAGAAAGAAATAAATGTCCAAAGAAAAGCTCTATCCTCCAAAAGTCAAATTACAAATGAGATTCCACCAAAGGCGAGTGCTCCCAAATAATTTTAAAGTATCCACTTGGACCAAGCGCTAATCAGGACCAAAGAGTCGTGCTGACACCATAAAAGGACTATGCATTGTTAGCGATACAAGTCTGGGTGTCGAAGGTATCTTAGATGCTAAAAAAACACACCCAGTATACTCTCAGAAAAACAAGTGTAGACAACTCTGAACTCTCTTGACGGACACATTGATCAACAAGCTAAAAATCTACTTATGTTGAGTAAAAAGGCACTCGAGAGGCCCCTTGTTCCAATGTGAAGGGGGAGAAAAATAGACACAATCCTATGCCCTCCATCATCTGGCCGTCCATCTACATTTCAAGTATGACAAACTAATGAGACGGTTGACGGAAGTAAGAAAAGACTTATTCCCTAGTATTGAGGATGAAGTCTAAAGGAGAGTCTCCTGGACTAGAACTTCTAGTGATGCCTCGACTCGACTCACATGAATGCAGTACAGTAAATTTCATATCCTGAATGATGCCTCGACTCGACTGGAACTTCGAGTGATGTCTGGACTTCACATGCAGGGAGCTGGCTTGGTTAGCAGAGGTCGATGACGACCGAGGAGGGAGGGCTTGCAGAGGTCTGGAGACGGTTGCAGGGACTGGTTGCAGAGGTCCAGAGGGGGGAGGGGGATTGCAGAGGTCTGGAGGCAGAGGGCTTACAGAGGTCGATGGGTTTTTGTAGGGGGTGGGGGCTGCAGAGGTCCGGATGTGGGGGCGGGGGGGGGGGGGGGGGTGCTTGCAGAGGTCGACGACGATGTGGGGGAGGGAGGGTTGACTGAGGTGGGGGCTTCCGGAGGTCCGGGGGGTGGCTTGCAAAGGTCGACTGAGAGAGGGGGTGGCTTGCAGAGATCGACAGGGGTAGGGGGAGGGGCTTGCAGAGGTCGACGATGACAGGGGTTGCTTGCAGAGGTCGACGGGGGGAGAGGCAGTTGCGGGGTTCGATGGGGAACGTGCATGCGGGGGAGGTGTGCAGACGGCCTGCGGCGTCAGGAGTCGGAGGCTCTTGCGTGTGATAAGTGCTAGCCCCTCCAAAGTGATGGAGAGAGATCGTGATGGCAAGATTTGCAAATAAGAATGAGTATTAGGGGCAACTTTGTCTTTTTTCAAACGGAAACCGTTAAATATAATGGACATCTCAAACAGAACATAACACAGGGTTATGTCATGTAAGAGTTAAGCATTACTCATGATTTCTCATGTAATTCGTGATTATGCATGGGTATGAATGTTATTACGAAATTACTCAAGGTTATAGGTGTAAAAATCCCTTAAATTAATGTCACAGGATGATCCAATCATCTTCCGGCTCATCTCCACTAAATATCACATATCAAGGGCCAACGGAGTTGGAATCGCACGAAATAAATTCGAATGGTTTGATGGTTCAATTCTTAACATATTGAATGTGTTTTCAGCATTTTCATGACAAGAAAACTGTGGGAAAAAAATCATTTAATTACATATTTGAGTTTTCATCCAAAAGCAACAATATTGGGGGAACTTTTTAAATTTAAAATGATGCCCTTAGTTGCCATTTTTTGCGGATCTTTTAGGGACATGTTCAGACATTCTAAACATATTTGTATCACAAAAATCTATTCAAACAAGGCAAAAACAATAGCTATGTCATGCAAGCAAGAACAATTCCAAAGTCGCATCTATGGGTAAAACAATAAGTTCTCACGCATATGATATCCAAAACCCTGTTCGCTTAAAGTTTGGATCACATCCAAGATCTTAAAACAAGGCTCTGATACCACTTGAAGGCGAGGGTTTGTGCCTTTCGCATTACAGAAACATGAAGATTGCATCATATGTGATCTAGGTCGACTAGTCATACTAGTCGTAAGGGGCAGCATAAATTGATTTTTTTTTATGAAACCACATGACATGGAATGATTCACAAGTCTTTTCATCAAGATCACACATGAGTAATAGAATTTCACCTTGAAGTGTGATTGTGATCCACGAGTCTCTAAACAAAGAGACCTCATGTCTCATGTCCGATCCGACTTAGAGAGAACTTGTCGATGCGTGAATGAGGTGCATGCTTCCCACAATTCGAAGTGATAATCTAAGCAAGGAAACTCCTAATTTCATCTCACAAAGAAATACAAGTGAAAATAATGCCAAGTGAGGACTAAGGAAAATGTGAATTAAATGTCAAAATGAGAACCTAAAATTAAGCCAATAATTTTCTCTGTAGAGAAAAATAAAAGGAATAAAATGACGCCATGTTTGGAGGTTTTGAGGCCGTGTGAATTTTTAGGGTTGGGTTGGCCCAACCCGAATTACCCCTCCAACCAAACGGTCCAATCCTCCTCACAGTTTACTATTCACAAGGGGTACCCCTGCCCAACCCAACCCTGCCCAACCCTGCAACCAAACGAACCCTTAGGGATTTCTTGAAAGTTCTGCAATTCTTTTGGATTTTAAGACAAAGAATGCTACTTTTAGTGATTTTTGGATACGTGAAAAAACAAAATAAAATATAACTACACTACCGCAAGAATCTTGTGTAAATTTCCATGATGTGTGTGTCGCGTGCATTAGTTGGGATAAGGTTCAGATGAAGGTTTGGGACCGCACCTGTACGTGGCACACTGTTGTGGCTCGACACAACCGAGGAGCGAATGGGGTGGTGGTTCGACGGAGGTGCATGCCATGCTCGTGACCAGGTCAGAGTCATCCGATCTCCATTGGATGGAACCTATAGCTCAGGCAGAGGGGACATAGCTTGATCTCTTATGCAGATCCCTCCCTTGTTTTATTCCCCTTGTCACTCACAAGTGAACGGTGAAGGCCGATCGCAGGGATATCGTGTGGTTTTGACTAGCGAGACTCTACCTGTTTGGTTGCAGGGTTGGACAGGGTTGGCCCAACCCTGGTTACTATTCACAAGGGTACTTCCTCCTCACAGATTACTATTCACCCATCCCAACCCAGCCCAACCCAACCCTTCCCAACCCTGCAACCAAACATGCCCTAAAATAGAGGTGCCCAATGCTTTTTTCCTTCGTTCAACGCGAGTTTGTTGTGCTTCTCAAGAGGAGTATGAACAAGGACCCCTTGTTGATGCTTGTGCGAGAAGTTCGAAGGAAGAAGGGGATCCCACAATGTGAAGCCCTTATGATTCGTCTGGAACCTTGGACCATTGCTCGGAACCGGTCCTCGACGAAGATGCATGAGGCTACTGCGTGATAATGTTCCTCCGGTGGAAAGGTGCAATAGAGTTCGTCCTCCGAAGCTGAATCAAGGAGGCTGATCGCCAGGGATCTGGTGGTGACAGAGGAGTTGTGTGAATGTTACTGGTATCAGATCAAACCTACGAGGAAGCTTTGGGGCTAGAGGGATCTCCTTATGCTGCTATAACAAAGGAGTAGATATGAAAAGGTGAAGTGAAGGGGCTCGTAGTTCGGCCGGATCTGGACCACTACCTCCTCCGTCCTTCAAAGGAAGTCGATCTTTTGGCAACGGAGATGATGTTACAGAATCCGCTGAAGTGTTGTTGTAACTTGCAAGGAAAAAGGGCACTCTAGTCTTGAACTCGACCCGAGTTGGATGCACAAAGGAGTATTAAGTCATGAAGAGCTCATGTACGGAGGTGGAAGAAGGAACTCAAACCTGTGATATTAGAGCATCGGAGAGGACATATCTGTACAATGAATTGAGATGGAGGAGAGTGTGGGGTGATTTGTTCGTGATTGGTTGATGGTTTCAGATCAAAGTAGAACAATGAAGATGGTATTTGACATGTTTGATCACATAACGAAGAAGAAGATATAAAGGAAGAAAAGGTGTAGCAGAGAAATAGCTTAGAGAAGAAAGAAGGGAATAGGATTTCACCTGGAACAAAGCGGCGGAGTGCCTGTGAATGGAGAAGATTGATCTCCAGCTGTCGATACACTCGTCGGTGTTGCGATGATTAAGTAGCTTGAGGATGAGTGTGCAACAGAGCTCCTCGAACCTCTGGATCTCGCCGGGAGCATGAGGAGGTCGTCGCTCGATCAGAGGACCGCTATTGTCATCAAGGATTTTTGGGGTCTCACTCCTCTAGAAGATGGCCGATCCTGATGAACGGGGGCAGAGCGAGGAGTTTTGACGGGGGTTGTCAGGGTTTGTTGAAGTGTGCAGAGAGGTGACAATGTGGGTGGAGGAGGTGTGATCGTGGAGGGCGAAGGCTCGGTCGTGGAGGAACGACAAGGGAGGAGAAGGCATCATGTGTGGTCGACTGAAAGAAGAGCAACAAAGCTTGGCCGGGAGAGGTAAATTTTCCTGAGGGGTACATGTGGAAACTTATTCCACGGGAGCCCCAGGCGAATATATATTTTGTTAAGTACCCCATGGGAGCCGTGACTTGAGGTCACGGCTTCCTTTGAAAGGGAGCCATGACCTGAGATCACGGCTCCGTTCAATGGAAGCCGTGATGTGAAGTCACGACCTTCTTTGTTTCCATAACATACAAGTCCCCATCCTTGGTGGTGGGACTGGATTTCGATAGAGAGGAAAGAGTTACATAAAGCCTAACAAACACAATTGTCCACGCTTCTGTTAGAAATATGTAGAAGATCTCTCTAAAACCCATGTAAGGGTATTTTTGTACTTTTCTCCCTCATGTACTCATTAGGGTTTCTAGGTTTGTCCTATATATGGACCCCTAGACCCATTGGAATAAGACAAGGAATATCGTACTATTTCTGACATGGTATCAGAGCCTTCCCGCAGCCCCTCCCTCTCGTCGCCTCCCTCCTGATCCCTAGCCTCTCTCTTTCGCCTCTCTCCATCGCACCATACCCCCTCCATCGCCTCCTCATCGCACCCCCCCCATTGCCTCCCCATCGCCTCCCCGGTCGCCTTCCCATCTCCAATCGCACCTCACCACACGAAAGCCCCATACCGCCTTCTCACCACATCGCCTTCCCCTTCCCGCATCGCCTCTCCATCGCTAACAGTAGCTTCCCGCATCGCCTCCCCATCTCGCCTTCAACGCCTTCAATGCCTTCAACGCGAAGCCCCACATCGCCTCATCGCATGCGCGTGCCTGCACACCGCGCCCCCCTGCGCCTCTCTTGCGCACCGCGCCCCTTTGCGCGTGCGCCCCTCTGCACGAGGCTCCCTTCCGCCTAGCGCCCCGCGTATCCTTTGCACAGGTAGAGACCCCCTCAGGCGATCTCCAACAGTCCCCGCGCGCCCTAGTCCAGACAGAAGGCGTGAATCCCCCCAGGCCAAGCCCCTACTCCAGCGACTCCAGCGACGGTTTTCAAGTCCACGACTTCTAGGACTCCAGCGACTCTAGCGACGGATTCCAGTGACTTCCACGCGGAACCACTGCTCTCTCCAACGACTCCAGCGACTCTCGGGTGCACAAGCAATACTCCAACGAGCAGTCACCAGTCTAACAAAATTATGCGGCCCGATTACTCCAACCACTTAAGCAATACCATCCGGTGATATTTTACTACACTCTCATGTCCTCTGAAATTATCGCTCTTATCTAGCTCTTTGCTACTTGCCTTTTGTGACCGCCATGACTTCTACTCCCACATCTGTGGACTCCAAGTCCCTGTACCAATCTACATCTATGATGGTTTAGGGCACTACTATAAAACTCAAAGGATCCGAGAATTATGTTCTCTGGTCTCGATCTTTTAAAATATTTATTGGCGGCCAGCGGAAGGCCTATGTCCTTACTAAAATTCCGCCAGCAGAGACAGACAAAGACTTTGATACGTGGTTCGTCGATAACTGTCAGGTTATCACCTGGATGACAAACAACATTGATCCATCTATTGCATCCAATCTCCTATATAAAAAAAAAACTGCAAAAGCAATGTGGGAGATTCTTGAGAATACCTACTCACAAGAAACTACCAAATCCCGGCTTTCAGATATATATACTAGGATTTGGTCTACAAATCAAGGAGATACATCCTTGATAGAGTATTACAGGCTGCTGACAGGTTTATTTGAGGAACTCCTCATTTTTCAACCGGCATGTTGTGATAAACAGGTTGGGGAACGAGCAGAATGGCAAGTATATCGATTCCTATCAGGGTTACACCCTCGATATAAATTTGCGAAGGACCAGTTTCTGACTACCGGTGCATTACCTACTCTTGAAACCATCTTTGGCCGACTTCAGGAAAATGAGTCTCGCCACCCCCCTCCATCTGCTGAAATATCGGCTCACTTTGTAAGGGGACGATCAATCCATTACGGAGGACGAGGACGTGACTCTGGTCGAGGACGTGGTCGAGGACGTGGTCGCGAATCATCACAGGCCCAAGGTCGTGATCATTCTATTGCCCGTTCCCCCCATGTACTCATTGTGGCCGCATGAATCACCCATCAGAACGTTGCTGGGCCAAATTTGGCATGCCTTCTAATACCAACAGTGCGTATGAGATGACTACCTATGATACTGATTATGAGATTGTTGCCCCGAGCCAAGAAGAACATGCGGATGCTAGTCACCATTCTTTTACTGCCTCTGAATTTGCCAGTCTACGTCAACTACTACAGAAATCTCAAACTAACGTTATCACTTCTGCTTCAACAGCCAGTCTTGCCACAACTTTGGGTACAGTCGCCAACACAACTACTACATCAACTCCTACATGGATCATCGACTCTGGAGCCTCGACGCATCTAACGGGGGAAGGTAGTATTCTTACTTCTTCCCGACCATCCTCAGTTGTGAAAACCGTACGTGTTGCCAATGGAGCGCACTCACCCATTACTAGTGTGGGCACTATGGAATTTTCTCCCTCACTCAGACTCACGAACGTGCACTGCGCTCCAGCCTTTCCTCTTAGCTTATTATATGTTCATCAACTGTGCACTGAGCTTAACTCTCAAATGATATTTGATAAATTTTGTTGTTACTTTCAGGACATTCGAACGAAGCAGATCTTTGGTGGGGGATATGAGAAAAATGGGATGTATTATCTTGACATCCCTACTGATTCCAATTTTGCGGGTGCTGCATCCATTTCTACTGATCCACTGCTATGGCATCTTCTTCTAGGTCATCCATCTGCCAAAGCCCTCTCCATGATGTTCCCGGAACTTTCGTCGCTAAAACCCTTTTAGTGTGAGACGTGTTAGTTTGGGAAACATCATCGACAATCCTTTCCTGCTCGAACTGAGCCTCGCCGTTCTATTCCTTTCGCTCTAGTCCATTGTGATATTTGGGGACCTTGTCCGGTTCGTACTACTGATTCCAATTTTGCGGGTGCTGCATCCATTTCTACTGATCCACTGCTATGGCATCTTCGTCTAGGTCATCCATCTGCCAAAGCCCTCTCCATGATGTTCCCAGAATTTTCGTCGCTAAAACCCTTTGAGTGTGAGGCGTGTTAGTTTGGGAAACATCATCGACAATCCTTTCCTGCTCGAACTGAGCCTCGCCATTCTATTCCTTTCGTTCTAGTCCATTGTGATATTTGGGGACCTTGTCCGGTTCGTACACTCAGTGGCCATAAGTATTTTGTTGTTTTTATTGATGATTTCAGCAGACTGTCCTAGGTTTATCTACTAAAAGAACGTTCGGAAATTAGTATTATCATCAAAAATTTCTTTCAGTATGTCAAAAACATTTTTTCTACTACTATACAAATCTTTCGTTCGAATAATGCGTTGGAATTCACCCAAAATGACCTTGCCACATTTTTTGCTTCTCAAGGGACCATACATCAAACCTCCTGTCCCTATACATCCCAACAAAATGGGATAGCAGAAAGAAAATTAAGACACCTCCTAAACATTGCCCGATCACTTCTCTCTCAAATGAAAGTTCCCAAAATCTACTGGGGTGATGCTATATTAACTGCAGTTCATCTTACCAACAGAGTCCCTTCGCCTTCTCTAAATAGGTCTACTCCATTCTCTTTACTCTACCACACAGAGTCTCCTTTCCCTCTACCTCTACGGGTCTTTGGTTGTGTGTCATTCGTTCATAAATTCCAAAATACAGATAAACTCTTGCCACGTGCGATCAAATGTGTTTTTCTGGGGTACTCTCGCACTCAAAAAGGTTATAGGTGCTATGATCCTATTGGTCATCGCTATTACATCTCGGCAGATGTTACATTTTTTGAGAACACAAGCTTCTTCTCCCATACTATCACTGATATTCCCCTTGAACTCCCCCCCACCCATCGTCTACAAACGAAGAAACGTATCAGCACCAACAGACGTCCCTTTACCTGTCTCAGTCCTCCAGGATGATATGCCCTCTCCAAGTATCCCCCACAAGGATGTCCCGGATGATCCTCTCGAGCTTCTAATTGCTCTACGGAAGAGTAAGAGACATTGTACTTCCTATCCGATGTCTCACTACACCTCTACTGCTAGTTTACCTGACTATGACAGACGGTATACAGATGCTCTAATGACAATTTCCATTCCACGAGATCACAACAGTGCCTTACATGACTCTGGGTGGCGAAATGCAATGGATGAAGAAATGAATGCACTTATATCCAGACGAACGTGGGATCTTGTTCAATGTCCGAAAGGGACTAGACCGGTGGCATGCAAATGGGTCTTTACGACCAAATAAACGCCGGACGGCTCAATTGACAGGTTAAAAGCTTGCCTTGTGGCTAAAGGTTTTACACAAACCTATGGTGTAGACTATTTTGAGACATTCTCACCAGTTGCACTTATGGGGTCTATCAGGACTATTATTTCGCTAGCAGCAAATTTAAATCTTGGCCTATCTTTCAGTTAGATGTGAAAAATGCTTTTCTCTATGGCGACCTTGATGAGGAAGTATACATGATGCAACCTCCTGGTTATGAAGTCGAGGGGGAGTATGTATGTCGACTTCGAAAAGTGATATATGGTCTCAAGCAAAGCCCAAGGGCATGGTTTGACAGACTTACCACGGAAATTAGTACGCTTGGATTCCAGAGAACAACATCTGATTACTCTGTATTTGTCAGAAAACGAGCAACTGGCACTGTTATACTTGCTATTTATGTTGACTGCAATGGGATATCAGAAACCAAGGCCTTCCTTCAAAAGGTATTCGTTACTAAAGACCTTGGCCATCTACGCTACTTCTTGGGAATAGAAGTACTTCGCACTACTAAAGGACTTCACCTCTCGCAGAGGAAATATTGTCTAGACATTCTTACTGAAGCAGGTGTTCTTGGATGCAAGCCCTCTGGTATCCCTGCAGACCCAAAGAAGCACGCCAGCCTGTCTGATTCTACCTTTGATGATGTCACTCGATATAGAAGCCTTGTGGGTAAACTCCTCTACCTTACTGCCACCAGACCAGATATCTCCTATGCAGTTAGCATAGCTAGTCAGCACATGGAACAACCGAGTTACAGCCACTGGCAAGATGTCTTACAAATCTTACGGTACTTGAAGGAATCTCCAGGACGTGGCCTCTTTTATGGGGCAAATGGCACACGAAGGTTATTGCATACGCAGACGCTGACTATATTGGTTCCCCAGAAGATCGACGCTCTACTACAGGCTATGCGATGATGGTTGGAGGAAATACGGTTACATGGAGGAGCAAGAAACAGATCGTTGTATCCAGATCCAGTGCAGAGGCAGAATATAGGGCAATGGCTCAAGATACATGTGAGATCACATGGCTATTAGCTTTCCTTCAGGAACTTGGCATTAATGTCACTACTCCTATTCCTCTATATTGTGACAATAAATCTGCAACCTACATAGCCACAAATCCAGTGTTCCATGAATGAACCAAGCACATAGAGATAGATTGCCACTTCGTACGGGATGCCGTCAAAACTGGAAGAATTGCTACTCCACAAATTAACACTGATCTTCAGCTAGCAGATATCTTCACAAAGGCCTTACCCAAGAAACGACTACTGTGGATTATTTTCAAGTTGGGCATGACTGATAAATATGCTCCAACTTGAGGGGGAGTGTTAGAAATATGTAGCAGATCTCTCTAAAATCCATGTAAGGGCATTTTTGTACTTTTCTCCCTCCTATACTCATTAGGGTTTCTAGGTTTGTCCTATATATGGACCCCTAGACCCATTGGAATAAGACAAGGAATTTCGTACTATTTCTGACAGCTTCAAAATACTTTTAACATTAGTCCAAAAAAAGAGAGTAATAAATAACATAACAAGAAGCTCTTCATTTAATATACATAAAACTACATAGAGTCATAACATAACAAGGTCTTCATTTAATATACATTGTGATACATATCACTACGTTACAAATTCATCACACAAGAAGGAACAAAAGAATCTAAGCTTTGGTGGCCTTTCGTCGGGTTCCTGTGGTATCGTCCCAGGCTGCAGTTGGCTTGAGGGCAGAATCTGGCTAGCTTGATCAATCTTTGAAATCATACGTCGTCCATATGAAGTACCGGAAGCGGAGAGCAACATGAAGGCTGGCGTCAGAAGGAACCCTCTCCTTCACCAGAGCGGCTGGTGTGGACAGGCTACTAGGGGTGCAATGGTCCTGAAAGGGAGTCTGAAAATCAGCAGTAGATGCTTCGACATGTCGCCTCCGACCACCACCAACTCTTGCTCCTTCACGTCCTCGCCCATGTCCTCGTTCACGACCCCGCTCAATAGAAGTTGGTTCCGTGGAATCCCCTTCTTCATTCCTCCAGTGTCCTCCTCATCATCTGCTCCATCTCTGAACTGTCTCTCGATGGCTTCTAGTAGTCGTCGCTCAGAATCAACCGCCAAAAATACCACACGTTTTTGGTCATCCCTCGCTAGATGGATGTCTCCAAACCTCGATGCCTGAAAATAAGACTTGAGTCATATTCTATGTATGTTGAAAATGAAATGTTAATGTAATTGTTACTTACAACAAATTCCATTATGCACTCGTGTCTACCAATAAACCGTCGGGTGATACAGTTATGCCAACTCATGTAGTCATCTGTTACCCCATCTCCGCCTGGCACTATGGGGACCGTCTCCACAGTATAATCCCTCTGTTCCCCCACATCCGCAAGAAGTTGGCATGGAATTGGACCCAATAAACATTGATCTTCTCTCGAAGATATATCGATTGGAGCTTTGTGCATGTGTTGCACGGACCTGTGATCCCCTGCACTGCTCCAAATTATCGTAACACACGATCTGGAGTGTATAACTCAACCAAACAGAAATGAATGAGTGGTACTCTTGCAACATGAAGATCTGGTGCTTCTAAGCAGTACGGAGGAAGCATCTGCATCACATCTGCCATGTAAGGCCTCCAAACAACCTATGAAAATAGAAAGAATTTTATTAGAATCATGGATAACTATCGTAGTGTAACAACATGCTAGGTCTACTTTCATACATGTGACGTTGTATGAAGGTCAAATGCATCTCGATATGGGCGCACCACGTGTGATGCCCCTGATGATCAGGAACCAGACTTGGACCCCAAATTTCAAAATGAAACAACTCAAAGGACCGACTACTACTACGACTTGGACGACTCGGAAAGAAGGAGCGATGGTGTTTCCCAAGCTGACAAGCTTCACAGTCCAGAATAGTACGAGTAGATAGTTGCGGGAGAACACATATCATCTTTTGGAGAGGAAGGTAGCCAAAGCGAAGATGCCACAGAAAAGGTGAAGCAGATCCAGAGGGAATAGAGGCCACCCCATCACATGATTGAACATCAAGTTTGTATAATCCTCTCTGCTCACGACCATGAATAATCATCCTGCCAGTTAGTATGTCCTGAAACATAAGAGAAGAGGGATCAAAAATGGCACGACAATGTAAATCTTTTGTAATCTGACTAATGGACAAAAGATTCATTTGAAAGTCTGGAGCATGCAAAACATTCTGAAGACGTATAGAGGGGGCTAAAACAATCTTCCCCTGACCAACAATGGGTAGCCGAACTCCATTGGCTATGATCATAGATTGGCCAGGAGCAATAGTCGTGTATGAGGAAAATAATTATGTTGTAAATAAATAAAATATAAAATTAGAGCATTTGTACAAAAATAAGAAATTTAAAATAAAAATATAAAATACATAGGTATTTTATACCTGTATATAAAATAATACAATGTATATAACATATTTTCTTTTTCAAAAAAATAAATAAAAATCACTAAAAATTAGTTTGAAAATAAATAAACATTTCTCATTTTGTAAATATTTTTAAATAAAATCATTTCTATTTTGTTTTGAATTTCCAAATAATTTTGAAATGGAATTATCTGATTATTCCAAAGGATCGTTGACCCTGATTTGAATGACCATGATTGATTCATAATTCTTCATGTAATTGACAACTAATTTGTCCACATAATCATTCAAAACAAATAAAAAAAAGATAGTCATAAAAAGGAGCTCTTGGAGCCAACCAACTTGACTTCACCAACTATGGTGGATGTCTAAGGAGCTCTTGGATCCAACCAACTTGACTCCACCAACTATGGTGGATGTCCATGGTAAACCCACAATGGAGCTCTCTTATTCCAATTCTAAGTAGACTTGACATTTAATTTAATCATTAATTAAATGACATATATCAATATTAAGAGCTTTATAAAATCATCCTTCCAACAAAATGAATCACATTCATCGGTCCAATACAAAATGTAAATTCCATTTATATTTGTTTACATTATGCGAATTATGTTCACGCATGCCTTGAAAATAATATATGAATCATATTCATAAAAAATAATTACCATGAATCAATATTCTTTTTAATAAATGTCTTATAATGCGAATCATATTCACATAAATCCTTGATAATATTTGTGGCAATAAAAAATATTATCATAATTTTGATATCACAATGTACGAGTCCTAATCCGATTAAGACTCGTGAGCATCTATTGTGGATACTTGGAGATCATGTTGGAGAGATCATACTATACACGTATACTGATTTAAAGGTTTAAACCATTTGTGGTATGATCATACAGATCCATTTCCAATTGGTTCCATTTCAGTTTTGAAACTCTTCACACTCTACTTGAGCTCGAAAATGGGTCACAGAATTGAGCTCCACTTCCACTTCTAATCATTTATCCAAACCATTTGGAGCTCAGAAATATGTTATGGAAGTGTGGCCATCTCCATTTTGAAACGCTTCACACTTTGTTTGAGCTCACAAATGGAGCAACGAAATGATCTCTATGAATGTGAGATTAATCCAATTAAAACTCATTCATATAACAATAAAATGGAGTCTCACTAAATCTGTTCGATTTCATTAGTCCCTCGTAATGGAAGGTGTCATGGTGTATGATCTATTACGAACACATCAACTCAGAGTATACTAAATACTCCATCATCCTACATATTGAAGGATTTAGACAAAACCCGAAGTTCAAACCCTTGTTTGACTATCTACTTCCAAAGTATATCAATAGATCTATCAAATGATAATTTGGATGAGACACTTTCCGAAACACATATATTAATATTTTTGAATTCATGTCTTATTTCATAAATAAGATGACCATGCATGTCATTCTATTTGACCCCAATTATATCATAAGCGAGCTCTATCTCCCGACTCATCAATTACGAACCTGTATGATTCATTTAAGAGATTATACATATCCTATATCCCTATATTCACACCAACTTATTGGTGTATGAACCTTGGCTAGGTCTTCAACCTAATGGTCTATTTAATGCACATACATGGACATATAGATATATATTTGTTTCGATCAAAGGATGCATGCCTGATTTGCGACAGTTATGATTTACTTCTTAATTTGTCTCGACCTCGTCAAGCCAACACTTTGACATACCTATTTCGATATCCATGAATCTCTATTCTTATGCAGAGGACATGCATTAAGCGATTAGCTAGAAATCACCCTTTAGAGAAAAAATGCCATCAGACCGGAGATAAATTTTGAATATCACATGATATCTATCAGTTGTGTCCTCAATCTAACTCCTAATATTAATAACTGCATGGTATTCAAGATGGTCACGGTACATAATTCTAATTGTACAAAGGGACCTTCAATTAAGCACAAACATATACATTCTATTCAGATGAAACCAATAACTTTTATCTGCATTATTGAATCACCAGGGGATTGCAAGTCCAACAAAATCCCCTTATTTCTTAATTTTAATCTCTTATCTCAACACAACCTATTTTTCGGATAAGAGGTTAAGATATTAGATCGACAAAATTCTCACTATCAAACTTAAACTAGCATAGCTAAAACCGACGAGCCAACCTCCAAAAAATTGTCGAAATAATTCCAACAGTCCAACGAAAAGAAATAAGTAGGTTAGTTACATTTTAAATGTGTTTTCTAATAGACGGAGCAAAGATATTCGCATACTAGTGCAACACACAAGCTGGATAATGTTACATGAAAGATGGAAAGTTGCTAGTGAATGACTTCCATTGTGCTAGTGAATGGCTTCCATCGCTTTAGTCTGGTTACTTAAATCGATCCATACGCCCATCCATTTTTCTTTCGAAACCTCATAATTAATGCATCCGGTGCAAATCTTGAAATGGTCTCAAAAAGTCAAGTAAACTTCTCAAATCCATATACCCCTACAGTCAAATCCAATCTTACTTGATAAATATGAAGTTATTAACTCGAATCTATTTTCAAGATCAAATTCAGAGCATATTTTTCTTACTCCACCACAGATAGATACCACAATATCCATACTACTACAAGACACTTGTAAAAAACATCGATACAAAACACGCATCCTGACGACCCCATCCAATCCATCGTTGCATCCATTTTAAAATATCCACCATTGCATCAGTACTAGACGAGAAACATCTCGCATGAAAAAGAGCCTTGGCTAGATGGGCACACACATGACACCAAAATGAAAAGTGCCCAACACCAGGAATATCAAAATAACAAGAATATCACATAAAAAGGGAAAGAAATATGTCAACTTTACCAAGCATCCCACATTCCCCCGGAATTTAAACTCTCCCCATTAGTTTAAGAGGCTCTTACATATGTACCCCTGAGAATTCACTTAATCACAAAGGCGCCTTACAAATCTTGCCATCACAAAGCCTTTTCTTTCACAAAGATCATTCTGCTATTCATCGACGTTTAAAGGAAAACAAATAAGTGAATACGATATAAGGGCTCGCAAAAAAAAGGCATGCATGCTAAATGAACATAGAAGAGGAACAATAACTAAATAGAGGGAAAATAGTAACATTGCCCGGCAAACGGAGGATAAAAACACCTCAGGAAAAGTCAAAGGTCATTTCAGAGACGAGCCACGGAAGGGAAGCCGATTACAAGTGATAAGAAAATAGACCACTTCATCCGTCTGCATATTTTTTTGGCCGTGGAAAGTTCAAATCCGAAACCGGATGTGCTTGTCTGCGTGTTTACAAGAACCCACTTCCATGGTGGAGACAAGAGCAGATACGTCAGAAGACATGTTCAGAGCCGGAGTTGTATCCAGAAGATGACACTGTTGGATGTCCAGCTGTGGTTGGGAGGGAAGGTCTCCTTGCACAGTGACGAGCAAGGAGACAATTTAAGGTGGTGGAGCAGGAAGGCGGTGGCGGAGACGAACGACTAGCTTCCAACAGAGGGCGATACGAGGTGAAGGCGACGGTGGTGGATGAATGCAGTGGAAATAGATGGAGGAGAGGATCGAAGGCTAGCTGCATGCTTATGGTACACATGACCAAGACGAGAAGGTCCTGTGCCTAGATAATCAAAGAAGGGTGACATCTTTACTTGCTCGAAGGAGGGCAACGGGGGGTGGTCTCAATATCTTGATATCACACACGGTTAAATTAAACAGATTCCTAACTAATGACATGATCAATGCGATCCTTTGACGTAACGTTGATGGCAGACGTGCATTGCTAAAGGACTTAGAATACAAGGGTATCTATATAATCACGTAAGCTTCCAGGAATCCAGGGGTACATCCATGTAAAAGTCCCTTGCTTGAGTGCCACCGGAAAAAAAAAGAAAGAGTAACGACAACGTCCCCACCCTCCCCACGCCGCCGCAGCCCCGCTCCCCATCCCCCTCACGCTCTCCCCGTGTCCGCCACCCTTCCCTTAAAACCGCCCTCCTCCTCCTCCCCATCTCGGCATCCCTCCCGTCATGACGAAGAAGCGCGGCGGCTCCCTTCCCCCTCACCTGCGGCGCCACCTCCCCTTCTTCCTGAAGGCCCTCACCCTCCTCTCCCTCGTCGTCCTCCCCCTCGCCTTCCTCTCACTCCACCCATCCCCACCTCCCTCCCTCCTCCCCCCATTCTCCGGCCGCCCCAAGGTCTCCTTCCTCTTCCTCGCCCGCTCCTCCCTCCCCCTCGACTTCCTCTGGCACTCCTTCTTCCAGGCACGTCCTCCCCTCGCTGCTTTTCCTTCTGCTTACTCGATCTGAAGCAACTCCCGGGCGTTGTGCGCTTTCTCTTCTAGGGGCTGTACAGAACGGCGATCCCGCCAATTTCTCCGTCTACGTCCACTCCGCGCCTGGTCTTGCCTTCGACGACCGCACCACCCGTTCCCCGTACTTCCGCGGCCGTGAGATCAAGAATGCCGTCCAGGTTTGATCCCGGTGCTCTCTCGTGTGATCCCCAATCGGGTTCGCGGTCGTTGTTCCATGCGTTTTCATCCGTTTTGCAGGTGGTATGGGGGGAGGCAAGTATGATTGAGGCGGAGCGAATCATGTTCAGGACGGCGATGATGGATCCTGCTAATCAGCGGTTTGTTCTCCTGTCTGATAGGTATGCTGCTTTTGCTGTTGTATTATGGCGTCATTATCTGAAAATGCGCTGTTTTGCGGAGTTGGACACATGATCGAGTGAGTTAAAGTTCTGAACTCGTTGCTTAGACTAACGGATGATATTGTACTTCTCCTAAGCTTCACTTGAACTTGTTTTTTTATAACTCAGTTGTTGAGATCAAAACATATGTAGTTGGTCAGTGATGTTCTAAAAATTTCGTAGAAAACATCCAAAATGTGAGATCATTCGCCCGGTTAAAGAAAGATTTTTTTCAGTACCTGTCTTGTCCGGGGAATCATTTGTTTTATTGCTGAGCATCTCGTGACTATGACAATTTCCCATAGCTAGCCACTAGCAGTTGGACCAGTTTTGGTTTGAATTTAGTCTTTAGCCGCTGCAAATATGCCCAACTAGAAAACTGTTCCAAGAACTTGGCCATTTCGAATGATTTGTCTTCAAATAAAACTTTCGTTTCAAGTTGAATTGGTATTCTCAACATTTTGAGCTTTGCTTTTACATCATCATCTTCACGTATGGTTGGATCGAAACTCTTGTTGACCTAAAGTCTGATTATGATTGTTGCCCTTCTGTGCAGTTGTGTTCCTCTGTACAATTTCAGCTTTATATACAGCTACTTGATGTCATCTCCAAAAAGTTTTGTGGACAGGTTAGTTGAGAAAATTTCTTCCAGTTAACCAGAACTGCAATTTTACTATTTCACGGGCTACCTTTTTTGGTGAACTTTGTCAAGTACTAGATTTCTAATTACAATTCATCTTTTCTAGCTTTTCAAATACCAAGGACCGACGCTATAACCCAAAGATGTCTTCTGTCATCCGCAAAGAATACTGGAGGAAAGGATCTCAGGTTGGAATCGTTGGACTGACCATTTTTAATTTGCACTAATTGAACTCAGGGAACATGAAATGAAACATCTATTGCAGGAAGAGTCCATTTCTTTGTTATCTGTTTTATTTCCATTTGTGCCTTTCTGCAAGAAATACGCTAACGTGATTCGTATCTTGCTTGATTCCAGTGGATCACACTAGTCAGGAAACATGCCAAAGTTGTTGTAACTGATGACACTGTCTTCCCAGTATTCAAGAAGCACTGCAAGGTACAATGTTTAGTATTCAACTAGAAAATAGCAACTGAGCCTTATTGCTGAAATCATAGCAAGATTGGACTTTGGCCATTATATTGATCATATTATACGGTTTCTCTGATGCCTTAGTCCACAATTTTCGGGATCAACAGTGTTTGACCTGCACCCTAGATAATATGTGCATTGTTGCGCTTCCCTTTTTCTATTGTGGCATGCATGTTATTTTTCTGCTTTGGGTCTTGAAGTAAGGCAGTTTGATCATTTCGTATGAATAATGATAAAATGTTGTGTTTTGATCTATACTTGATTCTTTTGTACCTTGGATTTTTGCAGCGTCGCCCGGATCCTGATCTCGAGAAAATGCGAAATGCTGTGAGTTTTCTTTCTTTCTCAGAATAATATAACTTTATTATAATGCTTCCATTGATTCCCTTTCTTTTTCACTGGAATTTTATGCTTCACAAAATTGTTCTGATTTTTATTATTTTTATTATTTTTATTATTTTTGATTTTTTGGTGCTAGTTTAGTTTAGTCTAATTTCTGGAGGCATGACATCATGTTAGTTCAAGGGGATATGGTGGTTCAAGATAATAGGGAAAAAATGGACTATGAAGTTGATGGGTATGAAGTTGATGGGTAGAAGCAACTTTGGAGGTTGCTGCACTTTCATGGTAGAAAGAAAAGTTGAAGTTCATTGTTCTAGGATGTGTAGGTGGGGCCTTCTCTAGTGTATTTGTAGGCTGTGTATTGACAATGAGCATTCCAAAAGTAGGTTCTAATGGTGTTCGGACGATTCCTTTATGAGGAAAGTCTTTTCTACAAAGGTGTTTTCATCATTAGGAAGGAATTTCTTTTATATTCAAAGTCAGTTAACATCCTTGATTCGGTAATTAATAAGGGGAGCTTTTAGTTAGGGATGCAGAAGGAAGATGCCATTTTTAGTGCGACAATCTCATATGTTGATTATGTGATGGTTTCCTTTGAAATCTCTTGGATTGCTTGGATATTTATTGACACGAGCAAGCTGATATGTTGATGCATAGGAGGTTAGCTTGTTCTATTTTAGTGTATGATTTAACTGAGATGATTATTTATTTTTCAAAAAGTGAGATGATTGTTCAAAGGGGGAGGTTCTTCATAAATAGATGAGTCCTCAGGTAATACATGGAAAGTTGTTCAGATGGAGCAATACGTAATTGAAAAAGGAATAGGAAAGAGATCTTCCAATCAATTAATTTTATGCTAATTCCTCTAACACCTCCCCTCAAGGTGGAGCATAGAGTTTATCATGGCTAGCTTGGAAGTTATCTCAACTAGTCGGAGTTGAGGGAGATCGTTAGTAAAATTATAAAAAATCAACAAGTTGTTCATCAGTAAAAATGTATACAATACATAGGCATGTGAAGTCGTTAGCATTTTTATTACAGTACATATGTGTTGGAGTATATGCATCATTCTTGTAGATGGGTAAATGGATCACTCCAAGATCCATTTACCACATCCTGGTATTTAGTCCGACATCTACCAGTGGTGGGACTTGGAGGGTCCGCGAAGGCTATATAAGAAGCCCCCGTCCCCCCTATATCAGATGAAAAAGTTCAATAGAACAACCAACCCTTTGAGGCATTCTACCGTGGTTTCATCCCGCTCCTCAGGAGTAGGGTTCCATGTTAAATTCCCGCCTTCTTCTTTTCTTTATTCTATTTCTCTGATCAAGCTTTCGCATTCTTTATTTTCTAACATGGTATCAGAGCGTGTTCGATTCTCGATGAGTTTTAATTTTTTGTTCGAGATTCAATTCCAGGATTTTTTTATGTTCTTGAAGATTATTGTTTTATTCAAGTTCATGTTTAGTGAATTATCAAGTTCGAGAGGATTTTTTGAGGGTTTTCTAGAACCCTAGTTTTCCAGATCAGAACTGTTCAATCCTAATTTTGCAAAGTTTTTTTTTGAGGCTCTTTGCAAAGTTTTTTATCATCGAGAAGCATCCTCCAGTCTACACATCTTGAAGCCTCCTTGCAAATCGGCAACCTCCATGATTTGTATGATCTGTTCGAGTTTTAGGGTTTCATCAGAAACCCTAGGTCAAGCAGCATGACCATCACCAAGCGACACATATTCAGCTCTTGCTTCGGTACATCCACGACGAGAAGTTACTGCCGCTGGTTCCAACAAAGGAGGAGGCGACGCATCTTCATCCTCCTCAAGCGCAGGCCGCTCTCCTGCTCCAGGCGGAGTTCGAAACTTCCCAGCGGCATCAGGTGCTCCTCCGACCCCAGGCGGAGGCACCCCCAACAGCTGCATCTCAGGACTGTGGTGTAAACCCATCTTCAACCGCATCCAACCGGCGACGCTGCAACCCTCCTCCACTGAGCGTCGACCTCGCAACAGTCGACCTCTGCACCAGTCGTCCAGTCGATACCGAGCGATGATGGCCTCCACCTCCTGGGGGTGGTCTTGATGCTCAGGTGGATCATCTCCCCCCCTTCTAGATGCTCGGGCGCGACTTCCAGGCGACATGCCCTCACCGTCCCAGCAAAACGCGCCTCCATTGTCTAGTTCGGCGGCGGCCCTCGGGGTCCTCTCCCTTCTCCTCCAAGTGCGTAGGCAAGCACTCCCATCTCCTAGTGCAGGCGGCACTCGCTACAACATCGGCGACACAACCCTCCTGGCAGCGCACATGCGACGCTCTCCAAGATCAGGCGGTTACTTCTTCTCAGGCGGCAAGCTCCGCATGCAACCTTGTCTTCTCAAGCAGCCGCATTTTCCATCTTTCTCCACGAAGCTCCAGGTGGAGCTTGATGGGCGGCCTCTCCATCGCAGCACCGCAGGAGCCCCAATCGGGGGTGGCTCTTGTGTGAGAAGGGTTCCCACTACAGGGAACCCTAAATAAGGAAGGGCCCACAACCGTGAGAAAAAAAAAAGGGAGGTGACATCTTTAGGCCTAAATTGGGCCGGAGGAAAAAAGAAAAAAGGGGAGCCCTGCTGCAGCTTTAGAAAAAAAGAAAGCTGCATATTTTTTGGGCCCCCTATTTGGGCCGACAATCTTCATTCAAAAAAAAGGAAAAAAAGGCGCGTAAAAAGAAAAGCCGTACGCACAAAAATGATTCTTTTGCGAAAAGAAAGCTGATTTTTTTTGAAATGACTAAAAAAGAAAAAAAAAGACGGCTATAAAAAATCAGAGTAACTGAGAAAATGATAAAAAATGTTTGAGAAAGCCAAAAAAATGATTATCGGCTTATGTGATTCATGTTTTCCCCATTCGCATGTCTTCTCACGACTTTGTCGATATCACTGTTTTCTGACAAGTATGGGAGAAAGGGAGAGTATTATGTAGAGTCACAGGTCGGGTTCAGATTCTTCATATTCATATTCTCCAGACCAGCCAGAATTTCAGACTCCACAGTTCAGATGTTCAGACTCTACGGATTAGTTCAGAGTCCAAGTTCGGGGTACTCCATATTTCAGTGACCCATTTTCTTCGAGTTCTCTAGAGAGAGACTCCTTTTCTGACGCACATGTGTGCGATCATTATTTGTGTGGTCCCCATCTTTTATTTTTGGACTCAGGGTTTGCATGTGATCCATAGGGACTGCAGAGTAGAGATCCCATTCCCTATGCCATGTGGGCTAGGGTTTTCATGTGGTTTCATAGGTACTCCAGAGTAGAGATCCCATTCTCTGAGCCAATATGGGAGAGACCCAGTTCTCCGACAAGGAGATTTTTCAGACTCCATTCTCTAGTGATTGTGGACTCCGACGAGGATATCTCCACGATTTTTTCAGTTCTACCCTTTCAGAGATGGAGTAGTTGTCCACATGATGTGGCAGACTAGAGTTCTCCAAGTGGAGACTCATTTTCAGTTGCAGTGACTCTGATAGACGCAGTACAGAGCACATGCTCTCCGATGAGGAGATTCAGTTTGACTCACACTCCAACATTTTTTCCTCCTCACCTGCACGACATGAGAAGCAACGTCCTCGACAGCAACCAACAATGTGTATGCGTTGAGTTGATATTGTCTGTAGTGTCTTGTAGTGTGAGTTTGAGATTTCTTTCTGTTTGTCCAAGCTGAGCATTGCATGCTCCAGCTTAAGGGGGAGTGTTGGAGTATATATGTCATTCTTGTTGATGGATAAATGGATCACTTCAGGATCCATTTACCACATCCTAGATTCCCAGTGTTTAGTCCCACATTTACCAGTGGTGGGATGTGGAGGGTCTGTGGAGGCTATATAAGCCCCATACCTCCCTGTATCAGATGAGAAAGTTCAATAAAACAACCAACCCTTTGAGGCGTTCTCCCGTGGTTTCATCCCGTTCCTTAGGGAGTAGGGTTCCATGTTAAAAAACCCTACGTTCTTCATTTTCTTTATTCTATTTCTCTGATCAATCCTCCGCATTCTTTATTTTCTAACAATATGTATAAGATGTACATCATCTACCGGATCTCTCTCAGTAGACGCACTATTCGTATGAGTTCACAATTAGTATGCTCCATAGCTTAGTACTTAGATTCGATGCAAGATCAAGATGTACCATTTCACTTCTTGACATAAGTGATAGGAATCTTAGGATTGCCACAAATACAAGTACAAGATTCAGTGGTGGTTCACTCTTTGTACGTTGCATTGGCTTAATTAAAAATGGGAAAACAATGAACTTTAAGATTGCGTAAATAGAAAAATAGAATGTGTAGTATTAAAAACAATAAGAACAGACATTGATTTTTATGGTTTGAGACGATCTTGAAGGATTGTCCTACCCTACAGGTTAAAGGATTCTTTGGTTTATATTTTCATATTATCCTTCTTAAGGATTTGAAAGAGTTACACAACTCTTCGTATAACCCACCAACATACCCGAGTCCCTCCATCAAGGTTTTAAAAATCAAATCAGACATCAAATCGATCGTGTATCGATTTTTGGCTTTTTATGGTTAGACCAATGAGACCGACCGGTCCATCGGTGATGAAGTCAACAATTCATAAAAATTGAGAAAAGCCGAACCATTGTATTGTTGGTTTGGTTCGTATGCTTCAATCAGATCGAATTGAGTTAGATCAGTATTTCATGCGAATAAATATGGCTAATGCTACATCATATATTTGGATTTTTACGCTCGTATCCTTTCAATAACACCTATATACCGGTTTTTTTACAGTTACATGTGTGCCCCCATATTTTACAAAATTCATAGTAGTGGCCTTTTATTAGTACACTTGCGCTTATATATCATACCAACATATCAACAATATTCTGATTTTTTTAATAATATTAGGGGTATAAACGTTATTAAAAAACTTGAAAGGACATAGTAGATATATTTTGTCAAATTCATATTGTTAGAGATTACCGTATATTGTTGTTTCTTTATTTACCTCTATTTCCTTATGCACTGTTTCCCTATGTATCACTGTTTCCCTATGTAACCCCACAGGGGTATTTTTGTAAGTTCTCCTCTGAGCACCCTAGGGTTTAGTCCTATATAAGGACCCCTAGACCTCACAAAATAAACACACAATATTCTTCTCTTCTTTTCTCCACATGGTATCAGAGCAGCGGTCCTAGACCGGTGTTCTGAACTAATTTTCCCTCCGACCACCGCCCGCCCCTTCTTCTCTCCCATCTACAACGCCCTGCGTTAGGCGTGCGTACCTCGGGTTCCTGCGCCTTGGGCTCTAAGCCCTAGGCACCTCGCGCCCCTTGAGCCCCTCCGCCTCTGCGCCCCTCGACCCTCGCCCCTGTGCCCCTAGCACACCTTGCGCCCCTGCACTCTTGCGCCACCGCGCCCCGTGCCCCTGCGCACCCGCGCCCCGCGCACCTAGCGCACCTGTGCGCCTCGCTCACCTCGCGCACAGCACCCCCGCGCGCTCCCTGCCCCTGCGCGCCCTTGCTTCGAGCTTCTGCGCGCACCTCGCCGCTGCAGCCCTAGGCCCCTGTTCGGCTCCGGTTTAGGGCGTTCACCCTCCACAACTCTCTACTAATGTGCAACTAAGGAGGCTCTACATATCAACTACAACTTCATCTAGGTCACTTTTTCTTGACCTAGAGACGCTCTCATGACGTCCACCGAGACCAAGCCTATGTATCCGCCTTCTTCTCTAATGGTACAAGGTACATGTATCAAGTTGAAAGGCTCGGAAAACTATGTTCTATGGTCTCGATCCTTCAAGATATTTATTGGTGGCCAACGAAAGGGTGCCATCCTCACGAAGACTCCTACTGCTATCACTGATGCATAATATGAAGCCTGGTTTGTTGACAATTGCCATGTAATTACTTGGATGACTAATAGTGTAGATCCAAATATTGCTGCAAATCTCTTATATAAAGATACTGCAAAAGCCATGTGGGAAAATCTTGAGCACACATATTCCCAGAAGACAACCAAGTCTCGTCTCTCTGATATATACACAAGAATCTGGTCTACTAATCAAGAAGAGACCAGTCTAACTGAATACTACCGGACACTTACAAGCTTGTTTGAGGAACTTCTAATCTTTCAACCTGCATGCTGTGATAAACAAATAGGCGAACGTGCTGAGTGGCAGGTCTACAGGTTTCTCTCGGGACTTCACCCGAAGTACAAAATTGCAAAAGATCAATTTCTTATGGGTAGATAAATTGCCTACGATCGAAACTATATTCGGTCGACTACAGGAAATGGAAGCTCTGGTTCAAACTTCTCCGGTTCATTCTTCCACAGAGACAACATCCCACTATTCATCTGGGCAAAGAGGACGGCAATCTTATCCTAGAGGCCGAGGTCGTGGCTACGGACGTGACCTTGGACGAGGTCGTGGTCGTGATTCCTCTACTGGTCTTTATCCTGCATGCGTACACTGTGGTCGCATGAATCATTCGTCTGAACGTTGCTGGGAAACATTTAGCAGGCAACCTAGTGCTCATAACACTTATGACGATGAATCACATAATACGAACAATGATACCACTACTCAGAGTACAGATGGACAACATACTCCATTCACTGCTTCTGAATATACTTGGCTGCGACAACTTCTAAATGATTCTGCTCCCTCAACAAAAGACACGACCGCATCTGCTGCTATTGCTAGCCTTGCCACTACATCAAGTACAGTAGCAAACTTAGTTTCTGTTACCAAGCATGCATGGATTATTGATTCTGGAGCTTCCACTCATCTAACGGGAGATGTAAGTCTACTCACCTCATCTCAACCCTCTACCTCTATAAAGAGCGTCCGTATTGCCAATGGGGATCTTTCTCCCGTTACTGCTGTTGGAACTATTGAATTCTCCAACAAACTTCGACTGACAGATGTGCATTGTGCTCCTGCTTTCCCGCTCAGTCTTTTATCTGTTCAGAAGCTATGTTGTGAGCTACATTGTCGTGTTATTTTTGATGAATTCTGCTGCTATTTTCAGGACATCCGGACGAGGCAGATTTTTGGTGGGGGACATGAGAGGAATGGCCTATATTACCTCAACAGCCCTACCACTTCCAACTTTGCTGGCGCTACCTCCATCACTGAAGATCCCCTTCTATGGCATCTTCGTCTGGGACATCCTTCTGCCAAACCTACAAATTCAGTCAGGCTTCCAAAGCGAGACGATCATGCACAGAATTTGATCCCAATATCTCATGAGTGAGCTCATATCTTTCTGGTTCAGTAATGAACCTGTATTTTCCCTTTGAGAGATTGTATTACTCATATGCCCTTGTATGCACACTAGCTCGCCGGTGTATAGACCTTGATTAGATCATCAACCTATCGGTCTGCCAAATGTACATACCCAAACATATAGCAACACAACTGTCTTCGGTCAGAGGATGTATGCCTATATTTTGACAGTATATAACATAGGTCTTGGTTATCTCGATCTCGCTAAGTCAACTCCAAGGCCCTAAATGTCGATTTCGGTCACCATTTCTGTGACTTATCGAAACAGAATTTCGGTCGAAATTTCGGTCATTTTTTGTACTAGGGCCCCTATATCTCGGTCATTTCGGTCGAATTTCGATTTCGTCAGGATATCGATATTCGACAGAAATTCGACTGAATTTCGCTGCAATTTGATGCCATGGTCAACTGTTTGACCTAACTTATCTAACACCTCCGAATCTCTATTCCTATGCAGAGGATCTGCATCAAGAGGTCGGTTAGATATCAGCTTATAGAGAAGAATTGCCATCTTCCTCTCAGGCTGAAGATCCTCTCTTAACAATCACTTGACAGTGCTTGACGAGTCATCAATCTAACTCTTTAGATATCATCCAAACACCAACCTCTATGATTCAACATTTGAGTCAACAACTGTATGATAATTGAGATGATCATGGTACATAACCCTAATTGTACAAAGGGACCTATTATGCAAATTAGTTATTCTTCATTTCAGATCAGGGAATGATTTGCAATAACATTTATTGCATAATGGCTCACTGTGGGCTCGCATTTCCAACAATAAAACGAATCATCTGCCTCTCGATGTGCTTCCTGATTCCTACCGGAAGTATTTGAGAAGACATGAAGAAACATGAATAGCAGTAAGAAATGCCTTAACCAGTATGAGTCACCTTCCGCGAGAGAGAATCGTCGCCCTCCACCCCGAAAGCTTCCTTTCAAACTTTTCCATTAGTGGCAACTAGTTGGATAGCTTCAATCTACCTGGTGTTGGCATACCCAAGTAGCGGATAGGGAGGGAGTTGTACTCCATTTGAAGCATCTCACTACATGTACGACTCTCTTCCAAAGAGAGCCCAAATGCGATAACAGTAAACTTGTTATGGTTGAGGATAAGTCCTGACATCTCGCCAAAGATCTCCAATGTGTTGCCATCCCGCCAGCCTCGTCCTCGCCCTCCTCTATAAAGAAGATAGAGTCGTCTGCATATTATAGAGGAGGGATAAAGATGTCGTTTTCAGAATGAGCAGAGCCTGATAAACCATACATGCCAAAACATCAGCCACAATAACGAATAGTAAAGGAGCTGGGGGCACCCCTGTCTGACGCCTCGCTGAGGCTGAAAAAAGCCCTCCTCCGGACGACCGTTGATGAGTACCGTGAACGGGGCGGTGGTGACACATCATTTCATCAAAGAAATCCGGGCGCTCAGAATGCCCCTTCTATGCAGAACCGCCCACAGAAAACACCAATCAACCGTGTCGTAAGCCTTGGAAAAATCGACCTTCCAGAGAAGACCTCTCATCTTTCTTCTCCTCCAATATGAGATAATCTCTATTGCCATTGCCAGACTATCTGTAATCCACCTTCCAGGAACAAAAGCCGAATGCGGTGGGGTTGTTGCTATTGTGTTCACCATGAAGAAATTCCATTCCCATTCTCGAGAAGGGTGGGGCCCAAATTCCGAGGTCCTTGGTCTCACAGCAATTCAAATTTATCAAAAAGTGATGGACTCACCCATTTCTTCCGCCATCAATGAAACCGCTCTTCTCTAATTGCTCCACCATGATTCTTATGAAGGTCCTCATGTTGGCCTTCTTGCAATCATGTAGATGTTACTGTCAGAGGATCAAAAGTGGACAGTACCAACTACTCTTAAAATAGAATTTTGTTTCAACATAAATTGTTATATATCTGGTTCTGTGCTGATTTACCTTCTCATAGTCATGAACACCGTGTCCTATGGTCCTTTCATGCATCACATGGCAACTTGAGCTTGTTATCTGGTCCTTCTATGCGTCACTTGGTGACGAGCTTATGAAAACATGTTTCTTGTTTTCTAGGGGAACTAGTATCTGCTAATTTATATAGCAAAAAGTTTGTGTTTAATTTAGTTTGTGAGGTGATTCTATTTTCCTGACTCAAATGATCTGTTCACATTTACACTCAGAAAAAATTCGGTTGACGTTATTCTATTATGACGTATGGCAGCTTTTAATTCAGAAGGAGCACAACTGCATACCTGATGAACATTATGTTCAGACATTGTTTTCTGTGAGTTTCTTCTTGAACTTCGCAAGCAATTTTTTTGCTATGCATAATTTAATGAACAGTTTGATATGCTCATGTTTATCTGCCATAATTTAACGTCTTTAATTTGTTCGTTCAGCGTAATATATTTTTAAAGAGAGCAGAGACCATTTGATATGGATGTTCAGCTCAGTCGATGGCTACAATTGTTTTCATCACCATCAGCTCATAAATGGAGGGCAACCTGAAATGAACATGCCAATTTTCATGCGCATTGACTGAATTGGAATATACAGATTCCTTGTGTAGACGAATTCCATATAAATTAGACACACTTCAATCACAAGCATGCTACCATTAAAATTTGTTGAACTAACTGTGTAGAGATACATGTTATGTTATGCGGTTATGTTATTTTGTACTGTTTCGTATTTTCTTTCTTCTTATGAACTCTTCATGTAATTTACCCATAGGCGCCTCTCCTATATAAGAGAGCTTTGGGCTTGTGGAATAAACAATGCACTCATTTTTTCGAACATGGTATCAGAGTGGTGGTCCTAGACCGGAGCTCGAATACCTAAACCTAATCTTAATCCCTACCCGCTGGCCCCTCTCTCTCTCTCTCCTTCCGCCGCCGGCGCCACCTCAGCGCCGCCTCTCCTGTGCGCCGCCACCCCTTCTCTCTTCCGCACGCCTCCCCTCTCATCTGTGCGCTTGTGCGCTGGTGACCTAGCCCTCACGCGCCCAACACCAGTGCACGTGCACGCCCAGCCCTAAGTGCGGCGTGCGGCTGTGTGCCTAGTGCGGTGTGCACTGTCCAGCATTCGTGCACATCCCTAGCGTGACGTCTACCTAGTGCGGCTGTTTGCTCCATCCCGTGCGCTAGTGCACACCTAGCCTCGTGAGCATGTGCGTCTTCATGCAGGCCTTTGTGTGCAAGTCTTCACTGTTGTCTATCCCTATTACATGCTGAGATTAGGTGCGTGAGTCTACACATGCAGTCCAATCTCTTTATGTTGGTGTAGACACAATCCAGTCAAGTATTCAGCCCTAGTCTTCTCAAGCCGATATGTCAGAGAACAAGGTGGATATTCCCTCCTTAGGCGCCTTCAGAGGTCCAGCGCCCATAGTCAAGATGGATGTACATCTCACCGTAAGGTATTTTCTAAAAGCTGGATCTCTTTCTATCATCTCATATAGGGATAACGTGACCTTGATGTTTTCTCTACAGATGCAAGTCATCTCTTCATCATTTTTTTTTGTTTTTTTTAAGTTTTTCTTCTTTCTAGCCGTCGAAGAACAAGGTCGAAGATCATAAAAAGTGCTTCATCGTAGCCTCCTTACGGACACCCACTGTACCGTTGAATAGAGAAAGAACACAAAATACATCCTTCACTAGCACCATGCTACCCCTCGAGAAGCAGGACACTCTCCATTATGTCATCTTTTCTATAACCTGTTGCTAGTCCACCTACCTCAGCCTCACACAAAACAATGACGAACCTAGGTAAGTGATAAGTAAACTTTTACCGGCATTCTCTAAAGTCGAATCACAAGCCACCACCTTCTCTGAGGACATGTCGAGAGGAACGAACGAGGATTTGGCTCCGTTAACCTGCAATCATGAGAGCCTCCTAGAAATATTCAATATCGCTTTAATCCCTTCACACTACGCCATTCCTATGATAAAAACATGTCGTCCGCATATTGTAGAGTCGGGATCGAGAACCCATCTCTGTAGTAACCACAGAAGAAACCCCCATCCCCTATAAGATTTGCGATGACTGCCAAAGCATCAACGACCAAAACGACAAAGGGGCCAACATGCATCTTGCTCACTCCCCTTTGCGGTTGAAAGAAGCCTCCCTCTCGCATATAATTAATCAACATCAAGCATGATGAAGTGGTAATACACCTCAATGATCTAGAAGTCAGTATTCAGTTAATATTATGTCAGATGGGTCACTGAATTTATAATTTTTAGTATTCAAGAAAATATTCTGAATTATTCGATTATGTCTTTTATAATTATTTTAAATAAAAAATATGTGTGTAATATATATGGGGAAAAAGAGGCCGCCCTTGGCTGCCCCCGCCCCATTTTCGATATTTTTTTATTTTTATAAATACCGCCATTTATATTCATCAATATATCCCTCTAATATGCCATTCCAATTTCATCAAAAACAGAGACTCCTATGTCCTTGATCTAGAACATGTAATTTTAACGATCTTAAAATTGCTATGATCGACTTGTTCTAGATGGAGGCCATATGAGTTTCTGTTTCTGACGAAATTGGAATGGCATATTAGAGTGATATAATGATGAATATACATGGCGGTATTTTTGAAAAAAAATAAAAAATTACCGGAAAATTGGGCAGGGGCAGCCCCATTCGCCCTATATATATTCTAATATATTTATACATATATTGTCATCAATCAATAGGAATCCCAGATAAAAGTACCAACTAACAAGTTACTTATATGGACTTCAACTTCTGTGGTGATATTGGGATAAATGGGAACCTTTAAAAAAATAAAAAATCAACAGTTTATTAGTCTATTACAGTAGTCGACCGAATATTCGATCGAATACTTGGATATTTGTGTGGAATATGAGGGTTGGACTGAATACTGATTGAATAATAATATTCTATTCGATCACCCCAAATAAAATATTCAATTCGAATATTCGACCCATTCGGCCAAATATTGCAACATTGGTACACCTTCATCTAGTCGATCCATATGTCCGGGAAACCTCTTCGAGTGAAAGAGGTCCATATGAACTTCCACCCCAAGCAGTCCTAAGCCTTTGAGAAATCCACCTCCCACAAAAATCCAACAGTCTCCCTCCTCTTCTAATCCGCAACAATCTTGGATGTTGTAACTACCCCATCCATCAATTGCCACGTTAGAATGAATGTTGTCTAAGTAAATAACATGAGCATATAAAGCACTCCTCTAAGCCGGTTTGCCAACACACTTCGCAACCTCCTTCTCAGGAGAAGGAAAATCAATGACTTGCTTAGCTTTTCCAACCTTTGGTTCACACTTCTAAATTCTAAGGTTAGTGTCATGACATCCTCTTCGATGACGTCTGAGAACTCTCTGTAGAAGAAGATTGGAAAACTATCCAGTCTTGGGCATCCATGCATATTAAGATCAAAAATCGCTCTTCACACATCCTTTGTGTCGAAATCGGCCACTAGAGCCTTTGCTTGCTTAGAAGACAAGCTCGACACACCCCTCCCTAGCCATTTGGCTCCAGAAATGAGCCACCATCACCTCCCCTACCGCTCGCTCTATTACCGTAAAACCGCTCAACACTTACAAGAACATCATGAATGGGATTTCTCCTCTGCCATCCACTCGCCACAACATGGAAGGACTTTATGTTCGAATCAATCCTGTAAAAATCAGATGATTAGACGACTAGTCGACTCAGCCATGTTCCTAATTCAACTCAGGCTAATCAGCATATAGTCGGCCATTACTTGTCGGCCGAGTTTTGCTTGAAGTTTTTGACCTGTGACAGTATCTGGACCTGATAACCGGATGCTTATTTCTCTTCAAGTGGGCCGTATTGTCCGACAGTAAGCCCCCTCTCGACATTCTTCCTCTTATGAACCCCCCCTACAAACCCTCCTACCCCGATCACCTCCTGTCACCGTTCCTGGAGCTTTCTCGGTCATTGCCCGCTCCTTCGTCGGTCGTTGTCTGCTGCTATGATACATTGCCAAGCCATTCTAGCCACTGCAAGGCCTCTCTCCCTTCCTCAAGCCATCTCTAGCTCGCTCCTAATTCGGTTAGGGTTTTTCTTTGTATTTCCGAATTCATTAGCCATTCCTATATTAATTTACATGCTTATTCTATCATCTATGCTAAAATTGCTACATTTTGTTATGCTATGGCTATGGTTTTTCTTATTTCCTATTTTCTTTTGTATTCCATAATTCCTCAATACCTCAGTTATGTGATTGTTTATGTTGTGTAATTTGTATTTCCTAAGTTTTGGTATTTCAATCTCCTATTTTAGCACACTTTGATGCATGTATGATGGTTCTGAGATATATCAAGCCTTCTTTGGAGAAAAGGCCATATATTAGCAAAAAAAGTATCACTCTAAACCTCAACCTATTTCGGTGCATACAATGGAGGTTGTATGTTGGATAAAAAATATTGTACCAATTTTTGTACTTATTAGGCAAGAAACCTGATTACTTGGAGGAACAAGAATCAATCAGTCGTTTTTCATTGAAGTGTTGAAACTTGAAAGCGAGTACAAAGCTATGCCCCATTCAGCAACAAAATTAAAACAAATTCGATTCATATGTACAAATCTTCATTTCACTCCTACTGAAGTTGTGGAGCTCAGTTGTGATAATCGTGCAACATTGCATATAGCCAATAAACCCATATTTCATGAATGCAAAAAAGTCCCTTCTCAGACCCTTGGGAGATGCCTCAGGATGAGCGACGGACCCAGGGAATGAGTATGCAAGACAGACTTCTCGATCTCCAAGAGTAGTTGTCGCTGCGAGCTGAGAGGGAGAAGCCAGCGAGTGAAAGAGCGGAGCGGTGCGAAGCGGGCGAGCTGGAGGGAGAGAAAGATTTCAGAGCTTTCATTTTCGGTAGGGGAAGGTCTCATCTCTTCGTGTATGTGAGGGTCGAGCAAAGCGAGAGGGGCCTGCCTGCTTAGTGTACACTGTCATGCTTAGTGTACACTGTCATGCTTTCAAGAGAGGCCCGAAGCTATACTAGAGAAATTCCAGGGGTCTACTGAAGCGCGTAGCTTGCTTTCTACTTCACTGGCAACTATCAATGTGGATGTGGACTGTCGCTACACCAGAGATATGATACAAAGAGAATTGTTGCACACCTCCCTTGTATCTTTCGTCGATTAGATTGCTGACATATTCACCAAGCCACTCGCTTGTACACAATTTGAAAAATGTTGCAAGAAGATCGTGATTGACATATATGCTCCATCTTGAAGGGGAGTTTTAAGAGATATTTTGTGTTCCACCTACTTTGGGGTACACTTGTCTTTTCCATGTATGGCGACTCTTATGTAACTTTATTTCTAGGGCTACCTATGTAAGGAGCCTTAGACCTCGTTTGTCAAGGGGGTTAACTAGGGATGAGCATGGGCCGGGCTGGGCCGGGCCCTGAAGAGCCCAGACCCAGGCCCATATAAAACTTCGGGCCTTGGGCCGGGCCCAAGGCCCGCATTTTTGTATTTTTAGCGGCCCAAGCCCAAGACCGGCCCAATTTTCATGGGCCGGGCTTGGGCCGGGCCGGCCCATATAAATATGCATGTATCAAGATTCTAGTACTTTTTTTTCCATATTTTCAAGCTTAATATATATAATTTTGTCATTTAAAGAGTGGGTAAACTCTGTTGTTTTATAAAATTTAACAATAACAAAAATAATAGAGATAGAAAAGAAGGAATCAAATGTAAAGAATGATTTTTTTAAAAATTATTGGTATTTAACACAATAAATGATTTGTCTAATATTTACAGATATGTTTAAATGGATAAAGTCAGATACTTAAACTTAAACTGGGTATTTTTGAATAACCAATCAGGTAACTATTTACTTAAGATTAGCATTCACCTTTTATATATTTACATACAAGACCTTTATACATTGTGATCTCTCTGGTTTAATTCTAAATATGTATAAACTCATCCGGATGTCGCATTATCAAATTTAGTTAAATAAAAAATAAACATGATAAGAGGGATGAAAAAGTGATGTTAAAGAGCGTAGTATATGCATTACTGGAATCTAAAGCATATGGGTTGCAGCCTTTGGATTATGCAGAAGCATAATTCAGTTGTCGGTCATAAGTTATATTTGGAAGACTAGAATCTAAAGAATAAAACTGAACATGGTTTTACTGCAGAAATACGATACAGTATGTCTATTATTTAGTTTATTATGATGGGTTGTATGACACTGGAAAAAGGGTGTGTCAAAATTACTCTTTCTCCTTTAATTGCTTAGAAAATTTATTGTCAATAATTTGCAGGTGCTATTCTAGGTCACGTTTCTGTCATCGATCAATCTGAAATGCATTTGCCAGTTCTTGTGTCTCTTTTCTGATAAGCGTGGTACTAGGCATGTTTTGTTGTTGGTAGAGTCAGTGTTCAAGCAGAATGTTGGCACAGTCTTTGTTCTCTCCAGTCTAATTGAAGGGATGGAGGGGAATACGGGTCGGATGGAAATTGGAATAAAGAGGGTCGGGTCCTCGGGCTTCAATCGAGCCGCCCAATCGGGTTTAAATCAGGCCGGGTCCTCGGGCCTTGTATGGATCATAATTCGGGCCGGGCTTTCGGGCTAAGCGGGCTGGGCCGACCCAAGCCCGAGCCCGGCCCAAAATTATTTTGGGCCTAGAAATTTGGCCCAAGCCCGGCCCGATGCAAACTTGGGCTTGGGCTGGGCCGGGCTTTTTGGGTTGGGCTTCGGGCTGGGCCGGCCCAGCCCAATGCTCATCCCTAGGGTTAACCTCCCCTTTGGGACCGCTTTCCCCCAAAACCCATACTTTCGCTTTCATGTGGGGCCCACTCTCCCTTTCTTTTTTAATACATTAAATAAATCATTTTTTCATCCATTCTATAAAAAATAGTATGTTATACCATCATATCATCTAAAAATTATAAACTTATCAACTTCTACCTACTTTTCCAAACTTCAATACAATCACATCACAATAACTACTCATTTTTTCAAACTTCAATGCAATCACATCACAACAAACCCTCTCAACCCAAAATCCTCTATCCAAGCACCAAAACACAAAAATGGGTTATCCTCCCCTAGGTTACCCTAGGGTAACCACCAACCAAATGCACCCTTAGGGTAGCATATTTTTAATCAAGTCATTTCTTCGTACCTCTCAGCTTCTATATTGATGACATTATAATCGTTGATAATTATTCTAAGAGTATTTCTATGGCAAAGATGCCTAACAAACACTTTGGCACCAAAGACCTTGTGTTGACACTTTGTGGTACTTTCTAGATATAAAGGTGGCTTGTCGACAAAGCTATCATATCACACAGGAAATATGTTTTCTACTTGCTTGAGGACTCTTATCAGGTTACTTTGCGTTAATGTTACCAAACTTAGAATTGCTTATGCAATGAGTCGAGCGAGCTTGGGATGTCTTAGGGGTATGCACCTTGACATTGTGATGCATATTCCTAGGTACCCAAGTCCTCTCTTGGGCAAGGACTCTTATTCAAGAATGTTTTTTTTGTTGATTATGGAATAATATGATGTTTATTATACGAGTTGCATGTAAAACAAATAGTCCACTATAGGTTTTGCGCTTTTCTTTGAGGCAGTCTCATTACCTAGATTAGCAAGAAATAAAGAAATATAATGTCGTTGCTTAATCGAGTATCGTATAGGAGTATAGAGCTAAGATGCAAAGCCATGGTATAGACTGTTGTAGAATTGGTGTGTCCCGATCTAGAGGGTTTGAATATTGAGCTGACATTATGATGCAAATTGAACTTTTTCGATGGTATATTGGTGGGAGAGATCTGGAGGGAGGAGGAAGAGAAAACATGCTTGTTGTGCGGGGTTGTGGAGAAGTAGTTCGGAGATGCGTGGTGAAGGGGAGAAGGAAGAAGGATAAAGATGGAGAAACTCCAAATGTTAATATAACTGAACTTAAGATTATTGAAACAATGGACTATTATTCCCTTTATAGGAGGGGTGGGATTGCAAAAATTGAAATAGAATAAAAGTAAAGTCCTTACATACCTTAATTGGACTCGTAATATCTCTAGCTGACTAGTTAATTAGTTGTTGATGACATGCAATCTCATTATTTAAATAGAAATAAAAGTTGTAATAGACTCAGTTAGTTGGAAATAAAATTAACCTAACTGTAATTTAATTATAATATAATTAATTTGACAAAAAAACCCTAATTGGATAAAATTAAACGGATAGACGTCCTAATTTTGCTCTAATTTTTCGTTCCACGCTGCATCAACTTTACCAATTGACGCAAAGTGAAATTTTGTAAGGTGGAAAATATGGAGAAGAAATTGGAGGATGAAAGAAGAGAAGACGTGTCGATTGCGTGAGGATCTTAGAGAAGAACTACGGAGATCATGTAAAGGGAGAGAGAGAGTGGGGGGGGGGATAAGATAATTGGATAAAATCTAAATTTTAATTTTAACATCGACTGATTAAAACAATAGACTATCGCCCCCTTTATATAGGAGGGTGAGACTACAAAAATAGAAAGAGAGTAAAAGTCAAGTCCTAACATACCTTAGTTGCATTCTAAATATCTCTAACTGACTAACCAATTGGTTGGAGATCATATGCGATCTCATTATTTACATACAACAATAATAAAGCCTTTTCCCACTTTAAGTTGGGTCGGCTACATGGATTTTTTACCTCCATTCAGATCTATCTTGGGTCATTCTCAGGCTTAGATCCAAAAAATTAAGATGCCTTCGTATAGTCTCATTCCAACACTTCTTGGGCCTTCCATGCCCTCTTTTAACCGGCTCAATATTCCAAAACTCACATCTCCTCACTGGTGCATCAGCTGACCTCCTTTGTTAATGGCCAAACCACATTAAACGATTTTCTCGCATCTTATCTTCGATCGAGCTACACACAATTTCATTTTGATGGCATCATTCCGAATCCGATCTTTGTGTGTGTCCACACATCCACCTTAGCATTTTCATTTCTGCTACTGCCATTCTCTGCACATATCTATGGTTCACAGGCCAATATTCAGATCTATAGAGTATAGTAGGTCTCACAACTGCTTTGTAAAACTTTCCTTTGATTTTCAAAGTAATTTTCTTATTATAGAGAACAATAGATGCTCCTCTCCACTTTGCCAGCCTGCATTTATTCTATTTTTAAATTTCCATCAATTTCTCCATCATGTTGCAAAATAGATCCCAAGTATCTAAAAGAATCTCACTTCTAAATGTTATCATCACCAATCTTAACATTGATTTCTTCACCATTGCTTCCATCAAAAGTCTACTCCATATATTCAGTCTTAGCTCTACTTATACGAAATCCTTTAGTCTCCAAAGCATGCCTCCAGACCTCAACATTCTCATTTACTCCATCTCTAGTCTCATCAATCAACACAATATCACCAGAGAATAACATACAACAAGGTATCTCATCCTGAATGTGACTTGTCAACTCGTCCATAATCAAAGTAAAAAGGAATGGACTCAAAGTTGAACCTTGATGCAAACCAGTGTTGATGTCAAAATAGTCGGCCTTCACAGACCGTATCCTTACACAAGATGAAGCCCTATCATACATATCTTTTATGAGGTTAATGTATAGGATAGGTACCTGTCTCGTCTCAAAAACTCTCCACAATATCTCCCGTGGGACAGAATCATAAGCCTTTTCTAAATCAATAAAAATCATATGGAGGTTCTTCCTCTTAGCTCTGTAAATCTCCATTGTTCTCCTCAGCAAGTGGATGGCTTTAATAGTTCAGCGACCTGACATGAATATGAATTGGTTTTCTTTTACTTTGGAGACTTGTCTCAACCTTCTTTCGATCACACTTTCCCAAATTTTAATAGTGTGAGTCATCAGCTTGATACATCTGTATAAATGTCCCATTTGCTCTTATAAAGAGGTACCACTATGCTTCTCCTCCATTCTTCAGGTATTTTCTTACTTCGTCAAATAACATTGAATAAATTTGGAAGTCAAGTCAAACCACGCTCACCTAAAACTCTCCAAACTTATATGTCATCAGGTACTACTAGCTAGATTTCTTAAATTGATCTCTCTATTTCCTTCCCCAATGAAAAGCTTATGAAAGTATCGCTTCCATCTAGTCTCTATATCCTTCTGAGTAACAAGCACGTGACCTTCCTCATCCTTAATGCATCTCACTTGAGAAAGATCTTTGGTCTTTCTTTCTCTTGCTTTAGCCAGCCTGAATATATCCTTCTGACCCTCCTTAGAATCGAGATTTTTGTACTAAACTTCATAAGATTTTGACTTAGCTTCACTTATCGCCTTCTTTTCTTCCTTTTTAGCTGTTTTGTAATTTGCGACAATTTCATTTGTTCTATCCTTAGACATAGCTTTAAAGCAAGCTCTTTTCATTTTGAGCTTCTCTTGCACCCCTCCACTCCACCATCAAGCCTCCTTTTATCCTGGAGCTCCTCCCTTTGACTCACCTAGCATCTCTTTGGTTATCCTTCAGATATAAGATGCTAATGCCTTCCAAATCTCATTAGCACTTCCGTTACAATCCCAAGATAAGATATTTAAAACCTTCTCCCTGAAGCTTGATTGCTTCAATTGAAAATTCCACCATATAGTTCTAGTGATCTTGGAAACCCTCCTTTTCTTTACTAGCCCTTTTATTTGCACATCCATGACTAACAAGCGATGTTGGGTGGTCAGGCTCTCTGCTTGATTACTTTGCAGTCTTTGCAACGCAACCGATCTCTTCTTCTCAACGCAAAGTAGTCTATCTGTATTCTAGTCGAGCCATTCTTATAAGTAATTACATGCTCCTCCCTCTTCTTGAAGAGAGTATTTGCAACGAAAATATCATAAGATGTTACAAAATCCAGAAAGACTTTTCCCTCTTCATTTCTATCCCGATACCATGTCCTCAATGAGCAATAGCTTATACCTGAAGCATCATATCCTAACATATCCATTAAGATCTCCACCTAGGCAAATCATCTCTCTTTATGGGATTCCTTGTATAATCTTATCCAAATCCTCCCAAAAAGCTTGTTTAATCCTATCATCTAAACAATTTGTGGTGCATAAACTGAGATGATATTCAGAATTTCTTCTGAGCACCACTTTTAGCAATATAATCCGATCCCTAGATCTTTGAACCTCAACCACACAATCATTCAAATCCTTATGAACAATTACTCCAACATCATTTCTGTCCTTATCTTTACCTGAATACCAGAGTTTAAAGCACGTCTTCTCGACCTCCCTTGCTTTCTCTCCAACCCATTTTGTCTCTTGTAGACATAATATATGAATCTTCCTTCTTTCCATCGCATCAACTATCTCCATTGATTTGCCTATCAAAGTGTCAATATTCCAACTACCTATCCGCAACTTCCTTTGCAATCTCTTTTGGACTAACTTCTTTACCCACATGCATCCATCATGCGAGAATCCTTGCAAATTTTTGACTGCATCCGGGCGGCGATGCAATGGAACTAGCTTATTTACTCGCATGCGTTCCTCATGCGAGAACCCTAACAAATTTTGAACTACATCCGGGTAACGATGTAGCGGCCCTTGCCAACTTCTCATTGCATTTAGGCAATGCCACACGTTGCAAGTAGGAAACACCCCAACGAAATCTAGATATTTGCTTAAATCCATGATTAAAAGATCCGAACGAATTCAAGACAAATTTATCCGAACAATTTTGCGACAAATTCCTAAATATTATTATTAAAAGAATACTATTTAGGAATTTATCTCTCATGTGTTGGCTGTCGTCTACCTAACACACAACCCTCCTCAATTTACCCGAGCTTGGGACCGGCCATGGCTGAGTTGATCTCATTATTTAAATTAGGAAAGGTTAGTTTTATTTCTGTCTAATAAACACCTTGCAATTTTTATTTCTATTTAGATCTCATTATTTAAATAGAAATAACAATTGCAACGTTCTCTATTAGACGGAAATAAAATTAACCTTTCATAATTTAATTAGACTCTAGTTAGTTTGACGGAAACCCTAATGGGATAAAAGTGAACCGGCGAACGTCCTAATTTGCCCAAAATTTCCGTTCCACGCTACATCACATTACCTAAGAAGATTAAATGTGGCAATCAATATGCAATCTTTATTTTTAGCAATCTTTTTTCCCAGAAGATGTTAAACATGAGGACGTCTCATTAGATTAT